>VXAK01012474.1:70371-114253 GCA_013399435.1 Arenaria interpres | reverse complement strand
TCTTGGGAAACACTTGCAAATAAATGGGAATGAGGGAAATGTATTTTTCTCTAGTAGGCAAAATCCATTTTCTGTTCCTTCTTTGTATGAATGGTGAGTAAATGCTGCTTCAAAAATGGTTAGTACTACATGGAGAAGGTGTGGTGTGTTCAATCATGCAGTAATTCATCCTCTTACTAGACCAGCTCTAAGTAAATTTTGACTGTTTATGTTGGTGCTGTGCTTTTGCATGGACAGGAGTTGTCAGAGGCTGTGGTCCAGATCTTGTCCTGATGCGCTGGGTGCTGTACAAGTGCTGGATGGAAATGTTTCCTGTTATGAAGAATTTAGAGCTTGCATTCATTAAACAGCCAACAGGTGGAGAAAAAATAGAAACTCAATTAAGTTAAGAGGCCTAGGCCACCATCATACCTAAAATCTGCAGCAGAGCTAAGATTAATGCTCAGCTGTTATTATTTCCAGCATGATGCCATGTTTGCTCACACCACAGCAGCATACTGCCTTGTATTTTTGTAACATGGACGCAGTTTAATTATTTGCTGACAGCCTACATAGCTGCTGAGTAGGCCTTTCTGCTAGAATTCTTACTCCACAAGTGCTTGTAGTATCCCTTGCCACAAATACCTTCTAGATGCCGCTCACCTCCTTTTGTCAAGTCACTGCAAGGGAGGCTGGTGAGACTTAGCCTGTTGTTGATTCCTGTGCTCTTTTAGATGCTTCCCACAAACTTTCTGCTCCACTGTCATTAACTTCTGTGGCTCCATAGCCTGTTTCTGCACTATCTGACAAATTTTATATTCATAATGACTTTAATGACTGTGATGCTATAGCCAGTGTTTTAGTGTAATCCAGGTGTATTCCCTGTTCTGTTATTGTTGTTTTTCAGTTTGATTCGCTGAGTTCTCAAGAAAAGCAATCAAGTTTGACTGCTGTGATTTATTTTTCTGTAAACTCACAGAGCTTATTACTCATAGATCTGATACCCTCTACATGGTTGGGCTTTTATTTTTGTTTGTCTGGGTTGTGGTTTTTTTTTCTTGAAACTCATTCTGTTGTGTAGAAGGGTTGGAAATTAGACTTACAAAGCAGTAATTACCAGGGTCAAATGCTGGAAGATTGATACTGTGTCTAAATCTCTGGAACTTCTCCATAATGTTTTCAAATAGCTTTCAGTAGTTCTGTGCATTTATTAGCTAATTCAACTGAAATCTCTGAATGCATATCATCTGAACAGCTGATACAGCTTTATTCAAAATTTGGAAATGTTCCTTATGTTTGTTTTTGCCTGCTTTTATTCCAATTCTATTGGAATAGACTGGAATTCTATTCCAGTCTATTTTATTGTCAAAGATAGACTCAGGTCTTCATTAATGGATATGTCCTTCCTCACTTCTCCTTCCCCCTTTCTGTCCATATGTGCATATGGAGATATATATATTTTAACACACACGTGTATATATATGTTTACACACACACACATATATATAAAATACAGATTTTGAAGAAAGAAGGTCTGAAATTGTACTAGAGCTGCTGGGCTATCTGAGGCTTGTTTACAGTCTTGTTTCCTAGAGAGCTGTGTACGGATAACTAAGTACAGCACTTATGAAAATCGAAGGAGACATGTCAGGCAAAGGGACCATTCTGTCACACTTGGAGTTTTCTCCTCCACTTCATACCTAACTGCACTTGTCTCAGGGGATAGTCTTGAATTTGTGGACTTAAACTTATTTACTGTAAAACAGCAAACAAAAGCTATAGTTATAGTTACCTGTAACAGTCCTTTGAAAAATATAGACCTAATTAAATATGAGCAAAGAAAATTCAGTTGAGGAGATGTGAAACAGAGGATTTCTGTGCCAGAGGGTTTATTATTATTTTTAGTTTATATTATTATTTTTAGTTTATATTCTGTAGGTTCATACTTAAGAGTCTTGGATCTTAGCTCCATTGTGAAAAGGCTCAAAAATATATCTCATCTGAAACTATTGAATTTCACCTTGCTAAGTCTTTGAAACCACAAAATCAACTGGCTGGTGTGACTTCCAGGTGATATTGAAAAACCCTTCCTGACATAAGCATTCCTGGACAAGTTACAGCCAAGATCTGGCATAGGAATGTGCCCAGGATAACAACTCAGGTTGACTGAAAACCAGCCAGAAGTTGGTCCAAGATTGCTGAAAGCTTTGCAAATTATTTCTGGTTTGTTAGGAAAATGTTGCCCAGCTGTAGTCATTACAGCTGCATTGTAACAATTATTATACCAAACGAAAGAGGATCCTGGGGGTGTGGAAAGATGGAGGGTACCTTTTCATCTTGTATGCAACAGCAGGACAGGAATCCAAATTCCATTTATCAGACTTCTAATTAAAGGGACTTACTATTTTCTCAGCCAGAACAGAGTGGCCCAAAGAAAGCCTTCTTGCTGGTTCAACAGCTGGTTCCCTGAGACATTTTCTCCAGATGGGTTGCATTTGTACCCAATGCAACAATATCACTCATGTGGCAAGTATTTCTTAGAGAGTATGGAGCCCTATGAAAAGATGGTTGGTTTTAAAGGAAATAATAACACCTTTTTTTGAGAATTGTAGCCTGAATCATTGCATTTTGGTTTTTTGCATCCTCCATTGTACAATGTTGTTTATCATATTTTCTTATACATCATTGCAAAATAGGATGAACTTCTGAATAGGTTCAAAAGTTGATGGTTAATTTTTTTTATCATCAGATATGAAAGAAGCCGCCATATAATTTATGAAATCTCCCTTTTGTGTGCTGTTTTTCATGGTATGTTAAAGTGAAATCATAGCAATGTTGGTTGTAAGGAAGCTCTGGAGCCATCTGCTTGGATCAGGACTATAGTCAATATCAGGATCTGTGGATAGGGCCTGCTGGGCTTGACATTTCAAGGTGTGAAAACCTCCATGGATGGATGGTCTACAGCTCTGCTACCACCTGTTGTTGTGTTGAACTGCACTCCTAGTGATGTGATTTATCTTAGTGTCCAGTCTGAATCCCCCATGCCAGGCTGTTGCCTCGTGTTACATCTCATGTCACTGTGGAGGACAGTGTGGCTCCATCATCTCTGTAGTTTTTCTCCATGTAGATGAAAACAGAGCTTAGATTTTCCTATAACCACCTTTTCATGAGACTATGTAGTCTGAACTTCCTGAACCTCACCCTGTAGGTACAGTGCCCTACACTCCCAAGTATCCTGTTAATCCTCTGCTGGAGCCTCTTCAGTTTTTTCACATAATAATCTTGCTGTATCCTGTTCCAATTTTTAGTATTCTTATTCCATGTTTTTGATAAAACTTTCCTACACGGCACTCTGTTTTTTTCTTTGTTTTGGTTTATGGGATTCTCTTTGGTTGAGTGGAGAAAGATGAAAAATAGGAGAAAAATATTAAGAAACCATGTGGGAATTTCCTTTAAAATCCAAGCTCGTTGAATTTTGAATACTCCGAAAAAAACCCACCAAAACCCACCCAAAAAAAAGGAAAAACTCCCAAGCTTTCCCTGTTACTTCCCAACTCTATCTTGCAGCCGTAATTCCAAAAGTGATCTAATAGCGTGTCTTGAAATGACTATGCTTTTTGAGGAGAATTTTTGTTTTTCTGTTTTAAGAGTGATTCACATAACTACAACATTAAATTCAGTGTACTGAGGCAGAGTGCAAGGAGAAGTTTCCCAGCAGTGAAAGAAGATTATTTAAGGCTGGTCATTTTGTCTGGGTCAACTAAAGTTGCTATACAGAGGTATGAATTAATTTTGCTGCTTCTGCACAGAGCAAAGCTGGATGATTGTTTCCAGCATGGACTACTTCAGGGAATATATGATACATGTCAACTGATACATACCAAGATGTTTTTTCTGCAGCTGGTTATCATCTTACAAAGGTGATGTTTCTCTCACCCATACCAGTGTATGAAGAAATCTATATTTTCATGTCAGCAGCCATGAAAAAGTGCTAAGGTAGATATTCCTTCAACTGATGATACTCTGAGAGGAGCTTGTGTCACAGTACCCTCTGGTGACCCCATAATGTAAGGGCCATATGTTAACCACTTTTGCTGTTCACAGTCATAAGACTATAATTTCCCTCTGGACTTGACTCTGCTCCAAGGAAGAAAAGAAAATATACACAATTTTGCTTGATCTTTTTCTGTCAGAGAGAAATCAAGCAGCCAAAGGGGAGAGTGCAGAACCTCCAGGGCTGGATTTTCAATTGCTATTTGTTGATGAGGCCAGCGAAGTTATGTACATGTGCCAGCTGCTTTTCTGGTTTTGTGGGCTCCCATGAAAAGTAGCAGCGTGAAGTCCCTATCAGAGTCTCTTTCTGTTCAGATGATGGGATGGTGGGTGCCGAGTCAATACCAGGCAAAGTCAGGGAAAACAAAACAATCAAAAACTACTGTTGCAGGAGAAAGGAACAAATGCCAGGATCAAGATCAAGAGTGAGAAGAGAGGTCCTGCCACAATTAGCAAGGTGAATTTCAGGAAGAAAAGGGGAGTCCATTAGTTTGCTTTGAAGTTAATTGGGCACAAAACTTCTTCCTTGTATTTAAACAGAAGCCAATACAAAAGGATTCAAAGAAAGAATAAAAAAGTTCCAACCTAGAAGTTCTGGATTACCAGGAATTTTTGAGATTTTATCCTTTGTTTTCTTTCTAATTTAGAGTGAATATCTTTTAAGTTTCTTGGATAATAAAGTGGGGAAAATATTTTTTGACGTTCTAAAACATCTTGATGGATTGATTTTTAGTTTGCGTATTTCAATCACATTCACATCTTTTCATGGTATGTGATCTAATGCTGTTCTATATGTTAATGTAGCTGACTTAATGTAGCTGACTTGTGGTTGTTGAAATAACTATATTACCTATTTTCCAAATTATAAAGAGCAACTGCTATTAGTAAAGATTGAAATATCTTATTTCCCTTGATGAATAAATGTCCTCATATGTGGGGTTTCTTATCAAAATATTCAACATTTTGATACAAATTCTTTAATTATACCACAAATGGAAGACTCTTTAATCTAAATGTTTAAGCATTTCACTACAGGGAACAGGAAAGAAGTTGATTGTCGGATAATTTGTTTCAGTCACTACTAACTACCAGATGCCGTTAAATATTTTTACCAAGCTAAACTCAAATACTTCAAATATTTTATGTTGCATTGTAGTATAACAGCAATGATAGATGTTATTATTTTGTGATATCATGAAATAAGGTAAAAAATATAAATAAAATAATTGAACATGGAGGTAAATATCTGCTATCATCATTCAGGAATTGGTGGTGGTTTGGTTTTGGCTTTTTTCCCAAAACAACAACAACAACAACAAAACCCCTAAAAACAGATATGTGAATTATTCTTTCTCAACATTTCTCTTCCTCTGTATCTACTGTATACTTTCTTCAAATTTTAATTAATATTGTTGTGCATTACTAAATACTTCTATCAGGGAAAAATGGTTCAACCTTTATGATTTGTATAACCACATTTTATCTCAACTTGACAAGAGCTGTTTGTGCTATTGAAATGCTAAAAAACATTTCCTCTCCCTATGTATTCTTTATGAAGACGTGATTTACTTATACATGTCCCTGCCCATGGCGGGGGGGTTGGAACTAGATGATCTTTAAGGTCCCTTCCAACCCAAACCATTCTATGATTCTATGCAGAGAGCACCTGCGGTTGTATTCTTTAGCTAAGCATTCTACTTACGGTGATTAGCCCATACTACAAATTGATATTATATTTCACCCAAACCTGACCAGAAGAACAGAATGAGAGTGCAAGTTGTCTTCAGACCACAGGCAGGACTCGCTTGCCTTCAGAGCTTAGGGGAGGAGAAAAATCAGAAGAGGACAAATGAATAAAAGAAGATGTGTCTGCTGCTCAGGAAATGTAGATGATGCTTCTAATTTTCCATTGGTGGATAGGTGGAATAGCTCAGTAGAAAAGCACCAAAGTGCTGCAAAATCATAAAGTAATCTTTATTGATGTCACTGTAAAACTGTGTATCAGAAGACAATCTTCTCATCTTCAACTCATAGGACTTGGGAATTCAATGGTGGTGACAAGAAGGTTTGCACTGTGCTTTGTGTATCCCTTTTTTCCCCATCTTTTCTTTTGCTAAGTGAAATTCAGTTCCCTTTGTTATTCTTCTTGTTTGCTTATTGCAAGGAGAAAATAAAACATGGCAGTAACATGTAGCTGAAAAGTTACAATTTGATGAATAATGCAAAGAATGAGCAGCCAGTGATCAGTTTGAGGTGTGTCTGAATCCATCAGTCAGAAGGAAGAGCTAAACCTCACATAGAAACTGTGTCCATATGTCAGTAGTTAATAGGAGGTTATACTGAACCATGCATTTCTGTTACGTTCACTTCTTTCAGAAAGCAAATTGATAGGGTTTTGCAAATTGGCAGAGTGGATGAGGAAGTACTTGCATACAATCATGTTGTGATAGTTTTGAAGATCTGGATTCCACTAATTTCTATGCTTTTTTGGTAGACTGGGGCAAACCAAAAGGCAGGAACTTCACCTCCCTTATTATGATGCGTGATTGGAAATCTGTGATAACCTCAATATTCCAGGCATGCATTGAACTAGTTGTTGAACTACCACATAACAACAGCATAGGTAATACATGTCCAAGTAAATTCCTTACTTAAGCTGACCTCATCTCCTTCACTTCCCCTGCTTCTCCCCAGCTGCTCCCTTCCCACATTATCCCAGCCCTGCTCCTGATCTCTGACTGCAACAAGATCCCCATCAGATCACAGCAAAACTCCACAGATCTGTACAGAACAGAAGACTTGGGTTTACATGGCAGTCTCTGGAAGAGGAATCGCCAAGGAGCACCATTCATTTCCAACAGCATCACTGCTTCTTGGGCAGGAGACCAGCCTTGGAGGGCTCAAGGCAAATGCTACTGCAGGCAGCAGGGAGATGATTACAGGGTTTGGTGGTAGTCCCAGATGCACAGCAAGAGGTTGCAGGAGCTCCTCGGGGAAGTGGAGATGCATCGCTAAGTGAACGTCTCCGTTTTCCATTCCTCTCCAGTGTACATCACTCACTCCACAATTTCTCATTTCCTTGTTAAAGATTTAGAGCTATATCTGCACAGTGTGGTGGAATAAGACATATCTGCTGAATAATTTCGTACAGATTTTGAGTACAAATGACATGAAGTGGGAAAAGATACTCCGTTAGATTTATTTGTAGCTTCCTTTGAAAGCACTAACAGCTGTGCGTGCATTTATGTATTGTCCTAAAGGAAGGAAAGGCAAATTTATCTAATTCTATAAGAAATTTCTTAAAGTTTATTAACAGGCAGATCCCAGAGCTGACAGGTTTCTTAAAACATCAGTGTCCTTCTGCAGAGTAAAATGCAATGATCCATGCCACTGAAACTGACCCTACTACGGTTGAAGCTGTTGAATGTACAGTCTCAGATTTCTTTGCCTCTTTTTACTGCTGTGTAACTTATGTGTAAAGGACATTTAAAGGGAATTTAAAACTCTGATTCCAACCAGAGAGAAGAAAAGACGTTCAAAGATAAGTTAGGAGTGCAGAGCTTTGTTAGGCAAATTATGTTAAATTTTAAACAGATGCTCATTCTTAAAGAGAGATTGAGAGGTGCAGTAATTTTATTTCAATGGCATGTTATGAGGATGTGAAAACATCTTGCATATATGTAACAGTTTCAGTGCTGGTGGATAGATTTGAATGTTCTAGTCTTTTCAAAACAACCTGCCCGCAAGTGTTATGACAAATATCATAACCAAGATTACAAAGAGGTCTTTCCTTATTCTGTTGTATTTCATCAGACGAAAGATTTTATTCCTGAAGTATGATAAATGCAGAACAATTTCTGTTTTAAATCAATAAATTCTCTATTGCTTATCAGAACCCCAGGTAGGCATTTTTTTACTTCATCCCCTCAGAGGATAATTGGTGAAGGATAAATGTAATTCATCTCATATTTTTTTTTCACTAGTTCTTTGTTCCTTTCCGCTTGTCCGTTCGTTCTTATATTTTACACTGGATCAGAAAAAAACCTGTCCGAATGTTAAGGCAGAATATAATTATGTGAGAACAGTAGATAAAACAACTCTTTTTAAAAGAATACATTTATTTTTGTATCTCTAGAAATGATGGAAGATCTTATGACAGACTTCAGAACTCTTCCTTTTACTACTTTTTTAGAAGATCATACTGGGCAACTGGCTCTAGCTGGTCCTCCTTGAGCAAGGAGGTTGGACCAGATGACCTCCAGAGGTGCCTTCCAATCTCAGTCATTCTGTGATTCTATGAACAGATCTCCATGAAGTATTTTATTATCTAGGAAAAAGAGTTCCAGTGAAAAAATAGAAAAAACCAAACTCACAGTGTAACATGTTCTAACTATCCCAGCTTTAGAGTGAGGCCCTATCACCAATGATGTTTTAATGCGAACGTGCCCTGTAAGTCTCATACTGATTTTTTCCAGCTCTAACACAAGCCTTTTGCAGCAACTGAAGTTTTCTCAGTATTTTTAGAAGAAATTAGTAATCTATGAAGCATGCATTTTTGGAACTACCTTGTCATTCCACCCCCCATCTTTTTCCCTCCATCTTCCCCAATCCTTTCTTCCCAGCAGAGAGCAACTACAATTAGTTAGAGTAATGCTTTCTTGTAGGCATCAATTAAGATCAAGACAAAATGAATTGTGCTTTGCATGCTTGCATAGTAGTTGCTATAACTGACAATTACATTGCAGAAAAGGGCACTCCAGGGATTAAAAATAATGTAAGCATCACCTGTAAGTTCAGTTTGTTTGGTTTTGTTCGGGGTTTTTGGTTTAGGTGTTTTGCTCAGCCATTTAGAGAAAAAATAATGGCCCCTTTTAGCAAGTCAATTCCCTTCTTTCTTCCCCTCTAGAATTAGTAAATCTGGGAAAAAAATTCTCCGTGGCCTTCTATTTCTGCTGACCTCAAGTCTGACTCCAGAACTAGTTTTAGGGAAAATCTAAAAAGAAATACTCAATTATTCTGTTGTAATAAAGGCTGAATTAATTCTTCTCTGTTGAGCTGACAGGGAGTTAATCAGAAGCATCTTAGGGGGCTTTGATAAGAGGATTTTTCTTCCCATTACTGGTAAAATTATGAAGAAATTTTAAAAAAGCTAGGCTTTTAGCTTATTGTGTTTCAGGGCGTGAGGGAATTGTCTGTATTGTTTTGATTTCTTTTTCTGGTTAGGATAAGATAAGATATAAAGATCCAGAGAAGTCAAATTCTGTCATTAGTCATTTACCATGAGGTTTAAGAAGTATCTGAATAGTTAAAACAATTTTAAAATGCACGAAATAATTGTTGGACAAATCCACTTGGGGGTGGATTTGGGTTCCCAAAGTATCTGTGTGGAGGTCACTCAATGAAGACAAGAGTCCCAGTAAATGTGTTTTGAGAAAACAAGATTGGAAAAAATAGAAACCAATCATTTTTCTTAAACGTCCTGGATGAATTCAAGAAATCTCTTATTGGAAATGCTGATTAATGACTTTGTTCTTTTTGAAAACAACTTTCTAAGATGTACTTTCACATCAGTTGTAGCTGTCAGTTCAATTGTGCATCTGAAAAAGAAATTATCATCCTGCTTTCACCTGCACCCAGAAAACTGTTGGATGCAAGAATCAAAAAATACAAGCACATAATTTAATTTAGTTTGCTAACACCGTGTATTTCACCTCTTAAGAAATTTGTGACTCTCTTGGTAATTATCAAGTCATAGGTCTCAACACATCAATTGAATTGAATTCAATAAGAAATATTGTAAAACATGTTAAAGAAATAGATGTTGAAATCCAGGCCTTTACATTTATACAGAACTAGCTCCTTAACAAAGCCATAGATAGACAGAGGGAAACCAAACACTTTGCAATAATTAAATTATAATAATTACTGTCCCCCAAAAGTCATGAGATTACCTCTAAAATTTTACAGAAATTGTGAGAGGGAGAAGCTAAATTAAATCCTGATTATTAATTTAGCTGTTAGTTTTAATGGACATTTAGGTATTGTAATTCCCAGGAAAAAAGTTATTTTAATAAAATATAGGGAGCAGTTCAAAAGCAAGAGTATTGCAATAAATTGAAATTGACTGTGGATTTAATAATTTTTTTCTGGTGCTTTCTACAATTTTTTCAAGCAATAATTGGAAAATAATGCTATTAAAAGATACAGGATTTGAATTTTATATTATAAAGTTAGAAGCAAGCATCTTTCTCCCCTCCTTTGTAATATAAATAGTTTGGCCCTGATTCTCTTTCACCTTACATAATCTCTTTTTTATATTCCTACTTTGCATTCTTGCAAAACAAGTGATGCTGGTGTACTAGTATTGTTTTGTATTATTGATACTAGTTTATTCCATCTATCGATAATGTTTGACAAAGTCAAATACCTAATCAATTTTTTGTCAGAAATTCAGACCTGCACAACATAGCTGAAACAAAAAATATTTTAATTTCTAAATATCACTATGGGATAGGACAGTAGGTGTATCATCACCTTAGTGATCTACTGTGACAGGGCAGTCTTCTGTCTTCCACAGTATTTCTGCCCTTTTTTAATTTCTATCCATGGCGTATGAAAATAATGGGATGGAGAGAAATAGGATGAATTGGAAACAGAAAATTATTGAAGAGCATCCATAAAAAGCCTCTTTGAGACAAATATTTTGGTCTAGAATAGTTGAACAAAATCAACCTAATATACAATAAATATTATAAAATACAAATTCAATAATAAGAAAAAGACTTCTATAAAAATTCTTCATGAAGTACATTGAATGCAAAGTTGTCATCAAAGTTTATATACTGTTCTGATGGGCACTGGTATACGAGGATTACTGAGTTTACTGCATCCTTCTTGCACTGGAGTGCTGCTCTCTGACACTTCCACGGGCTCATGGTTGTTTCAGTGTCTACTTCATGGCCTTTCAAAGTGCTGTATTCAAATCTGTCATGCCTTGGATCAATGACATTCACAATCAGTGAGCGGCATGTCCATACATTTTTGCTGAGATGGTAGGGGTCAGGATTGTAGCTCTGGCCCATTCCATCCCAATCCAGAAGGAACAGCAGCCCCGGAGGAAACAGCTTTGCGTTATCTGGACTGAAATATCTGTATAGTGCAAAAAACTAATATGAAATGCACAACTTCGGGAGTAGCAGTTTAGCAAAATATGCCAGACACTGGCTTTCACAATAATGACGATGCACTATTTTGGAGTACCATATACTCCAGCAGCTGTTATTCTTCTGAATATGCCTGCCTGACTCTCTTACTAGTTGGTGAAGAATTGGTGTAGGGAGAAGTCTATGTCAAGCAGCATCAAAACAGGCGTAAATGTTACCATTAGGCATCAACATCAACATTGGTAACAATCAACAACATCACTACGTGAATCTTTTCCAATTTTCCAATGACCAAAATGGCATTTGTATAATTACATATTGCCTGCACAAAGGGATTTATAAGTATTTGAATTGTAAATGTTGCTACTCAATCACAGCCCTTGATGGACTACAATGAATATTAATATATGTTGAGTATGTGGAGGCTGAACAAGCGACCAGGTGTCCCCATCTACCTTGAGCAACGTTGACACCCCCTTCCCTTTCTCAGACAGGAACACTTACAGTGTCAGGAGACCAAAAGTTCATGGCTTTATCAGAAACTCCTTCTTGCTCTGAATCATATGTCCTACCTGGAAAACACTGTTTCACGCTCTCCAGCTGGGCTTTTCATGAAAAAAAAATTAAAATGATCACTTGCGCAGCAGTGTCCCAAATGCCATATGCATTGTCACAGTCTGCTGCTTGTTACAGAACATTTGCTAGCCCAGCAGGAACCATGCCATCAAAATTGGTGAACAGGGCACTTTGGGCCAACTTCGTCTAATCCAATTCTGTTCTAGCTCCCATGAGGGAAGGGCAGGCTGTGATATACTTATTCCTGCCTCATAAGGAGCCAATGTAAACTGAACATAAGTCAGAAGGACTGGGCTTACACAGTGTTTTCTCTCGTGGTGCAGTCTAAACCAAACCTCTTGCCTTCCTCCCCACCTTCACAGTTCCTGCGCTAATTAGAAAATCAGTGCATGATCGCAGAATTTTTTGTATCAAGCTCACTCAGCACATTTTCCCTACAAAGCTCAAATACATTCTTCTGAAAAACAAGGATTCTCTAGCGATGTTCCCCATTTCCCTGCACTTACTACCCACCAGGCTGTCCCTTTACTCTTTCTTTATGTTACTCCCTTTACTCTTGCTTCTATTTACTGGTATAATTACCTTGTTGTTGACCTCTGTTTATCTTCATGGGAGCATCCCAGAAGAAATTTGCAAGTTTGCATTTGGTGCAATTTATTTTATTTATGTTTGGAGATATTAGAGATATCTTGTTCTGTTCCAGTCTCCAAAGGACGCTCATTCTCCTCCACTCCTCTGTTCTGCAGCAGGGTTAAATCAACACCAGAAGATGACTTCCAAGAGTGCCGGCAAAACTCCCAGCTCCACCCAAAATCTCATGCTTGGGTATCCCCTCCAAAGCTGTCTCTTAAATTCTTTTTCCTGTTCTGCTTGATCCAGAACTGCTGGTAGCCCCTCGTTTTTTCTGCTTCTTGTGTCATCTCATATTTCTGGTAGGCCAGGGCACTCCTTCGACTTAGAAAGTCTTTTGTGGCTTTTCATTGATCTCAGAAATGCTATCCACGAACCACCCAAAACAGAGAAGCAGGAACCTGGCTGTATCTGTGGGGACACATTGATGCTTAACTCAGCATCATGTGGGGAGGGCGAAAAGAGTCAAAGCTGTGTCGGGACACGGTGCACAGCAGGATGCTATGCTGGCTGCATTTACCCATTTGATGTGATCTCCGGCTACCACCAGTACCCGGTCCATGTCCCTGCTTCCCTGTCAAGAAGAGAGAGTTGATTTAACCCCAGCTCAGCACAGGACTTGAGCAAACATCAACAGTGTGGGTTGGAATGCAGTCTTGAGCATCATGATGGTGAGGACAGACTCTGGGGTAAAATTTAGACCTGTCATAAACCAGATGAGCCTTTAATGGGAATAGTGCCTCGGCCACCTGTGATGGATTAGCTACCTTCCTGGCTAGCTCTTACAGGCCAGGTCTCTGCTGACGGATCAGAGCTAACAGGGATGGTCTCAGTGTGACAGTGCTTA
Organism: Arenaria interpres; assembly: GCA_013399435.1. Taxonomy (NCBI): domain Eukaryota; kingdom Metazoa; phylum Chordata; class Aves; order Charadriiformes; family Scolopacidae; genus Arenaria; species Arenaria interpres. The sequence goes on along the minus strand of VXAK01012474.1, from coordinate 101,005 downwards.
TGGTGTGGATTGGCTCAGTTGAGTGGTGAGAAGGGCAAGGAAAGGCATAATTCTGGACTGTGAGAGTGTGTTGTGGTTAGAACCAACAAAATGACGTGTTGGAGAAGGGGTCTGAGGACCGGTGGCTCTAGCACAGCGCTGTTGGCAGCTGGAGAAACAGCCCATCACGCCTCTGGCTGTGACGGGTGTTTGGGTGACCTGTGCTGGCCTGAAAACCCGCAGCTGCCAGGTGCAGCTGTATTCCTCCTGGTGCTGTGTTTCCTTCGGTCTGCCGGTTTGGGCAGCAGGGTTTCCATTTACGGGATTCTTTTTCTTTTCTTTCTCCTAGCCACAGGGGAGCTTATCAGATAAAAGAACTTGGTGGAGTGACAGAGATTGATTAACAGTGACGTGGAATGGGATTTTTATTTCTGTCCCCATAACCACCTGAGTGACAGTCAGCTGTGTGTGACTGTGGTCTTATCAATAACAGCTTATGTGAGATGGGCTTGAACTAAAACGTTTTGTATTTAAACATCCAAATCTTTGGAGACTTGGAGCAATATTAGGTAAAGGAATCAAATACTGTACTATTTCAGCATCGGGGAACGGCTGAAATAAACAGGCAATGTCTCAGCAAGACGTGACAAAAGCTGTGCAACAAGATTTGGGGATATTCCAAGGGATAATTCCCTGAAAATTAAGGTCAATATGTGAGATTTTGACTGAGATGTTTAAGAAGATGGTAGAAGGAGTATTTCAGATCTCATTGCTCTTTTTCTCATGCGTCACTTTGTAATGGAGGATTAAGGGGTTTGTGGTGAAATTACAACTGCTTTTAAAACATGAACAAGAAAATGCCTCTCTGGGGTTTTCAGGAGATCTCTGCCTTTTGCAATCAAGGCTCAATTTTTAAATGCAACAGATTACTTATCATAATTACAGAATAATAAACTGAGCCCTCGTTGGGATCCAAATCCTCATTTTCAGTCAAATGCTTAGGTAACAAGCAGGCTGCAGGTTTCGCAGTTTGAGCAAAGCAGGACCTCTAGAGGGTAACAGTGTCTGCCACCTTTGATTACTGTGGGCCATATGTAAGGATGAAGGGAGCCACAAGAGACCATCTAGATGAGTGCCCAGTACTTAATTGATTTTCTGGAGACCTTTGTAAGACTTTCAGCCACCATGGCATATCAAGGATGAAATATGTTGCTGGAATGTCACTTTCCACTTCTGCCAGCAGAGCCTCTTGTTCATGATGGTCATAGACCTAATTGAGACGCAAAGGCCTATTTTCAGTGAAATTGGCGTCTCAGATCAGACTGAAGGAAAATTTCAAAAGCCTATAATGGCAGGTAGGAATTGGTCAATGTCTTCTCTGTGCTGGATATCAAGAGAAGGACAAAATACATGTGCATGTACCCATGTGGGTACAGAAGAAAACACCCCTCTCCTGAAAGTTTCCCATGTTGAATCCAGAAGCTTATCTTGACCCCTTTTTGTATGGTGTAAAATAAATAAATAAGTAGGACCTCTGAGCTCTGTTTTTCCTTTTCAACTCTGATTTTTTGCTATGCAGTTTTTTGAATAAAAAGCCCAGCATTTCTTATTTGCCTTTCTTTTTTTCATCATGCCTTCCAGAGATAACCTGTGATTGCCACATAAAAAAAAAAAAAAACAAACAGTATTTTTTTCCGTTTCACATTTATCAATTATTTTCCAATGGACAGTTAGCCAGCTCCTTCAGCAAGATTCATTTCTGACCAGAAGGTTGCTCAGTGGGGCCTGACAGATATGACATTACAATCCCCCTGTGTCGGTTTAGGATGCTGTAGCATCACAGCTGAGATGGCTCTTAACAGAAATCATACTAGTGCTATTAGAACCTGGAATAAGCACCAATGTGAGAGGCAAGAAGTGCTTAAAGGTGTGAAAGACAGGCAAGATCTGGCATGAATCTCAAGAAGGCTGTGAGAGTTATAATGGAGAGGAAGGACTAGTATGTGATGAAAACAAAAGATTGGGTAGAAGAAGGGAGAAAAATAGAGAGGAATCCTGGATCACAGGGTAGGAAGACTGAAATATACAGGGGGGTGAAAAATGAAGAAATCGTAGCAATATTTGCTGTGCAGTCTTTTAACACTGTCATAAACAGATCATCTTCTGAGGATTCCATTCAGTAGTTTAGTTGATACAGTAACAGGGAAATGACTTATGTGATTTATTTGAAGGAAAAAAATTTTGGTATTACATTGATATTTCTTTTTCTCTTGTAATGTTAATGTCTGTTCAGCACAGAACAGCCTATTCTACAGATCTTTGATTTAGTTGTTTATGTCTTCTTACTAGCTTTCTTGACTGTCTTTGATTCTTTTGATGGCCTTGCATTTAATGAAAAGTGAAATAGTTTCGTTTTCTGCTGGTGTGGGTGGCCATAGCTGTGGAGACAGTGGAGAATCTGGCACTACTTCAGTGTCTAATAAATCAATAAAATAGGCATGTGTGGTGTGTTTACAGAATCACAGAATGGTTTGAGTTGGAAGGCACCTCTAAAGACCATCTAGTCCAACCACCCTGCAATGAGCAGGGACATCTTCAACTAGATGAGGTTCCTTAGAGCCCCGTCAAACCTGACCTGGAATGCTTCCAGGAATACCACCTCTCTGGGCAACCTGGGACAGTGTCTCATCCCCATAATGAAAAATTTCTTCCTTCTATCTAGTATAAATCTACACTCTTTTAGTTTAAAGCCATTACCCCTTGTCATATCACTACAGGCCTTGCTAAAAAGTCCATCCACATCTCTCTTATAAACCCCCCTTAAGTAGTGAAAGGCTACAGTAAGATCTCCCTGAAGCCTTCTGTTCTCCAGGCTGAACAACCTCAACTCTCTTATCCTGTCCTCTCTCACAGGAGAGGTGTTCCATCCCTCTCATCATTTTTGTCGTCTTCTCTGGACCCACTCCAAAGAGTCCATGTCTTTCCTGAGCTCCAGAGCTGGATGCAGTACTCCAGGTGGGGTCTCACCAGAGTGGAGCAGAGGGGCACAATCACTTCTCTTAACCTGCTGGCCATGCTGCTTTTGGTGCAACCCAGGATATGGTTGGCTTTCTGGGCTGCAAGTGCACATTTCTGGCTTATATACAGCTTTTGATCTACCAGAACCCCCAAGTCCTTCTCAGCAGGGCCACTCTCAATCTCTTCATCCCCCAGCCTGTATTGATACCAGGAGTTGCCCTGAACCAGGTGCAGGACCCTGCACTTGGCCTTTTTGAACCTCCTGTGGTTCACACAGGGCCCACTTCTCAAACCTGTCTAGGTCCCTCTGGGTGACATCCCATCCCTCATGCATGTGACCCACACCACTCATCTTGGTGTTGTTCACAAAGTTGCTGAGAGTGCACTCAATCCCACTGTCTATGGCATAGATGAATATATTAAACAGTACTAGTTCTATCTATCTATCTATCATCTATCTATTTCACTAGTTTTAACAAAACAATGCTCCATTCTTGGCTCTGGTGTAGTGTGACCTTGGGATAGCTCATAGGTTTTTTTCTTCGTAAACTGGGGACAGTGCTTTGTTCCTCATACTGGCGATGTCATATGTATGTTTACAAAGGATGATATTAAAGTCTTTCAAATGCGTGTTTTGTGTGGGGTCACCACTTTTAGCTGGGACCTGTTGGTGTCATCACAGAACAAATATTGCAATTGTTGCACTGCAACAAGACTGTAGAGTGTTTAGGAACAAAATTCGATTAAGGATCTAGGCTTTATCTTTCGCACATACCTATTTGTATATGGAAAGTGTAGTAACCTATTTTTAGGTTCCAGTTTGTTTTGTTTGGTTTGGTTTTGTTTTGTTTTTAAATAGTAGGTGTAGTTTGTCCACATCTTAATGATTGCGTCAGTTCTTCAGCTGTCCTAGTGAAACAATCAGGATAACTCCCTTCATGTCATTTCAGCAGCTGTGTTGACACTATTTTGTTTCTAATATGGATACAAGCAGGGTATCATCCATCTATTTATTTATTTTTGCTTTGCACTGTGTGGAATCAAAGATGTTTTAACAGGGTAATTTTGGGGTCAATACAAGAAATATGAGGTTACTTAATCTAAAGTTTGTATGTATTTAGCCAGACTATCTCATAACAATTTGAAAAATAATTGATAGACATTTTAGTACCTCTCTTGTTGACTGAAATTTAGCTATAGGCTAGTAGATTAAAAAATGTCTGACATAAGAGATGTAAAAAACATATTATTCTTAGTTGTGCTACATGCATTGAAATAATTTTTACTGATTGGTAGACCCTTGGCAACCTCAGTGAGCTTGAAGATGACTTTTCCAATGGATTTGATGGAAATGCTTAAACGTGTGTGAACAAAACTGTGAATGAACCATCCTCTCATAACTAAAAGTGATTACCTGGAAATGAATTGAGACACACTTGGGAGAGGGATTCTCGTATACATATTCATTCCGTGAAAGTTCTATATGGAAACAAATTACCAGGAGCACTTCCATTCAAGTTTTAATATATAGTAGTTTCTAAGCATCTTGGCTCCAAAAGCCAAGATTAAATATTGCAGTAGCAAAGATAACAGAAAAAATGGTAGGAAGAATTGAATCAATGCACAAAAAGAATAGTTTATTAGTGTTTACTGAACACACATGGAGGACAGAGGTGTTCAAATTACCCAGCCAGTGAGAGAGAAGATTAACACCAGACTGGAAAAAGGAAAATAAATCCTTCTGCAAGCTAACTGTGCAGAGAGTAGTGATTTCAATGAAAATGACTAACACCTGGTCTTTAAGACAGCATACAAATCTTGTGACCCTTGCTAAAGTTTGTTGAAACCAATGGATTTTCCTAGACAAAGGAAAGTAATGCAAATTTTCAACTCTTGGATAGTAAATAAAGCTTGTTCTGTTTGTGTTGGCATGCTGGAGAAAAGTCTAAAGTGCATTGGGAAGATTAATTAGTTTTTGTCCTTAGTAGACCTATTCTTATAGATGGAAAAATTAAGACAATTTTCTTAATTGCCTTAATTTTAAAATCAAAGGCCCACAGGAAAATCAGAGATGTTCAGAAATCTGTTCTCATTCCCATTACTTTCCAGCCCTGTGTTTGTAACCATAAGACCATCTAGAATAGTTATAATTCTGTGTAAGTGTACTTTCTGCAATCAATATTTTATCCAGGTGAACAGTACATCAACAAGCATTTTTGGGAAAAAAAAATTCAAGGCAAGGCTGAAATCTTTCCCTTTCTGGTTCTAATAATTCTTGGATGTTTTAAAATCACAAAGTCCTCATTTCAGCTACTGTGTTGTTATTCTCTGCAGGTAGAAATGGAAGATTTTATATTTTCTTTTGTCATTCTGAGTGTCCAAAGAACTTGCCTGGACAAAAAGAGTAATGCTACCTGGGAACAATTTATGGGGAAAAAAAAAGATAATGCAGGAAGATCTATAACCACATAACGTACTAAGTGCAATAGTCCTGCTGCATATCATTTAGCGAAAGCTCTGTGCAGTTGTACTAAATAACAGAGGTGTGCATATTCCTTATGCACTGATAAGGGGTGGAATGATTCACAGTAATTCATGAATCCACTATGAGTCTTTTCATTTTTAATGGACTGGGTATGCTTGTTTCCTGTGGCATAGTAAAGCTGCAGTGATGGGAGGAGCATCCTGCTGGCCTTTGCACACCTGATCATAAAGATTGAAATTTGGTTTATGACTTCAGCTTCAAAAGTACCCTCGAGATCGTGACAGGAATTGATTGACACTTCATGTGAATAAGAGTATAATAGAGAAGCTGAAACCTGAAGAGTTCTGTTTTATGACAAGTTTTCTATTAACTGCAATTTCTGGATGTTCTGATTTTGCTTTTCTGGTTATACTGCTTCTAACGTACTGTTATGCTGTGGACATTTATGAAGAAATCTTACTGAAATCTTAACTTTACACTTCTGTATTCCGTAAAGGCTGGCTTCTCTCCCTCATGTTACCCTTGGCACATCTGAATCTGTTAGATAGTCAACTGTAAAGTGGTTTGAGGGAAATTCTGTGGAGAAAATAGATATGAAGGGAGGGGTTTTCCCTGAACCTAATCTCTGTCCAAGGGCATTTAAATACAAAATATTTGGGTTTGGGACAGCCCAAGTATTTGGGCTATGCTGTAATAATTTCTTCTAGAAGGAATACTATTGACTTCTCAGATTCCAGTAAATACAAACAGTGAAGTTCCTGTTTAATTTCATATGATGGATTCCAGCAGGCATACATGGAGTCGGGTAAAGCAATAAAATTACGCATCAATATGCTTTGATTCAGAATGTTTGTTAAAACCACTTGTTTTCATGTTTATGTTTTTATTGATTTCTTGGTAGAACAGCAGACTCAGAACAAGGTACTGTTTATATAAAACTCGGGTAGAAAATAGCTGTGTTTAATTTAATATATCTTTTCCAAAACACCTGCTTTTTAAAAAAAAAGTAACGTTATTTTGAATACTGAGAGCCAGAACTGAGCAGACACTTTCAGTAAACTTCTTGGACGTCAGGGTAGTTTAGGGGATTGTTAAACAGTTCAAGATGAATGAACTCTCAAAAAGTGAAGGAAAATGAAAAGAAAAAAGTTTTCTGATGGAAATTTTTTTTTAATGTAATTTGTTATTTTTAAGAAGTTACATGATTGTGTTTTTAAAAATAACATCTTAACATTCAAATTGTGCTTAAAATGAAAGAAAGGCTAGCACAATAAGCTTAACAAGAATGTTTCTCCTTTATAAAGAAAAATATTTTTGAACAGTGGAGGTCAGGGTGAACTTTCTTATTATTATACAAAAACATATTGAAAATTCCCCCGTTTGTGGAGCTCTGGCAATTACCTAGCAAAAGAACAGAGAAAGGAAAGGGGGGAGGGTGGAATGCAGAGAAAAAAGGTTGGGATTTAAGCACTAAATAGGAATGTAGTGGTCATCATGCAGAAGGTGGATACTTGATGTTCAATTATTTGGCTGAAAGTTAAATGAACTACTTACTCTAAAAGAACCCCTCCTCCATTCTTACAATTCTTTTTCTGCCATTATTTTCCAACAAATTTGCTTACCCAAAACTGTATGGAAAGATACGATTCAGATATTGTAGGTAAGGCTAGAGGAATTATTCAAGTCATTTAGCTAGTCTGGTTGATGGCAAAATTTTCCTTCAAATAACTTGTTTGTGAACTGGAGCCTTCCTATTCACGGCTGCAATCCAGCTGTGTGCAAAGGGCCTCACAGAAGCTTTATGTGTCACTTCCATCTCAGTTAAAATGCATTTTGAGGACTCATGTGGGACTAGCATGATGAATAGACCATGTTCTGGCCTGCTGCGCAGGGGTGAGTTTTATCCTTTCTGACCAGCTAAAAGGATACGAACCTTAAATAAAGCACATATTGATATTGTAAGACACTATTAAGGTCCACAGTGTACCATGGTGATGAACCATGACCAAAGTGCTCCCAGGGTTGTAATAATTCATTACTGAAATAGCTTCCTTTTAATGACTAAGGCGGACTGTGTCAAAGAGCTTGGACTCCGAACCCCAAGGTTTATTATATAGCATTAAATAAAACTTACTTTTGTTCATTTACCTGCTGTATCAAAGGTCATAAATCATAGCTGACACCAAGATTTGGATAGGTATCTGTAAGGATCTCCATGTGATTATTGGATGAATTTCCTGTAAGGCGAGCCTGGGCTTGCACTCCCAAGAGGTGATAGGTACCTGTGGATAGTGCTGAGAAATACCTTCCCATTTGCATGAGTTATTGAGCCAGTTTTCCTATAGCTGTTTTCTTAAAATTTCCAATTATATTTTTATTTTGGAAATAGATGAACACTGTTGTTTCAGGTGAACATCCCAGCTACTGGGGAATACAGTCATGTTTCCTTGGAGTATTTAAGGTCTGTTGATCTTGAACTTTTTCAAACTCTACCAGAAAGCAGCATGATAAGAAATGGAGGGTTCATCCTCCCTCAGGTACCACCACAGGGTATTCCTGGGAGCTGAGGGAGGTGGGAATTAGTCCCATTTAACAATGGAGAAAGTAGAAGGTCGATGTCTCCTAGCCTGGGTCAGTGCTCTAACCACTGTATCACAAGAGAAAAGCACTTCATAGAGCACTCAAAGTGCCCTTCTAAATGGAAAGTGACAGCTACCACCTTATGAATATCTCAGGTTTTTCAGTGTATATTTGATACACTCTGAAAAAGCCGTATTTTAAAAGCACACTGAGATTTGCCAGGACATCTGTCTTGAGAGAATCAGAACTACTCTCTCCAGCTTTGGTCCTGATCCTGTAACAGCTCTTTCCTAATCTGTCTTTTCTGACCTCATTACAGTCAGTGGCAGAAGTGAACTGCAGGTAAGCCATTGTGAATACAGCAAATGGAAACCTCCCTGACTAAACTACCACCATTTGTCTTCAAAACAAACAAGCAAATAACTATCAAAGTTCTTAAATGTTTGCTTACATTTCTCAGAATGGAATAATCTTCGTGCAGAGAACCAGATGGCCCATGAAAATTCATGTATGAAAAAAAGTAACGCTTTCCCCATCAGTGTATAACAATCATAAGGCCCAGTGACCACTAACTTTTGCCTATTTTATTGAAATAGATCTTAAATTAGACTTGAGTTGACCAAAGGTATTCAGTCATTTATGAACTTAATTTCCTGTGGCATAAGATTGCTTTTTCTTAATTAATAATGAGAAATAATTACTTCAGATTTACAGAATACTTTTTAGAAGTTTTGTTACATGACATTTTAAAACAGATAAGAAGGTGCAACACCAGGGTAAAGAAAATAACTGAATAGAGTGGGAAAAATAGAACTAAGTAGTAATTTTTCAATATGGCAAGGAGTTAACAATGAACTTTCCTAAGTTTTGCATAGTTTAATCTATTTAGTAATTAACATCACAGGTGATAAGTGATGACCTAGAAAAAGGTGAAGGTGGTAGGGAGGTAGGAGAAGAAGAAAAGTACAGGGGAATACTTGACAGGAACAGTTATTTGGCCAAAACTATTTCTGATTTTTTTCAGAATTGTCAAGTGTAGACTGGATCAGTCTGGAAAAAATGTCTGAAGAACTAAACTATCAAACACCTGACAACTAATTCTTTCCAATAAACCAGTAGTTAGACCATGCCATACGGAGATGAATTGGTCTATTTACCTTATACAAAGTGCAATAATGGGAATACTCTAACCGTTAGGCTTAAAGTGTATCTCAGTAGAAAGGTGAACTGTAGGAAGCTGAAGGATAACATCTCCATTGACACCACCCCATATTGTGTAAGGAACCATGCCCTGATGTCTAAATTTCAGCTACCAGACTGCAACAGATTTAAATTCTCATCGTAGGAGCTTAAAAAGACAAGTAGAACAGCATCCACAGGAGAACTCAAATCTGTGCACAAGGCTGTCCGGGACTGCCTTATAGCCAAATGCTTAGAGCCATTTCAGTCTATAGGCACAAAGGCCCCTTCTCTTGGTATTAGCTGGGCAGTCAATCTACTGGGCTGTTGGAGAGTAATGAGGCTGTTACCTCTCCCAGCAGTTTTGAGTAGCTTTTTTTATTGCTTTGACTCCTCAAACTGTGTGAGCACCAGAGTATTTCATTTGAGGTTTGGTGAGAGTCTCATCAAGTACAGTAACCTGCTCATCCTAGGTTTTCATTTTGGGAAGAAACAATGAAACATTTATATACTTGTTTAAATGCTAATCAGCTTTTGTTTGGCAGCCGGACCAAAATATTAATTATTCTTACAGCCTTAGTCAAGGACAAAGAGCTTGCTGATGAGCTTCAGAGGAGCTTCATCTTACATAAATGGGTTATTTAATGGCAAATGAAATTCTGTGCCCCCAAAAAATCAAATAATAAAGTACAAAGACCTCTTAAATCACTTGTCAAACCTTGCAGCATTCAAGACTTACAGAAGTAGATGAAGAAAGAGACAAAGACATCTCTGAAGACCCCTGCTTAATGTTCAACTGTAGTAAAAATTCAAGCATAATATTAGAATGCATAAAGAATGAGATTGAGATATTTCAGATCATATTATAGAGCCTGTCTGCGTTCTGCATAGTGACTAATTCTGCATGATCTCATCTAATGTACTATGTGGCAGTGGTGGAATATTTCTCCAGAAGGACAATCCAAACCAAGAAGGAATTAAAAAAATCATCAGGATTTAAAAAGGACGTAGAAATACCCTCAGTGAAAAACAAGGACAACCGTATTTAGAGTGTCAAAAAAACAAGTCAACTCGTTAAGATGAACAAGTATAATGAATTTTGATTAGGAACATTTGTTTTTCCTGACTCATGTTACAAAGAAAAAGAATATTACATAAGCCTACAATACACCTTTACACATTTTGTCACAGCTAGTAAAAAGAAATACATTTTTCACCTAACAGTCAATTAATTTGTCTTATTTCTTTTTTCCATGGAAAATTTAAGGTACGCAATTTAACAATATTCTCAAAAGAATGTTGACATTTAATTTGCTGCTTAGACTATCCAGATACCATCTACAATAACTTAGATTTTGGAAAAGAGAGAATAAGTGATCAAAACTACTTGGAAGGACATATGTTTTCATAATTACCTACTGCAAGTTTTCAAGATTTTCTTATAGGTAAGTCCTAGTGCTGGAAGAAAGGCTGCAGCAAAACATTCCTAGATGCCATTTTCCTGGTCTTGTTCAGATGGCTTTTTCTCTCATATTTTATTTTCTGAAATGTTGTGGCTTTTACTTCTCTGAGAGTATAATCTAATTACACCCCTCGCAGAATATCTCAGTGATGTTTTGTGAAAGTAATTAACTACATTCTCAACTTTTCCATATTTAGACTATAAGAAAAACAGCTATGGGTCATTATATTCCTTTTACTCCCTTATCTTCTCTGGAAATCTGAGGGAACTATCATTTTGACTGATACACGTCTAACTTGGTCACATTACAAATGAGCAGAAGATAGCCACCATCTATTAAGTGAATAGCTAATTTCTATAAAGATCTTGGTATACATAATATTCATTAGAGCATGCATAAATGACACATTTAACTACCCAGAAGAGATGAGCTTCTTTAATAACAAAACAATGAAAGACCTGAAATATAAATAATGCCATGGAATGTGAACATCTGGAAACATTTAATAGCCAGTGAGCTATCGTTTCCTCCTATCATCAGAGATATAAGAATATTACAGCATCACCTTGCTCAACCCCTACCATAAAGTTAATTACCTTTGGATAGACCCCATTTAACTGCTCATAAAATTGATCTGACTTTCCAGCTTTTACAGCAACCTGTATCTCATCAACAAAAGTGCTTGGAATAAATAAGGCTTTTTTCCATCTCTCTGATACAATCACAAAATTAAAACTAAATGGATGTTCTAATGGATCTCAGCACAAGCATTAGGTATCTCCAGAATACACCAGAACAGCATGCATGCACAGGCTCTTTAATATTTTTCTGATAGAAGGGATATATGAAGAGATAGTTATTCAGTATTCTGACACTGTTGAGTTTCTAAGATACCACTCCATAAAGACTAGTGGTCTGAAATAAAGACATTGAGGAACTTGGTAAAATTTTATGGATTGACTGTGGTTACCCAGAAAGGGATATTCTTAGCAATTTCACAGAATCATTCACAGCAAAGAATGGAAGAATAGCATGGTATGGCATGGCATAGCATAGCATAGTATAGCATAGATTAGACTAGACTAGACTGTTTCAGTTGGAAGGAACCTGCAATGATCATCTAGTCCAACTGCCTAACCACTTCAGGGCTGACCAAAAGTTAAAACATATTATTAAGGGCATTGTCCAAATGCCTATTAAATAATGACAGGCTTGGGGCATTGATCACCTCTATGGGAAGCCTGTTCCAGTGTTTGACCACGCTCTCGGTAAAGAAATGCTTCCTAATGTCCAGTTTGAACTTCCCCTGACACAGCTTTGAACCATTGCCACACATGCTGTCACTGGATACCAAGGAGAAGCACCTCCCTCTCCACTTCCCCTCCTCAGGAAGGAGCGAAAATGTCACTCCTCAGCCTCCTTTTCTCCAGACTAGACAAGCCTAAAGTCCTTATCCGCTCCTCATAAGACATTCCTTCCAGCCCTTTCACCAGCTATATAGAATAATATATTCACCAGAATGTAAATGGTAAACACAAATCAATGTTCAGTTTGAGCAGACTTCCCCAAAACTGTGTATAGAATTTTTCTGGATAAACACTTTGTCCCCCAAAATTTTGAAAAATCTAAATATTCAAGAAATTTCTTCAGGGATAAGTTAAATTGCTTTGCTTATTCCCAGTGTAAAACATTATATCTTATTTACCTTTCTAAAACTTTTTGACATTTAAAAATGAAGTAAAAATCACTTACAACTATTTTATTTAAAAGCAGGTAAAAATACCAAATTGTTTAGATTTCTTTTTTGAGATTTATTTGTCTGAACACACTAATGAAAGCTATTGTGAATCTTAAAACTGTCCGCTGACTTTTCCTAATTATCTCATTATTTTTTTTCTCATCATTATATAAGCAGGATTAGTCTTTGACCTACGTATTCACATAGTCCATGTCTCTGGTTTATTACCCCATCTTTAAAGCACTTGAGCACAAAAGCAGGGGGTATATTTTTATAAAAAACTACCTCCTTGTTAGGAAAATGCAGTATAGGTATTTTGGATAAAATCACCTATGTGTCATTCTGCTGCTTTTCATTCAGTTACCTTTGCACTCTGCAAATTGCATATCAACGTGGAGTTTTATGACTGGATGCTGCCAAATGCATTATTTAGGCCAGTACCTGTGACGGCTTTACTGAGTAAAGAGCGGTTGGCAGATATATCTGGCATGTGTGTTTTGTAACAAGCGACAACCATGAACTGAGGAAAAGACAAGAGACTATTTTCTCCAAATGCTCCTACACTGTGAAAGTCATTAATCAAAATGGATAATGAAGAGAGACATTACAGTCAAACTTTATTGAATAAAAATTGTTTGTATGCATTACAAGGGGTCAACGTGCCTGGTAACTGAAAACAAGCAAACAAGAAAAAAAGTGGGGGATTGCAACAAATTTTGGACTTCTGGACTTACGCTCTTCTGTATGAGCACCCTTTGCAGTAGTACCCTTTGGCTATCCATACTGTTGCAGCTTTTGGAGCACGGTCAGAGAGAAATGACATCCTCACCAGTATACTGAAGGGCAAGTCAAGCCTGGACCTGACCATGCTCATCAGTTCACTCCTGAAGGAAGATGGAGAACTTTTCAGATAACCTAGAACTAACTAGTGAAGTCAGCTACATGTCAGAATACCACCAAATTCTTCTACTTCACCCTACTGCCTTGGTTTTTGAAAACTTCGCCACAGGCAGAGCATCCCATCTAGTCATTTACTGGATTAGTCACGTTGCCTCAAATCTGCAGATGTGTGACCACAACCAATGTTGCTCACCTCTATGGACTCAACAGCCAAGAGTGTTTGGCTTTAAGAGACCAGGTTTCACTTGTAGGTGGCATCAGCTCTGACATTGACAGTCAAGGAATTAGACCTGAGTTTCTGAATCTAAGTGTCCCTGGAGACCATCTGAGCTGTTTCGTGAGAAACAGCAGTGAGATAATTCCCTGGAAATCAGCATTGTGGTCATGCACAGGCTGCAGACTTTCTAAGCCCTGGAAGTTAGTGCACATGGCCATTGCTGGTGCCAGCTGAAGTCCACTTCTTTTGAAGTCTCCTTCCAAAGAGTAGTAAGCCACATCATTTTGCAGCAGATGCTAACCACTTCACACAGATGTGTGTGAAGGAAGGCAGAGAAATTCTTTCTATTTACATACAGGGTGCAAGGACTTCCCTGATGTTGCCTGTCCATCTCACCCCCAGCCTGCTTCTTACAATTCCCCAGTTTGATAGTGCCTACTGGCACTTTGCAGTCACAGGACCTCAAGGTAACCCACAGAGAACTTACCATGTGTTAGAGGTGCAGTATGGAGAAGGATGGGTTGTCCTGGGATGGCTCAGTTTGACCCATGAGGGACAGAGACAACACAGTTTCCTACTCCCCGCCATCTGCCTGCCCGGACACAGGCATACACATGCAAACTTGCTCCAGTCATGCCCTATCCACTTCTTGGTGACAGAATATCACTGTCCAGGCCATGTCATATTTCTCTAGAAACCAGGCTGACTTTTGTCTGACTCAAGTTTATTGAAAGTCTTCCAAAGCAACAAGATTGGCATTTGGTAAGGTGCTTGGGACATCTCTGGAAAAACATATCATGCTAACATAGGTGTCAGGATGAATCATCTCCTACAGAAGGCTTTGTACAACCCACGCCACTGCTCGGGTGATGAGCCACGATCCTTCTCCTTCACTCAGAGTTAGCACCTCAGCACATGCTTGCAGTAGTTGCAGGGGCGGAAAACAGAGCTCTGAGAATACTGACAACCACCCCACTGAGGTCCCTCTTCATCTTTGCTTTTCATCTCAGGGAGGAAGCTAAGCCATTCCTAGGATCAGTCCTTCAGCTTGTCCTTAGACTCCTCATCCTTTGTGCTGCCCTGCCCAAGAGAGAGAGAAGCTCCTGCCTGTGCCTGACAGACCCTGACTGCCAGATGAAAAGCTTTGACAGGGGGACAGGGAGTAAGTCTTGAGAATCTGAAGTGAGGTCCCTTCTGTGCAGCATCAGAGTTTCTAAAGAGATAATTTTATTCATCAGAGGTCTTGATAACTTCCACTGAGTGTTCGTCACAAGGCAGAGATGGAATACTCAATATTAAGGAATACTCAATATTTAAGAACCTGCACGAGTTTTATCAGTGCTAATAAATCAAATGTGCCTGGCAAGATTTTACCTGTGATTTAGCTTCTCTCGGTAAAAACTGTGGAACTTTTTCACACTCCAATTACTAACTTCTATTTAATCACATGGGGGAAAAAAACAAGATCCAAATATTTTCTTTTATTCAGTTTATACTTATAAATTATTTTTGCAGTTTCTTCTTACATAGTAAAGGGAAAAAAAAAAACAAAGTGTTGGTTGGTTTGTTATCCTGCAACTTTATTTGTCAATATTTTATTCCCTTTGTTTTTCATATATAATCTTGCTGTATTTACTTTCTCATTGATTTTTTTTTATTATTTTTTAGTACCTTTTCTACGAGGATGAGATGGCTACACAACATTCAGGGAGAGGATATCTCATTGACTTCCGTGGTTACCAGACAATGCTTGTATCTACACCTTACTGTGATTTAACTAAAAAAAAATAAAAAAAAAAATAGGGAGAGACAGTAAAAGGAGGCTTGCTTTATTGTCAGGAAGTTAATATTAGCTATTACCAAATGACTTCAGCTGAACAAGCAAGGAGCCATGGGGCGAATTTTGAGAAATCGCCATGTTACACTACTGAGAATCTAGCCCCTTCTTTGTGAACTCCTATTATTTCACAGCACATGTGAAACCTCACAATGTGATTTGGAATTGGGGTTTTATTTGGCACGCTAGCACCATCACTGCATTCTCCTTCCTTTCCCCCCCCCAGTGGATTTTCATCTCACAGACAGACAGGAAAGCAGAGGACGGGGAGGGGAAAGAAAAAGGGAAAAAGACCTTTTTAATTCTACTTCTGCGTAGGGCCACAGAAATCCCTCAAGCTAAACACAACACAGACTGAAAAAGAAGTGGGAAGAGATTATCAGGAGCCTGGCAAGCAGAGAGTGCAGTCAGTGGTCAGGTGAAGGCTGCTCTGGAGGATAAGCAATTTATGTGTTATCAGCGCAGTAGAGAGAACAGTAGCTCCCTACACTGAAAGGAGATTAAAAAAGCAACAATAGCCTTTTCTGTACACCACAGGACAATCTGCTAACTGTATGAAAAGCTGCGAAGCTGCTTAGAGCTGATGTTTGTTTAATTCTCACCTGCACCCACTTGAACTGGTGCTTTTCGGAACATATGCATATGTTTCCACGTGGCATGGTTTTGTGAAAGTGCTTGTGCTCAGTTAATCTGTCAATGCTGTAAGATTTGCTGTGAGTATAAAAGACAACATCCCTCCCTCACTCTGAGTAGCCTTGTGGCTCCAGAAAAGAATGAGGAAAAAAGTTTTTGCTCAGGTTTCTTTTTTTCCCCTTTTAAAATCAATTGTAATGAGGAGCTGATAGTAATCAGGAGTGTGTAATACAAAATATAGGACAAAGCAAAAGTGGCCTCCTTTGTTGGAATAGGATTTTAGATAGGAAACTCAAGCATTGGCTCAGTTCAGACCTAGGATAATTAATATTCTTGATGAATCAGTACATCTCATGCCCTATTTTGGAAGAAAGAGAGTGATGGAGGAGCAGTAAAGTCAGGTTGTCAAGACACTTGAACAGGAGTTAGGAGAAAGCATTTTTTTTTTTGCTGCTACTGATTTTCCCCGTGTCCTTGAGTCAACCATTTATCCCATTCTCCTTCCCCTTTGCCTCTAGGACATTAGACACATTTTATACACTATCAATTCCTTGCAGGCAGAGACAGGTTTCCAGCAATGTCCCCGACTGCTCCAAAAGGAATATTAAGAGACAGTTTCTGAAAGTCCTTAGCACACTGAGTATTGGAGACTGAGTCCCTGTAAGCAAGACAGGAGCTGAACAGCTTTAAAATATGCTCTTAAACAGGGACAACATCTTTCTGTGTGCATCTGGTCCTCCCTTCCAGGCTCTTATCAAGACTGTGAGTCAATTGCCTCTAGGTACATCCAACCACTACCATTATAATAGTGAGATCGGTTATTTAACAAAATTTGCTTACCTGACACTATATATCCTGATATACTCCTTTGTCTATTATCACTTGATAGATAATCTGGATCAGCTTCCTTTTTACCAACAGTCTCAAACCAGATCAATTACTATGATTGTAATACCACATTAATAAGATAATTTAGAGATACAGGGACTTCCATACAATAACATCAAAACTCTATTATGAGGGCAGTATACTATACGCTTCCTGAAGTTTCTGAGCTCCATTGTAAAATGTATTTTATTTTCACATATTGAAAGGCCGATCCAGACCTTCACTATCCTGCTGGTTAAAGAAAAACCCAAAGCTTACTCTTATTCACAGCCCACCTATATTTATTTGTTCTTGCTACAGCTTTACCCTTTTTGCTGAAACAGCTTTTCTCTTTCCTTATGTATATAGTCCCCTGGTGCACATGCAAATGACTATGAGATCTTTTCAACCTTCACTCCATGTCAGACAAGCCTAAACTTCATAATTATCTTTCTACCATCTTTTCACATGATGTTCCACTACCAGAGTAGAGGCTTCCAGACTGTGTTTGTAGATTCAGCGAGTGTGTACAAATATCTGCCTCACGGGTTTGAAAAAAACCATGAGATGGAGTTGCAATCCAAGACAGAGACAGATGCAAGTGAAGCAGCTGCATTCACTTTCCATTTTGCGTGGCTGGAGGTATGGGGTATTACACCTCATGGCTTCTGCTGAATCCAGTCTTCGTAAACCCATTGGCCAGGAGGCAAGCATAGGACTCATGTCCTTGGTCTCATTTCTAGTATCTCCTCTTAAATTCTGGACATGTTTTTGACTCTTTTTAGGGTTTTTTGTTATCTTTTTTTTTAAGGATGAGATCATAATACTTAGAGCTTCACTGCATACATTTGTGAAAAACAGAAGTCACACCAAAAACGATTCAGAAATGTACTTAATTTGCTTAACTTCATCCGAAGTCTGAGATGTTGGAAAAAATAATATCTTCAAATCACCTTCCCCTTTCCTTCTTGCTTGAGGAGTTCCTGGCTTATAGCGCACAGGAGAAAAACCACTCATTCTTGTGTTTGATCAAGATCTGTCAATATGGAAATGCAAGGGCTAGTTCTGCTTTTCGTTCTTTAGATTTTAACACCTTACTCCTGCTTTACTGGGGTGTGGGAGCAGACTCATTTCTGACGTGATTTTATATAAAGTACAGTAATTCCTCTGGATTGAAATGTACTAAATAAATATTCTTGGTATTGTGTAGAGATGATGGAATTTTGTTATTCCACTTGCAAGTCAGCTTTAAAAACATGACTGGACAGGCATCTTAGCTGTGTGGGCAGAAAGCTCTGTACTCTCAGAGGGTCTTCTGTTTGTTTAACTATGGCAGAGGGAAGACTCAGAAAACCTTGCTGCTGCTTTGTTTGCAGAGTCACAGTATTTCTCAAAGTGCAGGCTTATAAGAGGTAAGCTATCATATATTAATTACTCATAATTTAATTATTGCACATTGTATTTTCTAGCTGAATTACTGATTTCTCATTCCAGCTGTTCTGTCTGTAGTTTACAGTTCACAGGCTGCTCCCTGGTTTTTTCCTCTGGGTATGGATACTGCATGATGGCTTGAGTTTTGTTCATTCTTTTCTTTCTATTTTTGTGTAGTTTTGTTAGCACAAGCACTTTTGAATCAAAAGAAGTTTTAAGAATTGCATAGTGAAACCGTTGCGTGAATCAGAGTTTAACCACCAGTAACCTTATCGTCCGTTAACACAGGACTGAGGATTCAGTCATCGTTGACATTCACAAAGTCCCCCTCTTGTCAGTAACTCCCAGTACAGCTCTGAAGAGGAAGTATGTTTTCTGTCACACACATACATGCAAAAATATATTATCCCTCCTTTTAAAACAGATTTTTTTCTTTATAATCAGCTTAATATACAAGTTCTTTTCAAATAAAGTAACTGAACGAGCACTGTTGGAAATATTTACAGATAAATTTCTCCCCTCTTTTTCAACAATGTCTTAGTAAGAAAAATCTGTGGTGGTTCAAGTTTTTTTTTTTTGGATATTAAATCTAGTAATGCTTCCTCTATGCTTTATGGAAGTTAAAAACCTGATACCTTATATATCTTCTTCCTCTCTGGGGGCCAAACTCCACGACAAATCATTTTACCCATGATATTCTCATGCTTCCTTTGATCTAAGTTGTCATCATCTATTACATTATCATCTCACTATTATGGGTATTTTACTTGAACAGGAAATCCATTCCTTGACTTCAGGAGCTGAAGTTTAATGGACTGATTGTCTCATGAGCTGACCTAAAGCATTTCTAAATGGAAAATTTCTGATTTTCTGAAAAAATACTTTCTCTTTTGATTTTCAGTACAGTTTTTCAGGAAAAAATTGAAGTTTTACTTATAAACATTTAATTTTTTTTAACACACCCTAAGAACATTATCTACTTAAAAAAAGAGGGGAAAATGATAATTCAAAACAAGTGTTATTAAAATTATGGGTTATTTAAGTCAATGCTCAGAAACTGCTCACTCAATAATATAGGTGCTACACTTTTTTACGAAAAAATAACAAAGAATGTGAACTTCATCCTACTGACTTACCACTACACCCATCTTCAGAAATACTTACACTTAAGTCTCTCTGCTGGAATTGCTCAGCTCTTGTCTTGGAAAAGAAAGTAATACTGCTCACGGAGATCTTATCAGAGATGCTTGAATTAAAACAGAAACACTCCGATGCCATTCCACTTTCTTTCAGAAAACACAGGTCCTCTGAGTACTACGTGTGATTTTATATCAAGCGATTACAACAAGCTACTGAAGTATATCTCTTTTTAAGATGAAACAATCTGAGAGGAGACTTTTGCTATGGGGCACTACTGCTGAAACAGACCAAACTAGGGTTAATAAAATAAAGGCACCAAACACAAAACAAGGCTGTAAAACAAATACACTTGCCATGGTTTCCTTGCAATCTGTCTGCAATTTTGAAGTGAGTTAGGAGTGGTCACATTAACCATTCCATCAAGGTCAAGAATCCCAAATGAGTTGCCATGGGAAACAAATTACCGAGGTGTCAGCTGGAGCTGAAGGTTCAGATATGAGGGAACTTTACCCATTATATGCTTGAAAGATTTTCAGAACAACAGAGGCTGGAAAAGAGCATACTGGTAATAACAAGACCAGGAAAACAGATGTTTCATTGACCTTTGCTCTATGCATTTGGACTACCCATTTACCAGCATGCCTGAGTGGACCAGAAAGGAATTGCAAATAAGGTGTGCTCTCCTGAGGCACAAGTAAATAAATAAAAATCAGATATTAAGTGCTTTTTTTAAGGAAGATATGCAAAAGAAACTCAAAAGCATATGAAATCACCTGGGATTCATGCCCTGTTAGTAAAGATGAGGGGAGGCAGTTCTGATTTTATTACGTCATTGATTTCAGTGGTAGGAATTAAAAACTGGTGAAAGGACAAGCTAACCTGCTCAAAACCCAGTTTCATTCACTCCATTCACTTAGTAAATGGTCACTGTGAACATGACCTTGGCTGGAATTGTCTGCGGAAAGAGAATTAGGAGGACTAGGCCTTCTATCCAACATTAATGCTCCTCTTTGTCAAAGCAATCTGCTACTCTTGACCCCATGGAGCTTACCTCACAATTTGTAGAATGTTTTCAGTTTCCACCAAGCATTAACTTTGACAAAAGAAAGAATTTATGCTTAATTACAGACAGGCGTGTACAGAAAACTTGAGGGTAAATCCCTCTGTCCTAGTTTGATACTGCTGATCCAGCTGCTCACTCAGCAGCTATGGGATGGCTTGCAGAGAGTGGTGCTTTCACCAAAAGGAGAATAAAGCAGCTTGTCTTTTTCACATCATTTGTCTAAATTTTCTCATTCATTAAACTTTTTTCCATTGCAGAACTTTATATTATCTATCCAAGAGCAGATAAAGCTGGAAAGATTTTGTTTTCTCTACCGAGACAGGAAAAAATATCTGTTCTTGATACCAATACTGGATGTTGACTACTTGGTGAAAGAAATAGGCATAATTAATTTCCATTAATGAAGAGGTTTTGCTGCACAACAGATAAAATTCTGGCCTACTATTTTGTTGACTTCAGGTTTTTTTCCCAGGGCCTATCTTTTCTTCTCCTAGTAGTTCCTACTATGGCTTGAGGTTTGGAGGTTTCTCATTAAATATTTTAGAGCTGGGGCTGGGAAAAAGAGTCAGGAATGAACATATATTGCTTAACACCTTGCATAATTTATACACCCTCTGTCCTACTACAAATCTTGAAAAGACACATTATTGGATAACTTTCATAGAAATACAACAAACAAAAACAACCGACCAAAGACCTATGCAGGAGGTCTAAGAATTACAGTAGGTTTTGAGCTGCTACAGTACATTATGGGACTTCAAGCTTTCCCATAATGTCCTTTTCTGTATCTATATGTTTAAGCCAGGACCTCAGTTTTCAGATGACTCTCAATATAAACATATAATGTCAGGATTGAGAGATATATTTCTAGAAAGGACAAAGGAACAGGCAGTGAAAATCTTTCCACTTCTGTAATACAGCATTATTCCTCTCCAAATATTAGTTTTTCTTGCTTTTTCCTGTGTTACTTGTTGGAATGTAACAATCTAGAGTGAGTGAAAGCTGGATATTACATTTTATCATGGCAGCAAAAAGGCTTTGAAGCCCTAGAAGTGGAGGTTTTTTGCCTCTGGATTAGGTTTTATTGCACTTAAGTATTGCGCAGGAATAACTGAAGGTAATGTAACTGACAGAACTGTGCCAGCAAGATCTGTAAATCAAACCAGAATTTACACTCCTATCTGATAGCTCTTTTGAAAACATCTGCTGTGACCCCTAATTTCAAAGAAGGGGTAGCAGGGACTTTTTTTGTGCAATTGCAGCTCAAGTGTCAGTGGCTTCCACATTCTCAGGCAGCCTGAATTCAAGCTACACTAGTGACAACAAGATTTCTAAATGGAGACATGCGGTCTCTAACTGCTGGAGAAGTTGTTGACGGCGAGTTTTCTTTTAAGCCTTCTATACTTAGTGTGACAGAGCAAGTGCAGGTATTTCTGGGAATCCTCTTTGGAAGAATTTGAAAATAATCTCCATCTATTTCAGCTACTGCCCTTAGAGCTAAAGAGCAAATGCTCCTGAATTAAGGATCTCCATGCAGCTGGAGATTGCTTCGCCAGTCACTGAAATGGAAACACCTGGGGGACATGGAACAGGTGTTAAACTGTGCTCTGCAGCCAGAGAAAAAGTAGAAAAATGCCTTAATTGGAGGACTTAAAGAAAGAACAGGAAAGCAGAGAACCTAAATAGAGCAGAGTCTTGTTGTTGTTTGGGTGAAGGTGGATTAGAAATCACTGGTCAATTAAATTAAAAGGAAGGTAAGATGATTTTGAGATCTGGGACACTAAGTGAAAATACCCTGACTGTAGGGGAGCTAACTGGCTTTAGCATGAAATTATAAACTGGGCTGATGTTATTGCACAAAATCTTGAAACTGTTATCAAAGTCACTTTTCCTGAATGATTAAATATGTTGTAAGAAGAGCTAGTGCTAGTTCACCATCTTTCTCCTATGGAAGACAGGGAACTGCCTGATTTATAAATTCATGTTCAATAGTGATTTAGCACTGGATTTACTGAAACACATGCTCATCTTGTAAATTATACCTATGTTAGGTGGGCCAAACTGAGGCAACGTGTTTTTTATAGTTATGGCTTTCAGCTACAAGTAACTAGGAAAAGCCTGCTCTTGTCTCTGCTGCCCTAGGAAGGGACCCAAGTTGTTGCTTGCAGTGTAGGAGACTAGGATCAGTAACCTAAGTGCCCTCTCTAATTTTTTCTTATTCTCTTTTTCATATATGTATTAGAAAAAGGGGGAAAGCATTTACTTAGGAGGTCTTAAGGTGAAGTTAGTCAAGAGATGACAAATGGGAAGGAACAGTGATGGATAGAAAAATAGTAGAAGGATCAACACTGATGCAGTGAACTGGTACAATGGGTGAGAAAAAGAAAGAGAGGAAACTCTGGGAGCCAGAGGAGATCCAATCTCACCATGTGGCTGGATTGGAGGTTAGAATAAGACTATATGTGCTCTGAGTAGTTTATACTTGGAATAGCTGAAGTACAAAGGCAGTAAATAGCTTGTCCAAAGCTGGAGCAGCATCACGTCAAAGATGATTTTGTTATGCATAACACACAGAAACATAATATAAAGGAAAAGCCTATTATAAGTTGCCTCCAAACTCAATAAATGATAATGGATAAGAAACATGAGGAGTACAGGAGTATGTATTAAAAGCCATGTCCATTCCTGATAGTGGGAATTGGTATCACAGTGAGTTAAGATCTTCTAAATCTGGGAGAGATTTTTTCCCTTTTCCCTGTGTTTTTGCAATGTTGAATTTTTTTGAATTGAGAGAAAAAATTGTAGAATAGTTATTTTTCCGACTGAAAACAGAAAATGGCATTCAGTGCTAAGTGTTTTGATACAACTGGTTTCACTTAAAAGACAAGCAAGGGCCAACAATGTCATGAGTCTTAAACTCTTGGAGGAAAAAAAAAAGAATAGAAAAAAAGATCCTAAATAGAAGGGGGTTCCTATTGTCTTAATAAAGCAAAGCAAGTACATCAAACAGAGAAGGCAGGTACAAGTGGGAAGATTAAATGCAACATTATTCAACTGTTAAGGTAAAAAAAGCCCTTGGAACTTCAGAATGACTAAAGAGGTAGAGAGAAGTTTAAGGAAAAGATTGTTGCAAATTCAGCTTTTAGAAATATATCTCACAAATAGAAGAGTATTTATGGAAAATTATCTCCCCTACCTGGAAGTGTGATCATAAACTGCTGCAGTAAGGGCAAGTGGTCTCATCCCTCTGTCCTATGCCTAATGACAGGAGTATATGATGAATTCATTGAATTCATAATACTGTCATTGAAAATAATTATTCAAATCCTATGATTACTTTTAAAGACGAGACTGCTATGGTGCCATTAACATTTTAATTTTTTTATTATTGAGTATAACAACTGGAAGAAGTGTCTCTGTATTGTCTCTGTAACTATAAAGGTTGGAGAGTTTGGTCTTTGAATTAATGCCTGGAGTTATTTGCTTTGAAGTGTCTGATTTTAACAGGAATTGATGAAGGCCGCCAAAGTGTATAAAAACACTTAACAGTAACTGCTCCATTTGAAAACAGCCATTGAGGATGATTCAGAGAGTATGATTCTGATTACATATGGGATTATCTGTCCTTTTGTTACTGTAAGACTGCTGCAGAAAGGTTGGTGAGATCAGTGTAGAAATATGTTACCCTGCTGTTCAGCAAAACAGGATGTCTCCCGTTTTCTATAAAGGCTGATGTTAAAATTTTATTCGTTTTATACCACCACATACTTTGGATAAGTAAAACTTCAAGCTATTTAACTTCAATCTGATTATCAATTTACAGTTTAACCAAAAAAGGATTTTTCCAGAAAAACACAGGTAAGGCTATTTTCCCCTATATTTATAAATACAGCAAAATAAATCCTTCCAAGAAACTCAGGATGAAGATATTAGTAATTCTCCTCCCTCCCCCCCCCACCCCCATTTTTGTGCCAGTTTATTTAAAAACAAGCACAACACAACCTTAAGCANACCCCCAGATCCTTTTCTTCGGAGCTTGTCTCCAGCAGGTCCATGCCTAACCTGTATTGATGCCTAACATTCTTCTTCCCCAAGTGCAGGACCCTACACTTTTCCCTGTTGAACCTCATGAGGTTCTTCCTTGCCCAGCTCTCCAGCCTGTCCAGGTCTCGCTGGATGGCAGCACGGCCTTCTGGGGTGTCAGCCACCCCTCCCAGTTTGGTATCATCAGCAAATTTGCTGAGGATACACTCTGTCCCCTCATCCAGGTCACTGATGAATATGTTGAACAGCACTGGACCCAGTATTGATCCCTGGGGGACACCACTAGTTACTGGCTTCCAGCTTGAACCTACTCCGTTTATCATTACCCTTTGGGTCCTGTCACGCAGCCAGTTCTCAACCCACCTCACTGTCCCCTCATCTAAAAAACCTGTCTTCTTTCAAGAAGTGATATAAGTAAACTTCTCCTCTAATCCTTGCCTCTTTTCACAACATGATAAGCAATTATTTATTCTTTTTTTTTTCTTTTTTTATTAGAAAAAAAGAGTAAGTCCAACTGAGTAAACAGATTCAAGTTAGGGCAAAAAGAAGCATAGGAGGTAATTTCTTCCTTGTGTTCCTGCTAGTCAGCATTGAAATCGTACTTCTAAACCTCACTTTTAATGCTATGACTAAATCCCTTGATTAGAGTACCCTCTTCTATCAGGAAATTATTTCATTTTTCACATCTCCATTTTCTTGCAGTCTTGCAGGACTCC
Organism: Arenaria interpres; assembly: GCA_013399435.1. Lineage (NCBI taxonomy): Eukaryota > Metazoa > Chordata > Aves > Charadriiformes > Scolopacidae > Arenaria > Arenaria interpres. The sequence continues at coordinate 75,715 of VXAK01012474.1, read as the reverse complement.
TTATATCTACCTCCCTGAATTAAGTGTCTTGAAGGTCCCAGGTTAAGGTCCTATTATATGAACACCATTAGAGTTTCCGCACTTCGATGAGCTGACTCAAATCACTCCAACATTTTTCTTTCTGTGTTCTGACTCTTCTAAGGTGTGCCTAAAAATACAAAAAAATTTTGGATGAACAGTTTTTCCAGTTGGTAGTCTGTAAAACAATGGTACTTATAACGTTTGTGGAAAGTTGAGGGATTTTTTTTTCACCTATGTATTACTGTGAAGCTAGATACAGAAATATTTATTTATTTATTTTTCCTTTTTTTAAACTAATAAACACAGCCATTTAAAGTGTAGGCAAATTCTAATTTAAAATCATGGGCTTCATTTCAATGTATGGAGAAGGACTGAAATGGGATATGGTGGGGTGACTTAAAAGCAATTCCAGTTTTAATTACTTTCCTTAAATGCCCCTTGAAATTCAGACATATTTTAAAAACAAAACTGCAATAAAAAGAATAAATGTTAATCAGAAAACTGGGCACCTTTTGTTAAAGAAAAGTGCATGTTTTATTAAAGGAAAGGGCATGTGCTCACTAGTTACAGTTTGTAAATTGAATGATTCAGAAACAGTTAAATACTATTTCCTAGCACTGCATGGATTAGTGAGGGTTTTTTTCTTACTCTTGAATGTCCCTCTCAGTAACTGAAGTAAAAATTTAGCCTGACTAGAAATATAATGTAATAAACATTTTTTCTTGAAATGGAAGGGCTCTTTTTCGTTTTTATTAAAGTATTTTTTAATTTTATTTTGCTGAAACAATGCAGTCAAACTGTGGAACAGTCATTGAAGGTACAATAACCGTTGGGATTCTTTTGTACTGAATCATCGGCGCAAAGAGAGGAGAAACACACTTTCTTCCCTCCAAATAAGAGTTTTATGTAGCAGAAAAAAGGGGGGACTGGCAGTAACACTGCCTTCTACACATCCATGCAGTCCCCCGAGTATAGCTCTTAAGTTAAATTTACTTTGAAATCAGAGTATAATTCATATTTGTGTCCTGTGTATGTCTTGAGCTGACATTATTTTTTGATCTATAGACATGAACCAAAATACTACTACCTTCCTTTTTTAGTATCTTTTTTATACCATTATTATTTGCATGGACTTTGGCAGGAGGGCAAACCTCCTTGTGCTCTTATTTCTACAGGGAGGAAACTGGGCAGAAGATAGGAGGCCACGATGAAAAGGTGCCAAAAATGGGTGGTTTAGTGGTTTGAAAGGCTCTCAATGCTGACACAGAGGAATGCCTTTCCTTTTGCTGACAGTCTGTGCTTTGCACCATTCAGAGCTGAAGAGATGCATAAAAATTACCTAGATGGATTAGATCAGTAATTGGATTCTTACAGTGGTTAGTAAGAATGTTAAAGATACAGCTATAGATAACTGGAGCAGTCATTTTCTGTATTCTTTGATTTTTATCAAAAATTCAGACCCCTATTTAGTGAATATAAACAACAGAAAAATTGTTTTTTTCACATGAACCTTTCATGGTTTCTTTAAAGGTTGGCTTATGGCTTTAAAGAGTTTGTACATCCTTACATGCTCAGAAAATAACCAGCCCACAGGGGGAATAGTTCTACCACAAAAGTTATGGAAATCAAGCTTCCTCCTAGGTTTTTTCTTTTTTTTTTTTTATTTTTTTTTTTCCTTTCTCCAACATAACTTGGCATTTCCAAGCACTCGCTCGCCCAAAGTTTAATGCCAGCTGTCTGTTCTCCTCTTTGGCTTGTGTTGTATGATTCCATCAATCTGGCATTGGCTTATCTTTGTTACAAAGCTTTCCAGTTATTAAAAAAATAAATATTTAAAAAAATAATAAATTAATATTCATGTTACTGCATTCACATATGGTCATAAAAGAAGAGTAGTCTTTAAAGGGAAAGTTCCTTCTGTACCTTAACTTTATTGCTTTAACATGCTTTTCCCTTTTCTTCCCTTTCACACATGCATAAGATTTAAAAAAAAATCCCTCTTCTACAACATTCAGCAGAAGTCTTCTAGATGCTTCATGAGGCCTACCAACAAGCAATTCATGGTTATGACCTCTGGATCACCATGTTTGTAGCTGTGAGTATTTTCAGTTACCCATTTCTCAATGACAATTACATTTTATGTTATTTATTTATTTTAACAATCTGTATGTCATCTCCTATGATGTTCACCCTTGTATGTGAACTTACTCCCTCTTCTATGGAGAAAATCCACCTCTGGGTTGCTAAGCCCTTTGATCTCACCTTGATTATTTGTCAACACTTGGGGCATTGAGGCAGCGGTAGTGGAGAGGGCCGGCTCTCCAGAGTCCTTAATTACCTTTACTTGCTACCATTAAACATAACTCANTACTTTTTTTTTTTATTTTTTTTTTTCCTTTCTCCAACATAACTTGGCATTTCCAAGCACTCGCTCGCCCAAAGTTTAATGCCAGCTGTCTGTTCTCCTCTTTGGCTTGTGTTGTATGATTCCATCAATCTGGCATTGGCTTATCTTTGTTACAAAGCTTTCCAGTTATTAAAAAAATAAATATTTAAAAAAATAATAAATTAATATTCATGTTACTGCATTCACATATGGTCATAAAAGAAGAGTAGTCTTTAAAGGGAAAGTTCCTTCTGTACCTTAACTTTATTGCTTTAACATGCTTTTCCCTTTTCTTCCCTTTCACACATGCATAAGATTTAAAAAAAAATCCCTCTTCTACAACATTCAGCAGAAGTCTTCTAGATGCTTCATGAGGCCTACCAACAAGCAATTCATGGTTATGACCTCTGGATCACCATGTTTGTAGCTGTGAGTATTTTCAGTTACCCATTTCTCAATGACAATTACATTTTATTTTATTTATTTATTTTAACAATCTGTATGTCATCTCCTATGATGTTCACCCTTGTATGTGAACTTACTCCCTCTTCTATGGAGAAAATCCACCTCTGGGTTGCTAAGCCCTTTGATCTCACCTTGATTATTTGTCAACACTTGGGGCATTGAGGCAGCGGTAGTGGAGAGGGCCGGCTCTCCAGAGTCCTTAATTACCTTTACTTGCTACCATTAAACATAACTCAACCTCCCTCTGACCCACAGTTCATCTTTACCCCCCTGCCTGGGAACAGAGGAGCCGGCTGCTTTGCAGGGCGGGTGTTCTGGGAGCTGACCGTGGCATGGCAGGCGATGCTGTGGTGACAGTAATCTCTTATCCTTATCGAGTTAGGTTTCTTGTGGTCATGGGGAATTCTCATGCAAGAGAACAGAAGAAAAAATGTATTTTTTACATTCACTCCCAGAGCCGTTCTCGGCTCCTGTGCAACTTTGTGAGTGACCTCTGTGAGCTCAGGAACAGATTCTGACCAGGGAGTTTGGGGTTTGTTCAAAGCAAAGTACAGCCAACATTCCCCTGTTTCCTTACAAGCTTAGTCAAAACTCAGCATTTTTCCATCTACTTCTATCTGTGTAAAATACCTAAGAAGATGGATGTTACTGAAAGTTTCCAGCTGCAAAATTTATACTGGATATTTTTTTTGGGGTTGATACTGATTTCTTGTGTATATGTTGCTGCAAAGCTTCAAGGGAATACTTGCTCCAGTTCTGCATGCTCCTTTTTCTCTGGTGGATCATGGTCCTGGACTAGAATATATGACCATGTTCTGTTGTTAGTCCCCGATACAGTACTAGAAGCTTGCATCATATGAAAATTCAGGTTTGTTTTTTTTCTTAGTTTTATTTAAATACTTTAAAGATTATTTATCTTCGGTCTGCTGCCAAAACGAAAGTGCTTTGTTCGAATTTGAAGTCAACAAGAGTGTTTTTAAAATAATGGGGATTAGAAAAAACAAATATTACTGACATTTGGAGGAACCTTACTGTGTTGGTTATTTTTTTTTCCTTATAGCCTTCATATAAACCTTTTCTTTAAGTCTCATATGAAAAAATGGCTTATGCTGAGGACTTAAAATAAATTATATTAAAAGCAAACAGAATCCTTTGGTGAAACCTAATACACTTTTTTATTAGGCTAAAGAGAGGTGTTTCATTAAATGGGGCTGTCTGCAACCTTGATAGCAAGTGATATAGCATGGGTTTGGGATGGCAGGTTGGCTATCTCTTTTCCTGTGACACTTAGGTGGAGATGTCACAGGCTGTGAAGCAAAGTAGACAATTACTACTCTAAGCATGTGTTCATTCATTCTGTTCCTATCATAACAAGGACTGCAGAGTAAGATTGAAATATCAGTGAGGGCTGCGATTATAACATTTTATTATTTGAACAATTTGTCTTCTTTCCCATGGAGTCATATGACTCAGGGCAGCCATTTTTACTACTTTAGTATGAAAATATATCTCCTTCATTACTATGCAGAGAAAGATTCAAGGACTGCAATATCAGAAAAGGAATAATAGGAACAAAATGCTGATTATTCCCCTAACTTGAGTAAGGGTTAATTTAAAGTGACTAGAGTTAAATGATCTTGGCTGCATTCATACTTCATGCATTTTTCTAGCTTTGCACCTTTCCATCTGACTCTTACAGTTTCATCTTGTTTATCTCCTCATTCTGGATGTTCCCTTGTGGGGTCAACATAAGGAAGTTACATCACAATGTCATGGCTTCTTCCATCACTTTTGAGTTTTTCCCCTTCCTTCATCTCCTCCAACATTTATATCTATCATCTTCTTGTAGAAGTGAAAGCAACATCACACTTTATTGTCATAAAATCACAGACAATGACTTTTTTCCATCATCACAAATGAAATATCCTTCCCTTCAGAAGGTCTTACACAGAATACTTTTAAATGTGTTGTTATTGAACCTATTTATAGCTCTTGCTGTAGTGCATCATCTTCAATCTTTGGTGGCTTGTATACCAAATGATTCTTTAGAAAACACCAGAATTTGCAATTTATGGCAAAGTGTTATTGGTTTGTTGGGTGTGTCTGTTACTGCTAATGTGCTTCATTCTCACCGTCACTGGCATTTGAAGCAATCTTGGTACATATAGGAACTTCTTTGATACTTCTGTAACCATGTTTTATGCCTACTGTAATTCTGTCAGTCAGCCAAAAGCATACCAGAAGTGCTTGTGTTATACCTGAAGTACTAGTGACAGCTACTGTAGAATTAGGGATTTCTTTAATGATTTTTAAGTTCATACTTTGTTTGCAGTAATTTGGTAAAAATCTCCTGACTCATGACAAAAGTTCCCAGATTAATCTGTTCACAGAAAGTACCATTTCTCAGCCACCTCTGGCCATGAGGAGCAAAGAAATGTGGGATGTTTCAATGCTTTGTGAATATTAAAATTT
>VXAK01012474.1:49482-70309 GCA_013399435.1 Arenaria interpres | reverse complement strand
CAAGAATTTTGGTGGGCTTAAATACAATAAAGAACAACTGAAATTATTTCCACAAATGCATGGTTTTGAGATGGAATGCTGTTTCCATTCAGTGCTGATGAGATCACTCATGGAGGTTGAGTCTGCTGAGTCTGCCTGGCAAATTCAACATCGTGGGGGTTTTTTTTCAGCTCAAGCTGCAGAGGCCAATACTACATTTTATCATTTAAAATCAAAAATTGAAATTGTAAGGTTATAATGGAAGAAAGAGGCATGATGGCTCCTAAGGCAAGTTTCTACTACAACATAAAGCAATCACATTGATCAAGGGGAACTGTAAAGTGAATCATGCTTCTTTGGGATGTTTTGGGTCACATTTATGTTATCTACTAGAGGTGATTAGCTTGTCTTCTGGTCTTGCTCAGCTTAAGGAGGTAGTGGCCAAGACCACATAACAACCAGTTAGACCCTTGGTCCCTAGTTACTCAAAGAAGAAAAGTTTCAGGGACCAGTGTCTACTACAGTAATGGACTGAATAGGATCCAGTGAGGTTAATGACATGATGGGGTCAAGGTTTTCTCCGAGTGCAGAGCTGACTCACAACAGAGTCTTTCAGATGATGCTAAGTTTAGTTAGCAATGAAGTTTCCATCTAAAAAGCTACCATATTACTAGCATCTTTGTAAATCTAAAGATCTCTGAAATTTAAGGGTGCCTGAGACTGAAGTTCTAGTCCTCATAACTCTAGTGGGATTTGGGATCCTAAATGATTTTATTACTCAAGCTTGAGTGTTTCTGAATGAATTTCTAAGAAAGGAGCAGAGGTTTGGTGACACAGTCCAACTCCTGTTGAAATGTCTAGAGTTTACAAAAATCAGCAAATATAACACTAAGTTGAATCAAGAGGTTTCCTTTCCGTTATTTCTGAGTAGCCTGTGTGCACTACAAAAGCAGCATTTCCCACAGTAGTTTGGAGCTACTTCTTCATATCTCAGCTGGCATCAGAAAGAGCAGAGAAAAGAGGATAGATATTAAAAGACAAAAAGACTATATCTAAAATCCTTTTGTTCCAGTTCTAAGTAAGCGGAAAGTAAAGACCTTGAACAGCGCATCATCTATTTATTTCCTTTGCTTTAAATATCACACTATTTCTTGATAAACCCTTTCTATTTTTTCATACTTGAGAAAAATTGAAGATACTTTGGTTTGTTGGGTGGAGGTTTTTTTGTGAAACTGTTCAACTCCTCTAGCTCAATAAGGACTCAAACACGACATCCAGGATAAAGAAAGGTGTTTTTCCACTTGCTCATAAGTTTTCATGGTCTTTCACAGTATGTTCTCAAAAGTTTCTAAAACAAGGGCCTAAAACCACTGCTAACATCTCTAGTCAATTCACTCTGATCTTGTAATCAAACAAGCCTGCAGAGAATCTGCCAGGCAATTTTTCTCTAAAGTATTTGAACCTTGCAGGCATATTTCCAGTGCCAAAAATCATTACAGAATTGAAAACCTCTTAGTCAGGTACAATCAAGTGTGAATCTTGGTCTCTGGGTATATAAATTTTTAGATTTAGGGCATGTTAGTGTTAACAACTTGACAGCTTGTCTGAAACAATTAGTTTTTTAACCCGAAAGATCTCTCCTGTCATAACTTTTTACCATTATCATAGAAGTGTTTGAATCCAGTCTGGCAGCAAGCCATCCATTTCTACTTTAAATGAAATGACAGTATTACTATTACTGTTGTTATTATTACTGTTATTATTCACCTTGTGTTGTGAAAGAGGCATCAAAAATTTGACTAAGTTTTCAAAGAAGTGAGAGTTACACTTTGAGCCCATAGCAACTGGCTAAACAGCTCTTTGGATCCTAAAGGGAACCTATGGAAATAAATAGATCAATAAATAAATAAATGCTCATTTATTAAGGTATGGGAGGTTTTGTTATTTTATTTATTTATTTATTTATTTTTGGTAAGGATATTTAAATAATATGATCTGAAATCGGTAGATTTCATTGTTCATATTAACTTCAGATCCATGTCATTTAAGTTCACAGATATTTTTGTCTTTGAATTTTGACATAGTGCGTATTTTGCATGAAGAATTTATTAAGAATTGAGGCAGGGCCCATCAAATCACTTCTGATCAAAACCTTGCTCCAGCTAAATACAAGTTTAATTTCAGCAAACACTGAATTAATTTTCCAATTTCTGCTTTTGAAAAGATTTTCATTTCTGAATGTTAAACTTAGCAAATTTTTCGAGAAAGATTAAATACCTAAAAGAAGAAATTCTAGTTAAATTAACTAAACCTGGACAGTGTTTTTTTCTTCAGCTTTCTGTGAAAGCTGGTTATCATTCTCTCTCACTCATGTCATCTTATTTGGTATTCAGATTTACCAAACAAGGATGTTGCAAGCCTAAATTCGGAACTCGTTGGGCATTTTATAAACCTACATACCACTAAAACTGGACAATAATGGCATTGACTTTAAAGATTTAAAGTGGATGGAGAACAGAGGTGTTGATGCTGTGCATTCCTGTACCATTGCCCCCATCTATAGCTGTTTTCTGTGAACAACTTTGTACTCTGTTTTTACTTACTGTAAAGTCCCTTCAGCTCCTTTATCCCTGTGTCAATACAATCCGTCTTGCACTCCCTATGACACTTTTCTGACTGTTCCTATTCTCGAGTTTTCCTTTCATATGTGTACTGACACTTCAGGACCTTCTTGCCTCCTTCAAAATCTGGTTTAAGAGGAGGGAGCAGCTTGACTTGCTGAAGTGCTCACATTCATATTTTTGACTGGATAGACTTTCAGTCATATGAACTTCATTGAGATCTGTGAATTCCCAGTGCCTCTAACACACACAACTCTTGTTAGATGCAGATTTAAGAACAATATGCAGAATTAAGAACAGAACTGTAGACATCATGGTCAGTATTTTCTTTCATCACTGACTTAACAAAAAGTCACAGAGGGCTCTGGTGGCAAATGCAAGCTAAGAACAGCTCTCTGGGTATTGTCTCCTCTATCACTTTGTCTCTCTTGCTGACGGCTGTAACTATTGGTTCAGGATGATTTCAGTGGCCTTGAGATCAGCAATATTTATCTCTGACAGCACTGAGATGTGAATTATTATTGATGCTGAGGCAGAGTGTGTGAATTTTGGGAAGGGGGCTGTTTCAGAGTTACACCAGCATTACAATTACAGGGTTGTCAGACAACATGATTTCTGCTGCATCCTAAGTTCTCTAATTGTTTATCATATTAACCTTGGGTGATCTTGCAATCTCCTGTCTGCAACATTAATCAGCTGACATCATCCTGTGCTCAGAAAGGACATTATCAAATCCAAAGACCAGAATACATTTCCAATGAGGAGGGCAGCGGGGCTTGGTGACCTGAGAAAGGGGATTGAAAAGACCTTTACTTTTTATCTTTGTCATATAACCTCAGATGAGTCACTTCCATCTTTGCATCCTCCCGTCCTTTGTCTGACCGAGACTTGTCTGAGCTAGACTGCGAGCTGCCTGGCACACAGACTGTGGCTGCTCCCATGCTTAATACTGGTAAAATAAGGAGCTCACTCAGGTTTGGTCCATTCCAGGTCCAAGTTACTACCAGACAGTCCCCTGCTGTTCTGCAGAGAGGCTAAGACTAGGTTAGCACTCAAATCATAGTATAGACATAGAGTACATCCCAGTCACCTCAGTGATTAGTAATAGTTATTGATCAACAAGTATTCCTAAATGATCTTCAGGGTGAAACATTTGCAAAAAAAAAGTTGCTCCTAGATTTGGAGGTTTTTTTGTTTCGTTGGTTTTGAGGTTGTTTTTATTGTTTGGGGGTGGTTTTGGTGTTGGTTTTTTTTTAATCTGAACTGAAAATTGTCATAGTTGTAATGATATCTCATACTTGATGGGAAGAAAGGTTGAAGATCAGTGAAGTCTGGCTAATGAAATATTTTCGCCAGGAAACTAGACTGCAGCATAATAAATATATAACAAGTAATACTGCACTGGAAGGACAAAAGCATGATACTTATGAAATGTAAATTATTTATTTAATATTTAAAGGAATATTTTAATAATCCTTACTTCGTTAATGAACTTGTTTTGTTGTGGGATGTACTTCATGAAAAGTGAAGCAGATGTGACCTACACAAAGATCAATTATTTGATTTCAGCTGCAAATACAATATCTTTCATAAATGGTTTAAGTTCACTGGATCCCTGGGATAAACTGATGGATGTTTACTTTGTGTATCAGTAACACAATCCTTTCCAGACAATGATGGATAAGATTAAATGGCCTAGGGCCCTATTGGAACCAGACACAAAATAATCCTCCAAATTCTCATTACAGAATGTAGCAGTGTGGCTCAAAATATTTGACACGGCCACTGACTGTTATTCTGCATGCTGCTTTGTCAGGTAAACATGAGTTTTTCTGCTCCCAAAACAAAGCCTGACACTCTGGGTACATTAGGAATGCTCAGTTTCTGCCAAAAATCACTGCCATTAGCCACGTTCAGGACCTTTGTGGAGAGGGTCAGCCCAGGTAAATTGCATGTGGCTTGGGCTTTTTTTAGGGGGTTTGGCTGAGTTGGACCTGAGTCATGGGGTGTTTGGGACCATCTCACAGCTAGGACTGCAGTTATGCTTGAGCTACTCTATGGCCAGCAGCATGGACAGAAGAAATATTTCTTCAGACGTGAGATATAAAAAAAAAAAACCAAAAAAACTCCTAAAAAAATCCTACAGTCTTGCCAGTCTTGCTGAGATCAAAGAGGAAATTTAAAATCCTCCTTATGTTGCCTTAGAAATTAGCAACTGACCTGACACTTGGACTTGGTTTAATTTGGGGTGCCTTGACTATGTGACAGATCCTAATTTATACTCTGGGCCTGAGATCAGCAGTCTGCCCAGCGAGGAGGCTTACGGTTCAGTTTTTGTGCAGCAGTAAGCTGCTCTGTGTGTGGAGTACAAGGGGACTCACACTGTCAGCACCTACTAAGCAGGCTGCTCTTCAAAGTGAGCCGTTTGCTAGGAAGGACCTTCAGTCCTTCAAGAACACAAACACCTGCCCCCTGGCCAGAGGAAAAAAGACCAAAAAAACCCCCAAAACCAAAACAAGACCCATAAAAAGGGAAGTTGTGAAGGAAAGCAGACAAAACATGCACATCTTCATGAGAATCTTTTACTTTTGTTTGTTTTGTTTTTTTTCTCAATTAATAAATTAACTACTGCTACTAGTCTGTAGCTCTATTCAGGCAGAATGAGGCTGGAAAGATATTCATAAGATAACAGTTACTGAGAAAAAAATCTATTAGAAAACTATTCAGCTATGTTGAAGTGGTGAATGGAACAGTTTCATTCCATTAGCATGCATTCAACAAAGAGATGTTAATTAGTTTCGAGAACTTGTGATATTTCAGTAAAACTTTAGAGTAATTTTCAGTTGGATTTTTGCCTTCTGGGGATCCTGTCAGTATTTTCAATTAACAGATTTCCCTGCACGAATTCTTCAAAGAAATTGTGTTAAAAATAGAGGAGGACAAGAATGGCATTTTTCATTTCATGGGAAATACACCATTTTATTTTTTATTATAAAAAGCAGCGAAAAAGAAAACAATCAAGTTTTATATAGTAATTAAGTTTAGTAATTCTGAATCAAGTTATACAAATAAATTCACTGTAATATTTTAATATATCAGAACTGAAATGAAAAACCAGTGCAATTGCCCCATTCTACCCCAATAGTAGACTGCATTTAAAGTCATCTATCTCACTTATTCCTTGTAACTCTTAAAATAGTACAGGAATTATCAGTGTTTCTGGAGAAATCCTACATCCTTTATTGATTTTTAACTACTTGTAAGAGTGTATGCTACTTTCAAGCTTTGCTCTACCACTAATTAAACAGATTTTTTTGAAAGCATGAAGGCTTTGTGGTGTAAACACTACCTACAGTCTGCAGTGAATAAAAATGTAGTTTGTCTGTCTTTGTAGAATAAATTTGATACTCTTAAAATGGTATGTAAGTAATAGATGCTTATGTTCCGTTTCAGCATTATACATTTATCTACAGTAAACATGAATGTTAGTCTATCATATTAAATGATGACACACAAATGCCTCAAAGAAAGGATTCTTTTGTCAGCCAAGTGTCTACTGGCAAGTAATTTGTAAGGAGTTGCTGAATGATCCCTGGATCTGACACATAGTAATGTTTGTTGTAGACAAAAAAATATACGTGTTCAGATTGCATTTCTTCATGTTTACAGTTAGCTAACAGGACTCGGAGGCTTTGGCTTTACTGGCATTTTTCTGTCATGGTTCAACTGACCTGCAGCATTGGATCATGTCTTGAGAACAAGCTGCTAATCCTCAGATTTGGTTTTCACTGGATTCTGAAACTTCCACCATAAAAATCTTGACTTGTTTAACAGAAACACATTCTTTATTCTTATTTCATCTTCCTCAATGACCATAAGCTTTTCTCAGCTCTAAGAGCTGCCAATCCTATCCTTGCTTTCTTCCCTCTTTTTCTCCAGACAATTATCTCAACTTTCCCTCTTCTTTCATTCATGGCTTAAATTCACTAAAAACTTCCTCCCGTTCAACTGAGTGTTTGTTGTAAGGATCACAGCTCCCAGCTTTCTGTACTTTAAAATTAGTATGTTGGGGCTTATATATTTTTTATGTTCTTGGTGTTTCTAAACAATGAGAAATATTCTGCTCATAATCTTGTTCAGATTTTCTACATTTCCTCCTTCACACACACTCTAAATTACATCACTGTTGCACAGTCATTTCTTCCCTGATTATGCTTTTGACTGAAAGATTCTAAAATGTGCATTTGTAAAGATTTTTACCTAAGATGTCTAATTTCAGGTTATGCAAAATTAAGAACAGCCAAGGGAAGCCTAGAGCTTGCTTGTGAGATCTGAACCTTCTGGCTTTTAATAACACAACTAATTACTGGGCATCTGGAAGAGCCTTTGAGTGCTCTTGGACACTTCTCCACTGTCTGCTTCAGCCTCCTTCCTCTGGAGGTGAACAGCTCTTTAGTTCTTTAGCAAATCCGATGCAGCCAAGCACTAGCTTGGAAGAAAATATATGGGCTTCCTTCAGATGACGACACAGGCAGCTTTTAGTATGAGACCAAGACTTCAAAAAAATGAACATTTTTTGCATCAGTATTATGTTTTTAGATTATTTCATAAACACCACATGATAATATCATCTCAATCTGCAGAATAATAGGTCTTATTTATTTCATGTGGACTAACTTATTGGTTTTGTAACAAGGGTTTTGTGAGGTTTTTTTCATAATTAATATCAAATTCTTGATTGTTATGGTAAACAACTGTAGATGCAGCCGATTTGTTTATATTTTATATTCTCTCTTATCATTTTGAGTAAAAATGCTGCTGTTGACAGCAACAGCAATAAAAGAAGATAGCAGACATATTGTATATAACAGATTTTTTTTCCTTTGATCTGTAGGTTTGTATTATGTGTGGTGGAAGACAAAAATGGGGGAGGAGATTAAGGCTAAAAAGAATATTTACAGGAGTGCTAGGAAAAAATAAAAAAGTTCCAATATCAGATCAAACAAAATAATGCAAAATCAGTTTGGGGGATTATCATGTGAAATGTCAAATCTGAGTTTTCAATAATAGAAATTCTTTGGTTGAAACAGATCAAAACATCTCCAGCAAAACTTGTCTGACAAAACTTGAAAGAGACCTTTAATGGCAATTGCTTCATATGGAACATTTTAATTTTCTAGGACAAATCCCACATATAGAAGCTGGTGCCATAGAATCTTACAGCAGTTTTACTTCATTTTTCTCATACTGATGCTGCTCTGGCTCTCTACAAAGATACCCTTCCCATGACGCTCTCAGAGGATGAAACATGCATCATACAGTATCTCCCTTCACCTAGAGCAGAGACAGTGATGCATTATATGAGAAAAAATCACATTAAAAAAAAAAAAGGAAGTATAAGGCATCCACTGCAGTAAACATGATGTACCTTTAACTCAATTTCAAATAAAATGGATTATAATGAACGAAAAAGTTTCAAATTATCTCTGTTTTATAAAAAACATTTCCAATTAGAAGTATTTTTTCAAAAACTTTTACATCCTATACTAGATCCTGTAATTAACCAAACAAATGAACAAACAAAACAATCCACAAGAGTTTTTGAGTTTTTGCACAAATTCTGAATGAATTTTGGTTGGTCCCATCAAGAACATGATGTAGAAGAAGGGAGAGTAATTTCTATCTCTATGAAGTAATTGGTAAAAAATGGATTCTTTTTTTAAAGGACATATTTTTTAAAAACTGGCTACCACCATAAATAAGCTAAAGTAATTATCTAATTCAACTGCATTCTCAATACAATAGTACTTTGTATTTCTATTGAGAACATTATCTGTATATCTACCTACCTAGAGGATGGATTTGGAATTGTGAGTCAATATATCTGGTTTCTAGTGTAGTTTTTTCTTTGAATTTCTGCCCATTTTTAACAATGCGTAAGATTTGCTTGTCTGTAGGTATATTTAATTGATGTTTTAAAGCTTACATTTCTAAAGTTAGAAACTTACATTCAGGTTTAGAAACTTAAGTTTTAGTCTTCCAAGTCTCAGACTTTGGGCATAATGATTTTACAGTCATATATGATGATGGTGGCAGTTTAAAATACAGACCATCCCTGGGATGTTGCAAAGTCAACAGCTTGATCCTCCCATACAGGTTTGCCACCTGGATTACAAGAAGACAAACCCAAGAATTTTATTCTGGCTTGTGATAACCAATCAGTATTGTTGCAAGAAATTATGTGGTATATAATGACACACATTTATCAAACATTAACAAATAGGCTGATGCCTGTCTATGCTGAAGGTATGAAACGTATTGGGACCACAATAAGAGACAGGTAAGCCTCAAACTTTTTGTTGCTTTGCTTCAGGCTTTATCCTAAGCATGTTCTGCTGTCACAGCAGTTTAAGCATTACAAGCAAACTAGATGTCTGACTCTACTGGATTTTATTTCCACATATCTCAACAGAATGAAAAAAATTATTGGCTGATTATTTCTATTTCTGTGAAACAGATCACTTTGGATATCAAGAGAAACAGAGTAGAGGTTAAAATACACCCAATGTATAAATGAATGGGGAACACACAGAAAGCATTTTTACGGGGGAAAGCAACTTCGGAAATATCAACCACTAAAGTTTAGGGGGACAAAAAATTATTACGTGGTTCAGTTTTGTTTTGTTTTCCCCTGAGAAGTCTCTCAGTCACTGTAGATGGTCTTTGCATCCACCAGTACAGTCTCCATCCACCAATACAGGGAAACTCAAGGCGGTTTTTTGTGAACAAGTCCAGATGAAGAAGAATTATTACCATGGTTGTGTGGTGCTATGCTCACACTGCTGCTGTAACAGGAGGATCTGTGTGCTAGCTGTGCATGCTGCAGTGAGCTGTGCTGTGCTATTATAGATGTAATAATTTGGTGTCTATTACTACAGCCAACTCTGTGTCCCTTCTTACTGTGTGTTGCAGTCATGGTCCGTTATCCTCTGCTAATTGGGAAGGGAGTGAAATCTTCGATACCCACTTCTGCTTTCTGTGTGTGTGACAGAGAGAGAGAAAGTGAAATTGGATTCCTCTCAAAACAGCAGGGTTTTTTATTCAGGTTTCTCTCAGGCCATGCTAAGTCACATATCTCTACTAGTAATGTTTCAGAAGTTTTTTATGGTGTGATTTTGGCCCAGTACAGCTGCACTGTACTGAAGGGCTCCTGGATAGGATTTAGCAATTAGACCATTCCAGGGATCCCAGGACGCAGTTTCCAAGCTGTTGAGCTCTTCTTGTGACTGACAGTTCATTAGCATAGACGCAGGTTGTTCTTTGCCAGCTTATCTCGGTGTCTGGGAATGCTTCAGGGTACACATAGTTTATTAGTGTATATGTAGCTATAGTGTGCAGAGATTTCTCCCTGGAATTCAGATATCTTCCCATCGATAATTTTAGTGAAATCTCTGTGTTTCTGTGGAAAACAGCAATGAACAATAAAAAGATTAAAAGAAAAAAAGCAAATGCTTTGATTATCAAATATGCGTCAAGAGTGGTAAAATCATTAACTAGATCCATTTGGAATATTAAAAAAGAACCAGAAATAAAATAGCTAAAATTACATTTTTGTGTCTTGCAGACCTGTGATTAAGGTAAATATTAGAAGGTTATGATGCTCTTAGACAGTGTAGGGACTTCAGCCAGTTAAATATCTTTAGTAAACTGGAAAAAACAGGTTTTGTGAAATTAGGTAATTCGCCTGTGTTACTCAAACTTCTTCAGGTTTTTCTTTTTACTTTAAAACTTTGGGTGCATGAGGCAATGAGACTTTTTCCATGTTGTGGTGGAAGTAAGACTACTTTTATATGACATGGCTGCAATATGATAGCCCAGAAGTATCAAATGTAGGTTTGTATTATGGGAATCAATGTACACAAAGGGGTTTCCAGATTTTCAATAGTTCTCTCTGAAATATTACCAACATAAGTCAAAATAGTGAGTATGGGTCAAGAACAGTAAGTATCTGTTTTCTCTGACAACTTTCCAGCAAGTCTGAGACCTTCTTTCCAGCTCCCATTCAGAGGTTTCTATTTGGTAGCTATTATTTCACTTTTTCTGGGCTGCTTTCTGTTCTTGCCACTCAAACTTCTTGGCACCCCTCTCAGTTGACTAAATCACTAGTTTAGTGCTGATAAATAAAGTTCTCAATGTATGGAAACAGAAGAGGTATAATTTATTTTACTTTTTGCTTCCCACTCTAGAATAAATAAGTGTGAAAAGTACATTTGGAACATAAGTTCATGGGTGGAAATAACCCTAAATTGGCAGCTGTTGTTATTTTACTTTATCTTTGTTTATGCCTCTCTGCTGAGGAATAGACTATCTGACTGATGCTATGAGCAAAGTAGATAATAATTCTAAAACAAAGAACAGAACAAATGCAACATCAATTATTTCTCATGTGACAAAATTTAGGATTTCCAGGCGTGGGTCCATTTTTCTTTATATCAGGTGCTGTATAAACACAGACCTAAGTGCCGATCCCTGTTTGAAAAGTTTCCAGCTCTTACAAATGCATTTGTCTTTATTTCCATCTGTGTAAATGGAAAGCTAGCATGACAAGAGACTTTGTCAATACAAAGGAGGCAAGTTAAATTAGGAACAGATAACTCATTTTGTTGAATTAGTGGAGACAGAAGCCACATGACAAGTCTTTATGCTCCAAGTTTTCTCTGTTGCTCTCAGGATCCTTATTACAATCAGTGGGTGACAGGGCATCATGCTTTTGGGATACATCAATATGCTTAGAAGTACTTGAAGGATCCCTCTATTATACTTTATTGTATTCTGCAGATACCTTTATGCCACTGTAGACTTCACTAATGTCTTTAGTATTAGTGTAATGGGCCCCTACAGTAATTAGTAAAGTAACAATATGGTACTGTAGCATATTAAGAAATTTTTTAATTGCACCTGTTCCGATAAGGCAAATAACATGCATAATATGTCCGAAAATATCACCACTGAATTAAAAAAATAGTCAATAATCTCAGGTGTTTTATACACTGGCTTAGGAAACCTACGGTGTTCATTTTGTGGTCTGTGAGTCAGTAGTTAATTTTCAGCAGTGTGCTGGTTGCTAGGTAGTTTTTATTGTCTCTTTAAACAATTCTTCCTCAGCCTCTGCTGTATCTCTGCATCCAGTGCAGCAGATGCTTCATTGCAGTCCCATGCCACCAAAGGGTCCTTTTGTATTCAGAATTTTTGTCCCATGTTAACCAGGGATTCATTTTGATGGTGTGAGGAACTGCATTAAGGCAAAACTGGGTTTGTTGTTACTGAACCTCCTCCATTTTGTCCTGCTTTCAAGGGCTTTGTCTTGCTTTCTTCCCTCAGTTTCCTTCTTTGTGAGTCTGTGAATCTGCTACACTTAGAAACCTCATTCCACAGCACACCCCTCCCCAGGATAAGGGGACTGAAGTGATAGTGATGCCAGAAAACAAAGACTTACAGAAGCAGATTCCTAAGTACAGATATATTTGTGTGTTTGGAGCAAAATAACAGAGAATGGTCGAGGTTGAAAAGGGCCTCTGCAGCTCATCTTGTCTAGATGTTCTGCTCAAACAGGTTCAAAATAACCATGTCCTTTGCTTTTGTAGAAACTTTTCCAAATAACATGTTTTCAAAGGCAAAACATACTGACATGTACATAACAGTTATAGAACACCTCGTAGAAAACAGTACAGTGCTGCATATAAGTAGGGTCAAGTCCTCAAGTGCTAAGGTAATGTTTCGGCGGTATAAAGATGAAAAGAGTTACTTACATTTCCAAGATAAGAAATTTTCCAGGCAGTACCTTCAAGATATTTTTGAAGGCATATAAGCATTACTCTTCTAATTTTCAGGCAGGACTCCTAAAGGGTGAATGTTTATGACAAACATGTTATGGGTGCCTTAGGTCACAGGCATCTAAGGAATCAGGACCTGGAGGCATATCTGGACTTCAAGTAAAAAGAAGGAAGGAATGGGAAAAATGCAATAGCTTAGCCATCGACTTTTCTTTAATCTATCACTCTTTAAAAGGTATGTATATGTCTTTTCCTCTAAAGCAGGAGGCCCCACATATTTTTATATAGATGAGCCTCACTTGAGCCTACCAACAATGTTTCTCACTCAGTGGGTTTGCTTTCTCATCCTTTTTTTTTTTTTTTGTACTGGCTCTGTACTGTGGCTAACGTTTCATTTGATTTTAATAACTGAGCATAAATTAATAACATGAGCTTCTTGTCTTCTGAGAGCTCTCAGATCTTCCAGCTACAGCCCAACCAAATGGTTTGGGCTGGCTGCCCTCGAGTGCCAGAAGCTGAGAATAGGACCTCACTGAGAAGTGAAAGTTGACTCTTTTTCTAAGAGCATCAGTGTAAGTTCCATGTCATTAAACCTCAATTAAAATCTTGATCTTATTTGTAACAAAGCTGATCTGCTTAAGATCTCAACTTGTCTTTGGAAACAGAATATCACTGCATCATTCTTTTTAGAAATATAGTTCTCATAACTGTATTTTTTCAAAAATAGATATATTTTTTTGTTGTTTTATTGCTGCTCCTCTTGTTCAGAATGTGATTCCTTTTCCAGGGCAAAAGTGTGATCCTTCAGAAAATCTTTTTCTTCAAATGCTGAATTTCTTGCTGTCATGGGCTGAGGAACAGTTCTCTTTCCAGTATTTACACAAGGTACTCTTAAGTGTCATTCTCAAACAGAGGAAAAATAACAAGAACAGCAAGTAAAGAACAGTGGACTATTCAGGTTAATGCTGTCCTGAGCACAGGAACATTGAACTACTCTGCCAGTTCAAGTAATAAAGATGAATTATAGAATACCAGGTTGGAAGAGACCTCAAGGATCATCTGGTCGAACCCTTCTTGGCAAAAGCACAGTCTAGACAAGATAGCCCAGCACCCTGTCCAGCTGAATCCTAAAAGTGTCCAATCATGGGGAATCCAGTACTTCCCTGGGGAGATTATTGAAATGGCTGACTGTTATCACTGTGAAAAAGTGTCCTTTTGTGTCCAATCAGAATCCTCCCAGGAGCAACTTGTACACATCACCCCTCGTCCTTTCCATGTGATTCCTTGTAAAAAAAAGGGGGTCCATCTTCTCTGTAGCCATCCTTTAAATATCGGGACATGGTGATAAGGTCTCCCCTGATCCTTCTTTCCTTAAGGCTGAGAAAGCCCAATTCTCTCAACCATTTCTCATATGACAGGCTTCCCAGTTTGATCATCTTGGTGGCCCTTCTCTGGACTCTCTGCAGCCTGTCCACATTTTTGTAAAGCGAGAACCAACACTGAACACAATATTCTAAGTGTGGCCTGACAGCTGCTGAATAGGGTGGGATAATGACTTCTTTATCTCTGCTGGTGATATCCTTGCTGATACAGCCCAGCATCCTGTTGGCTTTCTTTGCCTCAGAAGCACACTGTTCGCTTGTATTGAGCTTGTTATTCACCAAGACCCCCAAGTCCCTTTCCACAGAGCTGCTCCCCAGCCAGGTCAATCCCAGTCTGGGCTGCACTCCTGAGTTATGGTTTTCCAGGTGCAAGACCTTATACTTGTTCCTGTTGAACTTGATAAGGTTCTTGTTAGTCCACTCTTCCAGCCTATCCAGGTCTTCCTGCAGGGTGGCTCTCCCTTCCAAAGTGTACACTTCCCCACTCAGACTGGTATCATCAGCAAACTTCGTTAGGGTACGATTGATCCCTAATAGGCCACATAAAAACCCAAGTTGAATATACTTCTTGGTGATCATGCTAAGAACAAGTTTTTATTTTGTCAGCCTCAATTCTGTCCATCTTGCTTTCTGGTTTCATTTTCACTGCTGAATTCATTGTGTCGATCCCTGATGTCTTACATATGCTTTCTCCAATTTTACACCAAAATTTTTACTTGGCTTTCTGGTTGACTTCAACTACATTTCCTTCACAGTAATACAACTCGTATATCACAGAGATGTAGTCCTCAGTCATTCAGGCAAAGAAGCACCAATAAATGAGACATCAGGACCTATCCTGGGTATTTGACTTCTCTAAGGGAGCACGTTTTCTGCTTTGGTCAGACTTGTAATTCTCTTTATCCTTGAACTCCTTTTTGAGATTTGGTCTTTTTGCCCTGATGCAGTGCATAGAAACTAAAAAGGGATGACAATCTATTGCAGGTTACTGCAGTGCCAGAAACATTTTTGACTCCCAGAGACGCTGGTTTGAGGCCCTACTATGAATCAATCATGAAGTGATGAAAATGAAAAAAATATGCCTTTAAGAAGTATCTGATAATCACCTCTTTAGAAGCATTTATTGGCCAACTAAACTGTGAGAAGATTTCATTTTGAAGATATTTGCTTTCCCTCAGGTAAATAGTTCACAATACTCCTGGATGACACTGTGTCAGAATTTGGCTAGAAATCCTGCTCTGTTGGACTGGAGACATTATCTGCTGAAATGCCGTATTTTGCATGAAATACAAAGCCAAACCAAGATCCAAGTCTGTAGTTGTCACTATAGAACTTTGCACTCCCAACAAAAAATACAGCCAGGACTTCAACATTATGGCCATAATCCAAGTTTTGCTAATATATTGTGGAAATGCAAATAATTTTTCAGATTCTATTGCCTATAGGATTTTTATGTAGCATTACTGAGAGTTATTAGGTAGAGGCGGATGAAATGACTCATGTTTTGGTACCCTCAAATGGATTATAAGTATTATAATATGCACAAAATGTGATTTTAATTATTATATGAACTTAACCTCAAAGTTTTTGTATAGAATAAAGATGAAAAAAATGATAGAATGAAGGAAAATCATTTTAACACAAAGACGTGTTATTTAGGATCTGCTGTTATTTAAGACCAAAAGAACCCCTATAAAGTAGCAAAGCTGTTGCAAAGAAACCCACTTCATTGATCTGTGCCTTCACAGCTTTTATTTGAATTTGGTGAGCATGGTATTGCTCGCTTCTTTGGTAATTTGTGCTCAAATTTGACTCTGTCTTGGCTGTGGTGACCAGGAGTACCCTTGATTAAATGTAGAAAGGAGATGATGGGGAAGAACTAATACTAGAGGGAGTCCTCCTTCCACTGGACTGTATTTTCTGTCAGAAAGCCTGAGGATGAATACTTCAGGTACCAACTGGAAGAGTAGAATAGTGGCATCCTGGGAAAAAAAATTAATAGAAATAACAAAGGTTGCATGAGTGATCCTGATGCAATATAAGAAATGGCATCAGGATGCAACTCCTGGTGCAATACAAGAAAATGCCTCCCACCTTCTCCATCTCTCTCCAGTTTTTCCACCAGTGGTGGGATCAAAGGCACCATCAAAGCCTTAATTTAATGGGGACAAGATTTAAGATTTAATGGGGACAAAGATGAAGAATAGGTGATTTTAACCCTTATAACTGCCAGCTGAGATTTTGATTCCAGTGAGAGCACAGAGAATTGGTTACACAGTCTTCTTATCACTGTCAAGGTTGACTCTATGAGAAAGCACTTTGGTCTACTCTTTTTTATTTTTTCTAAACTGAATGCAAAATCTTTTTGTATGGTACAATTCTGTGGTACAATTTTATGGTTCTGATTCATCTCTATAAGAAACAAATATGTTAGTTTCATATCTAACAGGAAGTTCCTTTAAAAAGTTATCAACTCCCTGGGTGTTCACTTGATGACATTTGGTCATGAAGACCATTCGATCTGCATATTACCCTCCGCTTGAATATCATTGAAAGCTCAACTTAAGCACAAAGGCAAATGCCTTTGTTAGAAAGCTGTGTTAACTTTGGCATAAAACCAAGAAAATAAAAACAAAATATTTCATCCAACATTGCAATGCAGAGGGGAGAAAAAAGAGAAAAAAAAAAAGAAAAAGCAATTACCAGAAATGATTGTGTGTTCAGGACCGCTTACTTCATTGGAAAGTAAAATGGGCCATATCCAGCTCACCAAGCGTGTGGAATATATATCAAACATTACAGCCTGACTTCTTCTATTGTCCTGGTTGATGAGAGCATGTGTTTGAACAGAAAAAAGATGCCCAGTCATGTGTGCTAAGTGTTTAGCTGGTAATGCAAAGTCAACACTTTTTTTCTTCTTCCTTCTCTCTTTGTTTAGGTAGCAGAACACTGATGCAATGCTGAGGATCAGGATATTGCCTTTTTTAAAAAGCCTCAGCTGCAGAATCTTACGTTTTATTTAGTTTCTTCTTTATAGCAAAACTTTTTCCAGCAATGTGTAAACTTATGGTATTCCTTTATCAGGAGCGTCAGTTTGTCAGTAATAGTTTTGCTGATGTTATTCCAGACCAAATAAAAATCTCTGATAAGGGGCAGTAAGAAATTTTTTGTACTTCATATATATCTACATGTTTGTGTTTGAAGCATCCATATCTACATCCA
The DNA here is from genome assembly GCA_013399435.1 of Arenaria interpres. NCBI lineage: Eukaryota > Metazoa > Chordata > Aves > Charadriiformes > Scolopacidae > Arenaria > Arenaria interpres. The sequence continues at coordinate 53,272 of VXAK01012474.1, read as the reverse complement.
TTTGTATTGCTTACACAAATTGAGAAGTTGAAAAGCAAGAGTGGTGGAGGTGAGTAATAGTTCCTTCAAATGATGTTATGTGGGAAGTTAGAGAAACAGTCCTTTTCCCCCTCCACATTAAATATTTCTGTTCCGTTTCAAAATATATGAAAACTGAACACTACTAGTAATATAACCCTTGCGGCAGTATAGCTTTCTTTCCCAGAAATAAGGAAGATGGTGAGATTTGACATTTGAGACACTATGACCAAACTGAGAGACCATTTGATTTCTGATGGACCAGGAATCCCATTTTCTCCAATAACAACTGCTAGATCCAATTAATTATTATGACCTTAAGCAATTCCAATTATGCCACTGATGCTTGAATAATTCTATGTCCTTATTTCCCCTCTTGTGCTTTGATCATCTCATGTACTCAAAAGGTGCATCTGGACTGCCCCGTATTATGTATTCATGCAATGCTTAGTATAATTAAGTTCTGATGACTCCTAGAATCACAATTGCACCTAAAATTTGAACGGTATCAACTCTGACTTCGTTTCCAGATTTTGGAGCTCATGGTATAGCAATGTAGATTGGAGGAGGAGCTTTGACCTTGGTGATGACAATTTAAATTAGAATTCAAATCTTCATAGAAAGTGCTCATTTCATCCATTTATTAAGATGTCTTTCCATGGGAGATTCATTAGGAAACTTATATCACTCTCAGACCTGTTTGGGTAATAAAGTCTTCTCTTTATCTCCTAGTGATTACCATCTGTCATCTGAATGTTTTCCCTAGAAAAACAAGAAAATGAAATTTATTATTTGCAGAATCAGATAGCAGAGTACTGTGTTGTGTACTGTATACTCAATTACTGCAGTTTTCCAAATACTTGAAAGACTCAAATCTCACGGAAGAAATATAATCTTGTCCAAGACTTCAGTAAAAATAAAAAAAAAGGTCCATATTTTCAAACACTGCTGATTGACTGTTCATTGTCAGTTCGTTTTTAGTTTTCAGAAAGGTGTAATGAAGATGTGCTCTGGGGGAGAAAACAAAAAAAAAAAAGAAAAAAAAAAGAAGGAATACAATGATTTAGGCATAAATCTGACACATAAAACATTGATCAATAGTCATTTCAAGTATAAGACGCTTCAAAGAAAGGATTAGATATCTTGTTAAGGTATTTGAATGGCATACCTAATTTGAGTTAAGATAGGTATTGTAAGGTTTGACCACTCTTTGGTATTAGAGAACAGTGAGTCAACACCTTTTTTTCCCTTCCTTTTTCTGTAGGAAACACTCTCATAACTATATATTGCTTATGGAAGCCAAGTGTTGGAAAACAAACGCTAATCAGGTGAAGTCTGTTGAGTTGAGATCTAATCCTTTTGCAGCTCTATGTGTTTCCTTTGCTTTTGGTGTAGACCACAGCTCTTTCCATGAAGTGAAGGATTTATCAATATCGTCTCAGTCTACTTCTGTAGAAGATTTGGCTTGCAGCTATCTCAGAGTCTTGGCAGAAACTGTAGAGCTGCTTGTGCTCCTTTGGCTTGCCCATTCATCCAGCATAATTTAGTAAAATTTTTCCTACTGTAAACCAGAAAGAGAATTCTCTTCTTTCCCACTTCTACACTATTTGTGGTCCTATATGCAGCTTCTTTTTCAATGTGATGCTACTGGGCTGTGTGCAGAATGCTGTGACAGAAAAAGTCGTATTTGGAAGCCTCTGACCAGTGCTGAGCCGCAAGTAGTCTCCTCATGATGGCACAGGGTCCAAAACTTCTCCTTAAAGAAGAAAAGTTGGAAGATGTTCTTGGCATAGTTTATGTCAACACAGAATCTCTCATAATCCCAAGCAACTCTTTATTAAGTGTGCTCAGATTAAAATATCTGCCTGGTAGTTTAAAATCTGTATATCAAGAAACAAACCCCAATAATAATAAGAATGAAGAAGAAGTGCATATATATATTTACTCCAACATTCAATATATTTTAAAATTTTGGTACTATAAATTCTTTTTGGAAGGAAAAAGGACCATCTGCTCAGGAGGAAATTCAGTGGGACTACATATCAAGGCACTTTTCTGTCTGAGTAAGGGTGATGTATTTTGTCCAATGGACTAATTTGCAGAATAGCATACTGATCTCCTAAAAGGGTAGCAGAATTTACCATATAGATTAGTGAAGGACTGAGGTCAAAAACCTTGGTGCAAGCAGAGCTATCAGTACATTGACACACACACAACTCAGGAGGTGCTTTGGAAAAAGGGGAAGAGTTTTATGTGTACCTTGAGCCTAGAGCCTAAGACAGTAACTGAATCAAATCACGTACTAAAATAAATTTTCACTTGATTAATTGTTCTCATCTAGAGCCCTTAAAGAGTTTGTGGTGATGAACAAACCTCAGCATGTGCATAGTACTCTGCATGAGTGTAGAAAGTTGCTTTTAGTGAATTCTTGACATGAGCCTTGGAACCAAGATGATTCACAAATTGGACAAAGAATTCAAATAGGAATTTGAGCTTTGCAGGAACACATCTCTGTGACTGTTAGTCAAGCTGTTCTTCATATGAGTGCTGCTAGAGGCCATATCTGTCCTGCCGACTGAGGCAGGACATATTTTCTCCATTAAGGTGAACTGTGGCCATTTTAGGATGTATTTCATATATTTTGCTGAAAATTTAGCTAAATGTTTCAGATAGTTGATCTTATAATCGCAGAATCGTTTCCTTATTGATATCAGCTATGAAAGGAGCTACTCTTTCAGCACAGTGGTCTGCCATATATTCAGTGGCAATTCTTCCGCTGTCTTTGGTCAATGCTGAGTAAATGCAGGGCCTCGAAATACTGGTGTTCTTAGACACAGAGAATTCAAGCCGTCATTCTTCACATAATGGCATAAGAACATGGAATGCAGATCAGGAAAAAAATAGTTCACACTAAGCTTTATGAATATTCAGATGATATGAAATTGCAGATAAAAGAATGTCAGCTGATGTTACAGTCAACAGACAGAAATACATTCCTCCAGGTGATTGAGTCATCCTATCTAAGGTACATAAAAAATATTTTCTAAAAGTGTCTGTTTCTCTTTAATGACTAAATAGGGAGACCAGAGGAATAACTTATCAGTTCAAGTCACTGAGGTGAATCCTACATTAGTGTTGGAGGTGCCGTTGACCATCAGGGCTAGCTGGAGAGTCTCAAGCAGGAGTTGTGCTAACTTATTCAAGGGTATAAATTGTCTTTAACATGCATTAAAATAACAAAACATTTAACAAAAAGATATATACATCTGAAAACTAGGAAGTTAACAAAGTTCTGCACCTTCTGATGACTGTGGTAACTGAAGCTTCCCAGTAAATAAACATCTCTAGGAGTGATTGCATAGGGAATGAACTAGGGTCAGATGGTTTGATTCCTCCAGCTTTAGAAAAAAAGAAATGGGAAAAGATCAGATTCATATTTTTACTTAGTCAAGAAGGAAAATCTGATTTCCCTGAGAACTGCTAGGGCCATTATTGATAGATTTACTGAGTAATCTTATGTAACAATTTCACACAGCATGATGTGCTCTTTGGTGGCCTAAAGTCTTATTTTTGAACAAAATAAACCACAAAACCAATAGTGTAAATAGAGGAAGGGAACTACCATCGGTTTCCTTGCCTTAAATAGCCTTAAATAGCCTCGCTTGTGGATGGTAGTGTTTCATAATAAAGCCAAAGGTTTCTTTGAGGAAAAAAAAGGAGGGGAAAAAAAAGGAGGGGAAAAAAAGAAAAAAAAAAAGGTAGAGAAAAGAAG
>VXAK01012474.1:19784-49386 GCA_013399435.1 Arenaria interpres | reverse complement strand
ATCTTTTTCTTAGTCAGTCTCCTTGTTTATGTCTGGTTTTAAAAAGATTATTTTAATTACCTACCTCAGTTAATCTAGGCTATATTAACACAGGAAGATTCATTCATCTCACTTATTATCCATTCATCTAGCCTAAATTTTCCCCTCCTTATAATATCTTCCAAAGGATGCAGAGTAAATGTGTTCCTGGTAATAGGATCTAATAAGATAGTGTATACAAAAATATTGTGAACAGATTATTTTTCAATTAAATTGTCTTTCCATTAGTAGTATATCTGTTGCATATTTTTCACCTTGGCTTTAATGTGCTCCATTTATTTATTTAATGAAGATATGGATGACAATGCATTCATTCTAAATTTTAGTTTTCATAATGGAGTGGCCTTTTCAGACCTCAGCAAAACCCATAATTTCCTGTGCTGAGGGCTGTACAAACATACAAAAAGGAGATTGCTCTTGCTCTGATTAATTTATTATCTAACAGATAAGCCAGACGTAGGATACACCTACATGGGCTCTTGCCCTCTGAGCAGACATGAGCTCATTCTATTTGCATCCAAAGCAGATGGAAATTTTCTCTGCCTGTGCTCCACATTAACTAGAAGCCTCATGAATACAAATAACATGGTGTTCAGTCCAAGCTACTGAGTGCCGATGCAAGATGTTGTATCTTAACTTGTGCTTAGGGTTTCCTACAGCATCTGCTCAGGAGTATAGATCAAGTGAGCTCTAGTCTTTCTGAAAAATATTTTATAGATGTCTCTGAAGAATGGAAGATGGCAATATTGAAGAGGGCAATACGATATTTGGCCATGGGTGGATGGGCAAGATAAAGGAGAAGAGCAGCAATTTCTTGGAGAACCCAATAACTGCAATTTTTTGCAGAACTGAGTAACTGCAAATTCAAGTACAATGTCCAGTCCAAGGCAGAATCATTGTGCCTGAGCACAATGATTCATTTGACTCTTGGAATGAGCATCTAGTAACTAGCTTTATAAACTCAGATACTCATTTGTGTTCCCTTTAGAGTGAAAAGAGAAAAGCAGACACTCCCAGACGAGTTACCTGTCCAATCACCTCAGACATTTAAATTATGATGGACTGAATCATCTGTGGGCAATGCTTTTCTCTCCCTACTGACTACTGAAATAAAAACTGCACTTCTCATTTTCGGGTTACAAAACTGTTTTCCCTTGATTTTGAAATGTTTGATGTTTCCTTGAATTTGCAAAGTCTCTATTCTGATGTGCAACTCATCACTCAGCTACTACAGGATGTTATTTTTATTCTCCTTCAATAACCCCATTTTCTATATTTTTTTGCTTTATTTTCTGCTGCTCTGCCCTGTAAATTCTCAGTCACCAACCCCATCCCTAAGAAAAAATAAAAAAGAAAAAAATAAAGAAAGAAAAAAATCAAAGAATGGTGGGAAAAATAAAAGTGATTACAAATCTGCTTTACACTCACCCTCACTCTAAGCCGAAATTATCCTGTTCACTGAGGCACAGGTGGTGATTTTCCTAACTTGATTTGGTCATTAAAAATCCTCTAGCTGCTTCAATACTTTCTCCTGGAGGCCCCTATCAGCACTCTTTTCTCCAGTGATTAGAATAGAGCCGATTGGCCTTCTGAACTTATTACGACCCTTTTTCTAATGATCTCATAATGACTGCAAACCTGAGCCCAGCAACCTGACAGATAATGATGTCAATTATGCAAAACAGAAATGATGGCTTTGAATCTAATGTACTGTATTTGGAACTTGGAGGGTTGGGGAAGTTGGCTTTTTCATAGTTTCACTGACTAACTCTGTCAGTGTTATTTCAAGATGTCAGTAAAAGTTAATAAAGGGGAGGTTGGGGAACACACATAAAGATGCTGTTTATCCTTGAAATATTTGCAAAAGAGGGTTACTAGTTCTTCCTTCCCTTCTTCCCTAAAAAGCTTCTGGGGTTTCCTGACTTACACTGCTCCAGTGAGATTTTACAACTCTAATCCCTTCTTTTTATTTTCCAATGGAATTCCTATAAGAAATCCTGAGGCTTGGAGGCACATCAACAGTCAGTGTCAGTGAATAGGTTTTAAATGACTACTAATTAAAAAAAAATCACTCTGTGGTAAGCTGTTGGTTTTTGGCTTTTTTTGCTTTAAATTATCAACAGTTACGGCTTAAATTATGAGCAAGCATTTAAGTCAAAACTAAGAGACATTTATCTTTCAGCCTTGAATAAATCAATATTTGTTCAGCTTTCTTGGAAAACTCCTGTAACTTTGCATGAAAGTGGTGCTTGCACCGGCTGTGCCATGACAAACTCAGACTGAGTTAGGACATCACATCACACCACACAGCCAGTGACAAAAGTGGAATCCATGTCCCAGCCTAGTTTTGTTTAACTAATTTGCATTGTCCTAGTCTCAGTTATTCCCACCTTCCCGTGATCCTCCGGCAACAGTAACCTCCTAGGGCTTAATTCTTGTGGTACGTTGACAGCTCCCAATGAGCTGTTCTTTTTAGGCCTCAAAAGTTATGTTTCACAGTTCTAAAATGTAATACATTTTTATCAGAATAGGAATCTGTCCCAGAGTAGCTAAAGAAGTTGTAGATTTAGGACATTTTGTGTGATTGCTTAGTGTGAGAAAATGAAGCCTGGGCCCTGCACAAAGGAAACTGCAGTCTTAGAGATGCAAAGAAGTCAATGAAGTGGACAGGGGACAATTGTGTGATGGCAAAAATGGCATTACAGAAGGGGGAGCTTTGGAGTAGGGTGTCAGTATAAGGCTGGACCTGGGAAATGTGGAAATTACATCTGTTTATCCTTAACTGAGTATGATCAGAAGGCAACAGTCTTTAAAGCTCACATGCTACATTGCCCTGTCTAGAAAGCAGTGATAATACTGAAGCCGGTTCCAGGAGTGGGAATAAAAAGTGCCTGTAATCAATGCAAATACATGAATAATATTCTGCAGGCCTGATCCAGTACATAATGCAATTGACAGAAGAGCTCCTATAGATTTCCATAACATTAGACAAAACCTCAGGTGGCAAAGACGTGTCCCAAAAGATGATTCAAACTTTATTATTTTTCTCACTTTATTAAAAAAATAAATGCACGATTTTTGAAAATCAGATACTTTTCACAGGGCTTTAGGATCCAATAATTTCTAGTGAATCACAAGTACTCTTTATATAATTTATTAGAATACATGTTTGCCGATGAATATTTAAATGGTTTTATTTATAGTAGCATAGGAAATGTAATGATCTCTCTATTTTCCGGTAGAGAGAGATAGCAAGAAATCCTACGCAGGAGCAAACTCAGAAATCAGAAATGAAAAAAAAAAAAGTTATTGAACCATCCAACTCTAATATTGTCTCACCATAAATGTCAGATTTTTCTTTACAGTGGTGATACTATGTCATCCGGGTTTTAGGAGGAAGGGTGACAGTTTCCATCACCCGTACATACCATTCTCCTAAGATACTACCTGCCCGAGAGAGAAACATCTCTTTACTGTGGCTGATCACATTTCTCCTCCATGCCAGCCCCACCTTGGGACAGAGTGTCCAAGTTGGGTGACTTCTTAGGGAGATTAGGACAATATATTAAAAAAAAAAAAAAAAAAAAAACCAGAGAAAAAAAAAAAAAAAGAAACGGGGGGAGATTAAAGAAGTGAACACTGAGCTTTCACGTGGTATTTCCTCTCTTGCTTTACTGGGTGGCTGCAGCCAGACCACCAGTCATGGATATGTCTCTATTGCATTGTTAGTAAAATGGAGACTTAACATTTTTCTCTATTTATATGTTTCCAAGATATATATATCCTTTACAACACCTAATGGGTATTGTAAATCTTTAATTTCACTGAACTCATGGATTTTTACATATGTTGCCCACAAGTTGTCAATTAATAAAACAAACAAGCAAAATATAATTCATTCTTCTACTACATGGGTTGTATATAGATGAAGGTAATAACAAAGTATTTTTATCTAAAAATATTTTCTTCACTATTAGATCTCTTTAAGAGTATTCTTATTCCTTACTGTACCTCTATATTTACCCAATGCCCCATACAGTGATGCCTCCACCAAGACCTGGATATTTGCAATAAAACTTGGGGTCAAGAAAGAGAATTTACCACTGTGGTGGAAGAGGGACAGACATCAACTATTGAAGAACTAATTTTTAAGTAGGAGCAGTTCAGGTGGAATTAACTGAATGTGAGGTTGTATATTTTGTGTATCTTCTTTTATTAGCTACTTTTTCCAAATCCAAAACCATTCGATTTTTATGTGAATTTACTTTTTTTGGAGGGGGGGATATTTTTGGGTGCTTGTAATTGGAGATAAGATTTTAGTCATAGTCTGAGTCAGAAACAACCAATTTAGTATTCATATATCTGTGCCTGTAATCCAGAGTGCAAAAAACTGCTTTGTGCTCTTGCAGTGCATGTTCATGTCTAATTTGCTCTTCACTACCACTTTGCAGTGTTTCAGTACAACAAGCGCACTGACTCAGGAGATGCTTGCTTGGGCTGTAGTGCTTTGGAATTTATAACCTCTTTAATTTCAGCGAGACAAACTACCATTTTGCAGAGAGGTCTTGCTTTAAAATACTTTATTTCAAGCACTCCAGTGCAATGACAAGGTGTGGAACATGCAATAAGTGTTGTAGCACTTCAAAGGCAAATATATTTAATTTCCATCTTACATTTAATTGATTGCTTAATAATAGAGCTTGTTGCTGAGGGGTATGGTGAAAGTAGAATTGACATTGAAGGAAATAAGTGCAAACAAAGATACATCTGTAATACCAATGCTTTTATTTTCTCTACATGCAGTTACATCTCATGTGATGGACAAGAGAATTACTCTTTCTGTCCAGAGAAAAAGCTATATAGCAATAGTTATTAAAGAGCAACAGGGGAAATAGATATCACATATTGAATGTGTCCAGCTCTCTCATATTGTTGGCAAAGAAAAGCAAAATCTTAGGTACCAGGTGTAACTAATACTTCAGTTCAGCTGCTGTGCTCACTTCTCTTAATATTTTATTTCCAGCTGTAATAGTTTTTTGTCTTTTGAAAATTACAAAAAGTTATTAGTTCTCCTATAAGCCATAAATTCTATCAGGTTTAGGAACAGGCTTATACGTCTCTGAGAATATGACTAACACAGATATTGGTTTTCTTAAAAATAGTTGCTTATTATTTATTATTCTCTATATGTCAAATAGTACAAGCCCAGGACTTTTAAAGTAAAACCCTACTGTGTTTGACAGTTCAGAAGTACATGTCAAAAGAAATCCAACCCTGAGGAGTTTACAATGCAAGGATAAAACATAACAGGGCAGGCAAATATGACAGAGAGACGCTGTGAACACAAGGTACCAAGAGGACAATCATTACCAATGTCATGACCCACCAGCTGCCTTCCTGCTGCAGAAGTTTCAGATAACCTGACAGAGATCAGAAGAGAAAAAGGAACAAGGTCACTGTTGGCTAGACCTGTGACAAAATTTCTTCAGTGGGAGTTTTGGGTTGTTATTGTATTTCATGGCTTGGTAAAGCCCTTGGGGATGGGGGCAAGTAGAATTGTGCACTCGCCTTTCCAAAGAGCATCCTTGGACTGACTGACTTTTCATGGTGGTGTGTTTTTCTTGTCTCACAATAACAAGACAGCATTATTTATAAGGGATATGGGCATTATAAATCTACCTCATTGAAGTTTCTTATTTGGCAGTCATAAAGAAAAATTCTAGGGCATGAGAAATTGGAGACCTGTAACAAACAGTAGACCCAACTATGAAACTTGATGAGGCAAAGTTTGCTACATTCACTGCACTTCAATCATCTCACAGTCTTTGCGGTCCCTGCCCCTGTCCCCCCGACAAATGCAGACCTGAACTTGTGTAATCATCTGAGAATTCATAGATGTAAATATACTTTAGGGCACGCGTGTTTGTACAACCGCTTACACAGCGTCGTCCTGATCCTGGCTGGGCAATCTTGGTGACACTCCAGCACTCAGTTCATCGTGCACTCCTCCAGGCTGACCTTTGAGACTTGGAGAATGTGTGTGGGACTTAAAACAATTTGTGGCTGAGAGCGCCTCCTTCTATTTGTCAGTGATGACAATGAATTTCCTTCCCATGTGCTTGCCAGCAGCTAATTATTTCCTCCCTCCTCCAGTCCACAGTGAGCAATGATATCTTAAGCCACAAATAACAGCATTTTATTAATACATAAGGGAAGCTGATGACCACAAGTTCTTGTCTGGCTTTGCCTTGTGGAGTGATAACTTCTTGAGACAATCTGCCCTCTAAGGGCTGGTCTTCATGACAGTTAATTACTTATTTTTGCAATGCAAGTGAAAAAATGAATCAGAACATGCACAAAAAAACTCCCAATATCTGGTGATGCAGCTCCCTCACACAGCCTGAGGTTATCAAGGAAGCTGTCACTTGCAAAACCTTCCTGTTGGGAAATGTGCTCGCAGTATAGACCGAATATTTGGGAAGTATATTTTCAGAAGCATAAAGAAAAAGTGAAAAAGGGCCTGGAGAATCCTATCCTGCCCCCACCCTTTTCTAAGTTCAAAGGTCAGACTGTCTTGTGTAGATTTACCATAGAAAGCATTTGCTTGTATTCTGAAGTGCCATATTATTTCTCATCTAAAACACTGGGAAAAAAGGTCACTGTTTAAAGGTCACTAAATAAAAACTGTCATTGGCTCAAGACTTCCTTAATTCATAACAAATCCGTGAAGGGAAGAAGAAAATACCAGGTAAAGTATCATTGTAGTGAAAAAAAAATTATTTGGGAGGGACCTATGGAGGTCCTTTAAACCAGCTTCCTACTTGGGGTGGGACTACTGTCCTTACTGTGTTGGCAAAGGCTTGCCAAGCCAAATCTGGAAGACTTTGAAGGAGGGAAATTCCACAAGGATGGTTGTTTGATCTGAGCAGCTGATGACTGTTATGTTATTTCATAAGCATGACCACCATTTAGAAACAGAATATGGGGCTATGACCTTCAGTATGACCTAATATGACTGTTCACACATACTCACATTGTGTTCTTATTTTATTTCATTTTTGTTTTCCATCAATAGCAATGAATCCTTAGATCAAAAAAGACATACATATCCTTTGTCTTCCTAATCAAAAGCTCCCTTTTTTTTTAACTTAAAAATACTAAAATTCATTTGTTTCTTTAATAGGATCTGTATTGGGTTTATGTGGAAGGTAGAATTTGGCAGTGAAAGAGCTGCAGGCGTGGCTTCTGTGAGAACAAGTTGGAAGAGCCAGTCCTAAGACTGACTCACAGCTTAGACTGAGCCAGTCAGTGACATTGGTAGCACCTCTGTGATAACATATTTAAGAAAGGGTAAAAAATGCTATGCAACAGCAACTGGGAGAGAGAAGTGAGAAAATGTGAGAGAAACAACTCTGCAGATGCCAAGGTCAGTGAAGACAGAGAGAGCGGAGGTGCTCCAGGCACCAGAGCAGAGATTACTCCGCAGCCTGTGGTGAAGGTGATCATGAGGCAGCCTGTCCCCCTGCAGCCCATGGAGGTCCACAATGGAGCAAACAGTCACTGCCCGTGGAGGACCACATGCCAAAGCAGGTGGACATGCCCTGAAAGAAGCAGCAGCCCATGGAAGCTCATTCCACAGCAGGCTCCTGGCAGAACCTGTGACTCTGTGGGGGACCCACCCTGAAGCAGTCTGTTCCTGAAGGACTGAATCCTGTGGAAAGGACCCATGCTGGAGCAGTTAATGAAGAATTACAGTCAATGGGAAGGACTCACGCTGGAGCAGTTTGTGAAGGACTGTATCCCATAGGAGGAACCCCATGTTGGAGAAGGACAAGAGTGTGAGGAAGAAGGAGAGGCAGACATGAAACACTATAAGTTCACTGCAACCCCACTTCCAATCCCCCTGCATCACCCAAGGGGAGGAGGTAGAAGACTTGGAAATAAAGTTGAGCCTAGGAAGAAGGGAGAGATGGAGGAAAGGTGTTCTTAAATTTGTTCTTATTTCTCACTATCCTACTCTGATTTTGATTGGCAAGAAATTAAATTTATGTTCCCCAATTCAAGTCTATTTTTCCCATGACGATTACTGGTCAGTAATCTCTCTGTCCTTATCTTGGCCCAGAGGCTTTTCATTGTATTTTCCTGTGTCCTGTTTATGGAAGGGGAGTGATAGAGTGGCTTGGTGGATACCTGGTGGCTAACCAAGGTTAACCCACCACAAAGTGCAGATCACTACTCCAGGTGCTGTTTAATAAATAGACAGTAATTGGAGTTCTTTATTTTTTTTATCACTGTATCTTTCATTTTTGAAAAAGATTAAATTCTTCAAAGGAAAACCTAAAGGATTCCAATAACAACAGTTTAAAAACAAAACAAACAAAGCCACCCCTAGCAATAATAAATCAGAATTTCCTATGGTGCGCGTATTTGGCAGTGGGACAGGGATAAATGGATCCTTCTGTTAAATGAAGTAGTACGTGGTTTGCTGCATCTGTGAATTAGCTGCATAAAGATAACTGAGGCAGGTAAATGCTGAATAAAACTGGATGATGTACATTAGAGAACCAATTGCATCTGTTAGCAAATAGTCTTTATATTAGGGTGCCCACTAAGCACTGATGCCAAGCTAGCACTTGAAATGAATGGCTGGAGATCCTAATTTGATAAGTGGTATAGATATGCTGGAAGCAAAGGAAATGTGTTGATTTGGGCTACTTAGCAAAGAATAACCGATGCCTTAAAAGAGAACATTATTCTGTAAATGCGGAACATCTGTGTTCTCCCTGTGACTGTCACAATTGAGATGATATTTTCTTAATCTAATTTGCAGGATGTGTTTAAATTGGGAAATTAGACCTTCCTTCTACTCCACATATAACTAAATCACAAACTTTGAAATCTACAGCTTTTTAGATAGTTGCAGCCATGATACATTCGGAGTCAGGGTTTGAGCCAGGATCTCAGCACAAAGCTTTGCCCAAATTGAAGGAGCTTTGGGAAATGTCTTTGCCATTTTAACTCAGATATCCTAAGGGAAACTCATTTTAGGTGACATCATTTCCCTAAACCCTCCAAAAAACTGAGTTTGCCATTAATAGCATTTTTCCCTTCATTGTTTCCCTCTGAGTCACAGCGTGGCCATTCCTATCACAAGCTTGCTGTCACAGATACCATCATTCCTCTTTTTCATAAAACACCAATTTCCTACAGCAATTTTTGTGCCTAAATACAACTGACTTGAACTGCTAAGTAAGAGCAGAAAGTCCCAGAGAACAAACAGTTGGAAATGTTTAAACGTTGCTTTAAATTAAAAGCTCAACAAACCCATTTTATGGTCACAGGAGAGAGGCCTTAACACAAGCATATATATATTCTTACCTTTAGATTAACTCCATTGCAAGGCTGTGAGAAGCCTGGTTCCACTTTTTTGATGACCTCCTCATAGCTTCCTGGAAGGCTGTCGTTAGGTCCTCTGAAGCTGTCTCTTCTTCAGGCTGAGCAAGCTCCAATCCCTCACCCTCTCCTCACTGGGCAAGTGATCTAACCCTGAACAACTTGTAGATGTCTGTCTTATATCAGGGGAGACAAAACTGGACATGGTATTCTAGATGGAGTCTAAAATGTGGACTGATTATGTGCATTTTATCCACCAAAAATATGACCTCAGCCTAAAACTCATCAACAGAGGATAAGTTTGGGCTGCCTCTCTAATCACTGGGAAAAGATGCAAACCAGCACATAATAAATTATCTATAATGGATACCTCTGTTGAAGACTTCTCACTTCACTGACTGTAGAGAGCAGTGGCTTAGTTTAGTATGGACAGTAAAATATTCAGTGGTTAAAGACAAGGAAGATAAATATCATACTTGTAGACTTCCCTGTAATGTCCAGTTAAAATTGATTTTTCAAGTCTAAAGTTGAAGCAGCATCTGAAGGCTCATCATGGAACACTTCGTGGCTGGTCTCTTGCGAGAATAACTAGAGCGCATTAGTTTGCAGGGCTGTCAAGCCATGAACCTTTCACTAAGATGAAGCTGACTTGGAAACAAAATCATCATTTTCTCTTTTTTCTCCAACAAAGGGAGTTTGACTTTCAATTCATGGTTCACGAAGGACTTTGTGTCTCCAATGATAGGGAGGGACAGGAGGAAAACTCAGATTAACAAAATATCGTATATAATTTATGAAATCTTTTTCATATCTGAAACTACAGGTCTCCTTAATAAAACACAGAAATAAAATGAGAGAAGAAAATGAAAGCTAGGGTTTCATGAGGCAAGAGAGATTTTTGGAGAAAGTGGACATCATGTACAGCTCCCTTGCAGATGTGGAGTATCCCAGCCTAAATCCCTCAGACTAGCTCTTGCCAACCTGTTTTTTGATTCCATTCTGTGTTTTTTCACTTTGCTGCTCCTGTCCAAGAATCCAATATTCATCCACCTACTGAACATGGTCACCACCAGATCATCAAGCTCGGAGAACACTGTCAGCCCTCAAAACACCATATACTTTTCTGTACTTACAAGGTTCAATAAAATGCCTGGGGACCACTTACTATGGCTTCATGAACTACTAACGCCACTTGGATTACAGTTTGGGAATCAGTAGTCTATGTCATTTCATCTTCAGTGACACCTGACCCTGACTCGGCAAATATTTAAAAATAAGTTTAATTTGTTTACAATTTGTTTGAGTTCAGTGGATTTTAAGATTGTTTTTAAGGTGGAGTGATCTGCTTCCTGGTTTTGTTTTCTGTTTTGTTGGGGATTTTTATGTTCTTTTTTTTTTTTAAATTTACTATGTATTTTTCATTTCTCTCAAAATTTTGTTGTTATTGAAAATATTTCAAAAGACCTGAAAATCTTTTGAAATTTACTCCTCCCCACCCATTTTATTTTTAAAACAGGATTTAAGCTCTTGTGTCACTTAGGTGTGGTTTGGAAATACACATTCATCTGTTTGTCAAAATAATATGATCTATAAACTCTATTCAGGAGACCTTTCTTCTCATCTGCTCTCTTTACACAAAGTGTTTTCTATCCTTATATCTCACTCATCTACTCCTTTCTCAAATGAACCTCCATTCTTCCCAGTCTTGTTTCACCTTTACTATTCTTTTCCCTCCAAACCAGAAAAAAAAAAATAATACTTTGAGTTATAGCTGAATGCTTTAACTGCTGCAGCCAGATTTGTTCACTTTCAAGACAATCAAACTCACTCATCTCTAAAAATCATCAGTCTGAAGTAGCAAGGGTGTTAATTATATTCAGTGTTTGTTGGAGGCTATTAAGAAATTAATAAATTAAAGTTGATCATGTTTCCTGGAAATGCTACAGTGCTGATTAACTGCTCATTAAAATAAGGAACATATACGAATCATTTCCATATAATTATTCTTTTCTATTCCTCATTTCTTCCTTATTTATTGACTAAGATATGCTCTCTGAAAGCAGGATTTATGCCCAAGAACAGCAGCGGCACAGTATTTAGAACTCTGCTAAGCACTTTGCCTATAAAAATGTTAGCTGTATATCTATTTAACACATTGTAGTGAGAGATTTGGGGAACACAGGATTGATCACGTTTCATTCTCAAGGAGAATTTGCAAGTGTGTGTAAGATATTCAGCCTAGCAATATGAGAGCCAAAAAGTTTTGGATAAAGTCAGATCTCCACCAACACAAACCACCTTTGCTGGAACTGCACTGCATTTCAGCACCTAAACATATTTTGCCTTAAGTTCAGCCAAGCAAAAACCAGCACATTTATCTCAGCTATAACTCAGACAGAAGACCCTGTTCCCACAAAGACTTGATATTAACAATTAGAAATTCTAATTTCTTTTTGAAAGAAACCAGAACTTTAGGATTTACCTAACTCTGGGAAAGGTTTGCTTCCAGCAAGGAAGTCATGGCTTGGTTTCCAGTCTTGCCATGTTTTATTCAACTTGTCAGAAAAAAGCAGCAGCAGAATACTTAGTGGAAAGCTTTGCTACCAGCTAATAGCAGCCTGGTTATGGCCTAGTGATTCACACTGATATATTGAGAGGTCTTAGATCCTCTGTCAAGCTTCATTTACAGTGAAAATGAGCCAATGCCTCTTGTCTATTTTCCTTCCCAGGCTATCAGACCAGACATCTCCTGACCATGTTTCCTATCCCTAGGGAAGGGCACAATTATGCTGATAATCACTTTCTTGATGCAGTCTGACATGCAATTTCTCTTCTCCTCCAAATCCAACAAGTCTTTTTTTAAGCACACTTCTTCCAAAACATGCTTAAATATTAGATCTCCCTCACAGAGACAGGCATTACCTAACTGATCCAGGAGTTCATATATAATATGAATATAATAATTCATATTATAATGAATTATTAATAAATAATAATAAAATTGATCCTCTGTAAGAAAGTAGCATAACTTCATCATTTCATTGTGCTGTCCCCTCTTATTTCCATCTCCTTGCCTTTGTTTGGGATTTGCCTCTTAGAAATAGAAGCTCCTTGTGGCAAGGGTGACTCCCTTCTTACAAGACTGCAAGGCACCTAGATAGCTGGAGTGTTAATGATAGTAAATAAGTAATAACAATTAATGAGTACTGCTGGTGTGGGATTTTGATTATTGCACTACCTTTAATAAACAGAAACAGTTGAAAATTTTTCTTCAGAAATTATTTTTGATAGAATTTTTTTTCTTTTACAGAAGGGACATCTTCATGGAATGAGACTGCTTTCTTTTGGGGAGGAAAAAAACCCCCTCAAGCACAACCTCTTCAGTTCCTGAAGAACTGAAACCCCAAATTCTCTCTCTGAAATCATTACATTTTCAATCAAAAGACAATTTTATACACACAGAAGCACATATATACCTGCACAGGTACACACATTTATTTATTTGTTCATTCGTTCATTCATTCATTCATTCATTGGGGCGGGTGAAGGGAGAGCGAATAAAGTTTGTGAGGCTGAGTCACCTGATTTTTTACTAAACAGTTTACTACAGAAATTTTTAATGTTCTGTTCAGCTGAGATGATAAATGTTGTTGCATTACTTTGTCTATTCTAATCAATAATATATGCCTATATATATATCTATGCGTATATATATATATTTGTACATGCCTAAGATGTAGTGGAGTTAAATTTTGTTGTTTTTCCTCTAATACAGTTTTTAAAGTCATACATGCACAGATAAGATACCAACTCTTATGTCTCATATCCATTCTTCCATAAAAATTTGAAAACTTATTTGTACTGGACTGGGGAAGAGAGAGTTTCTGCACTTGTAACAGTTGGACGCTGCCTCGTAGCTCATTCAAAAGTGATGGTGCTAACCTGCACAGCCAGTTCTGAGCTACTTCAACCCTCAACCTGCAAGTAAAATTTGAGTTAATTCTAAAGCCCAAAAGGAAGACTTGACTGACACCACAGAGATTTCCCTTAGTTTTTGAGCTGTTACTGTGCAAAACCATCCATGAGTATGCATCCCCTCTTATTTCCATCTCCTTGCCTCACCACGTTCCATTATGATTCTACAAAGATTCATTTATATCCAAGGTGAACCTGCTTTTAATTCAGTTGAGTTTGTTTTTTTTAAATCAAAACAGAAAACCTGGAAAAATTTTGCTGGTTAGTTTAACTGTAAGAAGACATACATGGTCCCAAACCTATTAATTCCTCTCTTTCTTTTGTTTGCGATTACTGGAGCACATACATATAAACAATGCATATTTATACTTTTTCCTCTTCCTACCTTTCTGTACTGAACAAGCAGTTGTGTCAAGGAGGATTTCTGTCTGTCTAATCTAAGTCGTTTATGAAGCACATATCAAAACTTAATTTTTACCTCTTCGTAGAAAACCTGTTTTACGGAGATGACAGTTTATTTCAGGACCTAAAGGTAATATGAGGCATACACAGAGCTGTGAAGTCCAGTCCTTGAAGGAGAGACTTATAAATGGTTTGTAACCAACAGTTGAACTCACAGTTCAGACCATTTTACAGCTCAGGATGAGAAGCGTCATGTAGTAAGGCCAGGGATAATTTGTTGCAGAGGCCCAAGATTAAAATTTTGATTTATGAAATAGGCCTTTTCTTCAGTTGCTCTTACAGAACTGCTGGTTATTGTAAATGTGCCTTTCTGGGTTAGGCTGTAATGATTAAAATTACATCTCCCACTGAAAGTACGTGTTTAAAACTGAATATGAAATGATGTACTTAAAATTTTCAGTATGAAAATTCAATGATAATCACACTTTACAGCATAAAACTACAGGGCCCGATTAAGTTTGACATTAGCAAGAACTCTAACAAGACATTACTAAGAAAAATAACACACTCAAATCATACAATTCAGCTCTTACCCCATTAAGGAAGTAATAAGCTTCTAATATCTCTACTGCAAGACATAGCAAAAACAGAAAAGCATCTTTCTCGTCAGATGTTTTAACAGAAAATCTAAACAGAGAAAATAGAGAGGAAATTTAGCTTAAGCAGAAACAAAGCAAGAGTAGCCAGAGGCTGACCTGCATTTGAAATATAAAAGAGCCCAACAGCAGTGCTCGCTGTAGCTCCAAGAATGCAATTTCAAGTATTTTCCACGACTTCCTATGAAATGGTGATGATCCACCGATGAATCGGTGCAGCAGCTGTTGCAATGATCTATAGGAATTATCAGTAATAAGTCTCAGAGGAGGTTGAAAATGTGCAGTGTGAGCAGCTGAATGCTTCTCACCCCATGCTGGACAGCAGTTCCTTCTTTGATCCACGTGTGAAGAGTACCAGAGGGCAATGGAGTTGCCTTGCTATTTTCCTACTCTGTGAGCAGCATTATTTTATAATGAACCTCAATCAGACTTCATGATTTTTGCAAGTCTATTAGTCAGAGAACCTGCTTCATCTTGCCCCCTTGTAATGGGATTTGCAAAGCAATTATACATCCCCGTCTCAGTTGATGTGTCTTGGACTAAAACCTTACACATGACTGCATTAGTTTATCACAGTAACACGTACACTCTATAACACACCTCTGTTACCTGTCACAACAGTCAAAGAAATTAAAGAAAAAAAGAAAACTGGGAAGTTTCTAACTGCTGTTGCTGTAGCTATTTTCCTAGACAGTCTCAATTAATTTCCTTTAAGGCTGACAATAGTCTGTGTTTTCATTCTGAGATCTCCAAGCACATTTGCAAGGCTGGGAATGTATTGATTTTTCTTCTTTACAGAATAACTGAGGAAAAATAAACGTTTTCTACACAAACAAAGGAATTCTGCATTCTTATGGACAAGTACCTGGGTCAACTCAGTGCACTGTAATGGACCACAGTTGCAGTGCAGTGGAGATATGAGGCAAAGACCATCTGTACGATCAGGATTTCAGCCAGAGCATCTTTACACACTAAAAAAGTCAAAAAAGACAGCTTTGTTGAGCAGTTATTATGTTGTGATTCTCGGTAGTTTAAAATGGAAGTGGATGGGGTACTGGCTAAACTGGTGATGGGTTGTATGAGTGTATATGAAAACAAACACAGGGGATGAAAGAGTAAAGATTTTTCACTAATCCATTTTCCTTTCAATCAGAAAAGGTGGCTTGTCAAAAAGTGAAATTTATCTTGCACTTTAATCCACTTCAGTGAAATGTCTGAAGAGCAGGTTGCTGAAGTCCAGAATGATCAGAGGAGAAGAACACAGAAGGGAATATATGCATAAAGGATCGTCAGAGCAGGGATGCAGAGTCACAGCTAATAGCCTCTGAATGAGGAAAGAGCCAAACCGGATAGTACCTTGATCCTGAGTTTAGTACACTCAATAGCTCTGAAGATTGAACCAGAAGTATTATATTTTTCGTATTTTATTTGTTTTGGGTTTTTTTTTGTCATATTTTTTTGCAGTGCAGAGGATGGAACAAGCTGTGATTTTGTAATGTTTAAGGGTCCAGATGTGGCAACTTCCCAGCCAAAGTATTTTTCCCAGTATTTTACCCTGCTCTCTCTCTCTGTTGATCTCTTCTACTTGCTACAGTACATCTGTTCTCCTTGGTTATTTTCACTGCAAGCTGGCAGGATTTGTTTCTCTTCCAACATGCCAAGTTAAAAAATAAATAATCCTGCATTGTGTATAAAATTCATTCCCCTGAGACCAACCCTCTCCTAATGAAGTCAGTTTTATTTTTTTCATACACCAGATCATTTACTCTGAGATGATATTAATTTACAACTGGAATCACAATTGACACCTGGCAGTGCACTAAACAATTCAGGGCTTCCAATCTACATCATTAGATGCTCATGCTTTGTTGAATCTCTGCTCATTAAACTCCAAATCCTGTCTTCAATGAAGTCTCAGCAGCTTGTTGGTCACTGGGGAGTTCTTTCTGAAATAAAGAGGTAGGGACACTCCACAAATACCACAAAAATTGGGTGCTGGAGCAGCTGTCCAGATGCCTGTGCCTCCAGCTTTATCTATTCTGGCAGAAAAAGCTGGATGATATGCATGATGGTGGATTCATCATTTGTACTTGCCCCTTCCCTTATTTGCACCAAATCCCTAATGCACGTTGGCAGATTCAGGCTTTAAAGATGAGCTGGAGATACCCATTAAAAACACAGCCTCCTCCAATCAGCGGAGATATGTTAGCTATGGTGCAGGAAGAGCTATCAGTTCCCACAGAGATTAGGACCAAAGGGAGATACTTCCAAAGCTATAAAACTCAAGGAATTTGATGGTGAGCCATAGAAATATAGTTCTGGATTCAAGCAGCTGCAGAAATCTGCTTTTCTGCCTTACTGCTTTACAAATTATCTGTGGACATAATATGTCTACAACTCAGATCTCAACCATGGGACAAATCTGAGGGACATTCACAGAAGCTGGTAGTGTTTCTGTACATATTTTGTGGTTGTGGAAAAAAGCAGATGCTATTTAATTGGAAAGTAACCCCCCTGCTAGATAGGCCTCGTTAGATTTGTGGTCTAGTACTTGGCACTGGTGATATTTTTTAAGAGCAGACCTCGCAGGAACATTGAATCATTTCTTCCAGCTGAGACAAGCTATTGGCTTAGTCAAGAGGTAACATTGCTTTGACTCATCCAGCAGAGCTTTTGACTGCACACACAGTGTTGTTAGATTAGGTCTTACATGAGGCAATATAAAAGAACAACTTATATCAGGTTCAACTATAGGCTAAGAAGCTCCTTTCCAGCTCAACCTCTCTCTGGTGTTTTGTACCAGTGAGCAGAGACATTAAGCGATAACAGAAGTAAAATTGGATGTGATTCATTTAATGTGCTGAAGTAATTCATGTTCAAAGTAGAAAAGGTAGTTGTAAAAAAAATATATAAAAACCAACAAAAAATTATTAAATATTGATTGTTAAAGTGAAGTGGGATTTGGAATGCAGAGAGCGGAAATTTTGAAAGTGCTTTCAGAAGCAATGGAATTACTAGAGGACTAATGATTTTACACTGGTCACCTTCAGCCTTATAAAACCAACCTTTGCAGCAGGGAAGAAATGGGTGATGTTAATCGGAGAAAGTTCTTGGAAGTAGAGAGAATGGTACTTTGACTGGGTTTAGCAAAGGACCCATGAAATGTAGGAAGTGAATTATTTTATGTATGTGTTTGTGTGCTTGTGTATTTAAGAAATAGCTATTACGAGTGTGAGGCATTTGCTTTCTCCTGTAACATTCAACAATGACATTCAACATGAAAAAAATCAGCAATGCCAGTACTTACAAAGATTGGATACAAGGAAGAAATATTTTACAAGGAGGGTGGTGAAACACTGGCGCAGGTTGCCCAGAGAGGTGGTATCCCCACCATTTCCAGGGATGGGTATTCCCCATCCTTGGAAACATTTAAGGTCAGGTTGCACAGGGCTCTGAGCAACTCAATGTAGTTGAAGATGTCCCTGCTCATTGCAGGGAGGTTGGACTAGATGACCCTTAAGGGTGCCTTCCAACCCAAACTATTCTGTAATTCCATCTATATGTGATTCCGTGATTCTGTGATTCTATGATTCTATGGATGAACTCTCATTAGACTTGTTTTCATACTACCACTACTAGAGAGTAGTGAAAGTACTAAATTAGTTTGTAATGAACAGAAAAAGCCACAAATAAGGACAGAAGAGTATCTGTAAAACCAGTCATCCTTGAGATACTGAGTGGAACTGAGTGGTGGTCAATCAGTGTTCTGCAGGTTCCAAGAAGATATATGAGGTATTTCTATCAGACCTGTGAAAGGTAAGAAAATCAAGCCTATTTTATTAGGGTGAAATAGAATACAGGGAGAGCTGTACTTTTCACAGACAGTTTTTAGGAATCTGTGTGATGATAAAACGTGGAAGAAATTGGTAGGTCAGCTTAGACATATCGGTTGCAGAAAAAACTCTTTTTTGTCACACCTTATGTCTATTCTGTCTTTAATTCACCAGAAAGGTTAAAAAGAATGAGAAAGGAAGACTATTCAATGATTGTCACCTAAATAATGCAAGTTTTGTTTTCTTTTACCTTAGGAATTTCAGAAGTTCTTTCTTGAAATTAATTACATTCTTGGTCTATCTGTATCATCACTCCTGACATAAAGACTGATTTTCTTTACTATGTGAATGAAGATATGGTCTTAGACAGGGGACATCAGAGGGATGTTCATGGACATATCCTAGCCTTATGTTTGTTCACACATGCTTAAGCTATTCTGTAAGCAGTTGTACTCATTTTGGCTGGCATAGTGTTAATTTTCTTCATAGTAGCTTGTGTAGTGCTGTGTTTTGGATTTGTGACGAAAACGGTGAGGCTGACATGCCTAGCAGGGTTAAACCACAAGAATAATCAAGCAAGACACTAAAGAAAAGAGTGGAGTAGGGCTGCTGCTAGAACTAAGCAGAGATTTTTATTTATATGGTCTCCCTTTGGTCATCTTTTGTTCCCATCAGTCTTCCATTCAACATTTTCCATTCAACTTTCTGGAGTACTCAGAGCTGTGGCTGGCAATTGGTTCCAGTTCACCTCTTGATAAGTATTACAGCCATTTGAAACACTTGTTACACACAAAGTGACAAAGATTATAGTTTTAAAAATCCACGGTGGCAACTGATGTGCTCTCTCTCAGTCATTTTTCTTATTGCTGTTGCTGTCAATAGAATGGACTCCTATTGTGACATTTCTTTCTTTTTTTCCATCAATTTTTGTCTTAAAAGTGGGAGTTAGAGTTGTTACATGTCACAGTCTCTACTGTGCAGTTAAAATAACCTCCTATGGATGATGAGATTTAACTGCCTACTGGGACTATGTCAGGCTTTTAAGGCCTCTAAGAAGAACACAAGAGAGCCACACCAGTTTCTGGAGAGAGGTCTTATTCAAACTTGAGTAAAGTTATGCAAGACTCGTATTTTATACTTTGGATCTGATTCAAAAACAAATGCTAGCAAGAGAAATTGAAGATGTCTAGTTATTGTGAGGTCTTTATAATCATAACCAAACTAGTACACAAGGGGTGAATTTGGCTGTTGCTTCCTGTAGAAAATGTCCTTTTTGAAATCCATACCACGAGAAATACTGTTTCATAAAATTGAAGAGCTACTTCATAGTCATAGAATTGGTGTAAATTTTCAATAGACCTTACATTCGTGATCTGGTGATATGAAATACTAGTAATCCAGTATGAATAGCAACCCACACTCCCCAGACTAGCCATGTCTGAAATAACAGCAAAAATAAAAAGCCCAGCCAGAACTCAGGTTGCTGAGTTCTGCCTGGGTAGCTTAGCCTCAATGGTGATATCATGGTGATGCAACAGGAGTTGCTATTTTGACTTTTTGTAAGCTTTCCAGGACAGAAAATAGCCCTTTGGTTCCATAAACTACCATGTGTGGTGGGACCTTAACTTGTGAAAAATAGATGTAGTTACTATTTCAGTATGAATAAATAAAACTAATCATGTTTCAGTAAGAAATTTTAGCTTTTATGCAGAGTCTTCCTCCCATATGATGGATTTCTTTCTAGGTGTACTGGTATTTGATGTATGATTCATAATTTTTTGATGCAGTCTTCTTCTTGTTTTAACGCCCTGGTCATGAGCTGTACATGCCTATCTGCTGTTATAAGACTAGACTTTAATAGCATCCACACATGTACTAAAGAGTTACAACAGTACCCACATGATGTACCCAAGCATTGTATACAGAAGCCAGTATAAGTGGACCCAGGAGGTAGGAATTAGGAAGAAATAACTTTCGTTTGAACAAAAGCGGAATGGTGAAGAACTAATGCTTCAGAAGATGGTTTGATTTTTCCTTTTGTTTTGTTAATGTTGTCACTAATCTTTAGATCTCTTCCAGCTTCTGTAGCAGTCAATCGATTTTTTATTTTTCCTTACCTTTTAGTTGCCCTTTCCAGTTTTACTAAATGGTAACTTGCGGGCCTGTTTTGGAACTTAATGTTCCTGTCCATGGTGATAGCATCTGAATGTAATAATTAAAAATTGATATAGGTAAAATCTCTGGTGGGTACAGGGTATGGTCGCTATGAAACTGCTTTGGTAAAGGGAGTTGCACTGTCTGCTCATCTCCTAAAGGATAATGTTTTTCACAGGAGAAATTTCTGCACATAAATTGTGTGTTAGAAACATATAAAAACAGTCAGTCCAACTCAGTTGATGCCGACTGTAGTCTGGTGGAACCAGGCTTAGAGATGTGATTATCTGATTGAGAATGTCAGGACATAATCACAGGTTTTGGGTGAAGGCAGAATAAGGGTCACAACATGCAGCTTATTAACAGCAGCACTGTGGATAAAATATCTAGATTACGGAAAACAGAAGCAGGATGGTCCTGACATAATCAAAGCCACAAACCAAGCCTTCAGATTGTGTTGATTAGGATTTATGTTGACATAATCATACAGGACAGGCAGTGGTACACTCAGACTTCAGGGTACATGCATGTCAGGCCATTTTATTTCTGTCTCTTTTTTTCTATATTAATAATTTTTTCTGCTCTGAGAAGGAACCTTCCTTTCTAATAACTTTTTGAAGGAAAAAAAAGTCACACCAGGTATGTGAAGAACTTTAATATTAATGAGGAATGTAGTTCAGGAAAGTTTCTTTATCCAAATTTGAAAACTGTTGCAGATAACAGATTTACATTTGAAAAGGAGTGGCTTATAGGGAAGACTATTTAGTTGAGGCCAAAAACCCCATCAGCCTTCTTCACTTGGGAATGTATTGAATCCAGTGTGTAGTCACTCTTTGTTGTCATGCTGCAGGCAACTTCCTCTGCCATTTTAACTCCAGAAAATGTTTATAAGTCTTTGACAGCAATATGAAAACAATATGAAATTGAAAACAATTTTATGTTAAACTACCTGGAATTGCCTGACTATAATTCCGCCACTGATCCTGGTGGCTTGGGCTCTACGGTCTGCTCACCCCTTAAAGTATTTTTTTGTGATTTTGTTATCGCTGCCTTGCCCTGTGTGTAGTTACACAAAAGTCCTTTTGAAGCTCTGCCATGGAGCTTGGGCTCAGTAACAAATGAGTGAGGTTTTGTCATTTGTGTGCCAATATGATAGATACAATGGCATGCCTGCTTCTGTAGCCACTAGATCTGAAGACTTCCTCAGTCTGTGAATTGCTATTTTCCCTCAGCACACATGCTTTATTCATATACCTCTTACTGTACCCCCTGCCTAGTCCTTCAGGAATCCTCTTAGCAATGCGCTCAGTTTCATCGCATACCTCTTCTTTGTCTGCACTAATACCCCTGAGTATGCATTCTTTTTCATCTTATCTTACCTTCAAATGCATATTTAATGTAATTTTCATATTTCATTGCTTCTTGATAATGGCAACTTAGCTTGTATAAGCTGGGGTGAAATAATTGGACACCCTGGATAACATTAACATGTTTTTCAAGTTAGGTGACTGTCTAAGCCCATTTCCTTTTTATTCCTGTTTCATCTGTTGACATCATAATATCTCATCATTGAAACATAAGAACCTCCAATGGTGATGACGAGAAGAAAGGAGAAATAGAAGTGTTTTTTCTGGCCAGTTTGCTTTCTGATGTTCTTGCTCCTTTCATTAAAAGTACCCGAAGTCCCATAATGAGTGCAAAGGCTCTGTGTGTTTTGCCTTGTACAACTATGGAGATCCTAAACGCGTTTTCTGTTTGTTTAAGCTTGGTTGGTTGCAGTGTTAGCAGGGGGTGGTTTGTTCTGGTTTAGGTGTTTTTTAGGTTTGAGAACATTGAAACAGCTAAGGAAACAAGTAAGGAAAGAGGAGTGACACAGAAAGCCTTGCATTTACGGACTTATTTAGTTCTAAGGCTGCTAAATCCCAAAGACCTCTTTTAATGTCTTTGCATAGAGAGAGATGAATTTGTTGAGCATGGAAATACAACAGCAGCTTTTTCCTTACTGTTTCCTTACATACTCTTTATCCATTGTGCAGTTAAAATAGGTTCTTACTTTCACAAGTCTCAAAATCTTTTACCACTGTTTACTTAAGATTATGCATCTGGAAGAAATCCTTGGATATTTTGCAATATTGCCCCCTTCTCTAAAATTTTACTTAATTGGCCCACTCTGACCCTCATATCACAGCATTCTTATAGGTCAGGAATCAACAAATTACCTTAATAATGGAATTAAATTATCAGTATTTGACTCAATCCCTACATAGTCAATGGGATATAAGTACACACTTAAAGTTGAGGACATACTCAAAAGCTTTGCTAAATCAAGGACACAGTTAATGATGTTATTTCGTTCTTACTGTTTAAAAACAACTCCTTTTCATAAATCGTGTGATTAGACAGTACCAATGTTCCTTTTTTAGTGACTGGAATACCAGGGAAAAACTCAAACTCATTTTTGTTTTTTTCTTTTTTCTTCCTGTGCACTTTTTTTACATGTAGAATGCTCTCTTTATAACTGAAGAGATGCATTACAATAGAGACATTGATCCTACTTAATTTCCCTTCAGGTTCAATACAATACTTTGTTCTTTAAATGGGTACCTCCTTTGAGCTGAGAAATGGTATGTTCATTGATATTATACTACCATTGCTCTTGCAGTCACTGCTGTGTTTTTCAGGTCCTTGGCCTTGAGACATCTCTATAGATGAGAAGGGATTATCATTTTAACATTTGAGCAACTTAGCCCATAAGTGGCTATCTCCTGAAGCATTGTGATCTAGGAGTAGGGAATAGTCTCACAATTCATAAACAATAATATATGTCTCACCTTAAACACGTGTCCAAGCATCATGACCTGTGGGTATTCAGATTCGTGCCTTTTATTGCTGTTGTTGTTGTTTTCTTTTCAGAAAGACAATCACTATACTCAAAATGCATAGTTAAAAAATAATAATAATGTAACTCTTCTGCCAGAACTTGACTGGCAAGAAGATCTGGGTTCTAATGTGAAGAAATCATTATTAACACACTCATTAGAGCCTCCACACAAAAACATGAGAAAACTAAAATAAGATTTCTGCTGCTCAGTGACCTCGTTTTCCCCAGTCTCAAGGATTAATTAGTGTAAGAAACAATATTTGTATTAAATGGAGAAAACAAACCACCAACAAGACAGATAAGCAAGGCAACATGTTATAATTCATAAATATTTTTCAGTATTTCTCTCTGGGGAAACAACTATTAAGCAATTCTGTAGCTTTCCATTTTTCCACTACACAGGAGGTCTGCAGGGATCTTCTTGGAAAAATCTTGTGGGAGACAGTCATGGATAAAAGAAGGGTCCAGGAGAGTTGATTGATTTTTATGGATCACATCCTCCAAGCTCAAGAATAATACATCATGATTTACGGGAAGGGAAGCAAAGGCAGCAGCATGCAGATGGAGGAGGAGGTCCTGACAAAAGTCTAACATAAAAAGGAACCATACGAGAGATGCAAGTGGAGACAAGTCATCCAAGAGGAAAATAAGAAGCATTGACCGATTATACAAGGGTGGTGTCAGTAAAGGCAAAGCCCAGGTGGAGTTGAATCCAGTGAGAGACAGGGAGAGTGACAAGAAAGATTTCTACAGGTATACTATCAGCAAAAGAAGACTAAGGAAAGTGTGGAACTGATACTGGTGGGACAGGATACCGATAACAAAGGTCAAGGAATTCAGTGACTTCTCTGTCCTATCCTTTACTGATAAGAAAGGTGTTCAGGAATCCCAGGCCACTGAGAGCAAAAGGTAAGTACGAACTAAGGAAAAACTACCCTTGATGGAGGAAGATCATGTCAGGGAACATTTAAACAAACTAGACATATAGTAGTCCATGGTATGTTACGGAACACACCCATAGATGCTGAGACAGCTCACTGATGTCTGTGAGATGCCATTCTTGACCATATTTGAAAGTCTGTATCAGGTAGGAGAGATTTATGGAAGAAAGGAAATGTCAATCCTGTCTTCAAAAAGTATAAAAAGAAGGATCCAAGGAATTAGAGGCTAGTCAGCCTCACTTCAGTCCCTGGGAAGATAATGGAGTGAATAATTCTGGAAACCACTTTCAAACATATAAAAGACAAGAAGGCGATTGGGAGTAGTCAGCAAGGATGTATGATAGGGAAATCATGAAAATACGGGGAACAATGCCATTTAACCTTGTCATTAATGACTTAGATAGTGGGGTAGGATGCCCCTGCAGTGGATTTGCAGACAATACAAAGCTGGCAGGAGTAGACAATGCACTAGGCAGTTGTGCCAACATTCAGAGGGACCTTGGCAGGTTAGACAAATAGGTAGATGGGAGCCTTTTGAAGTTCAACAATGGGAATTGTAGGGTTCTGCACCTGGGAATACGTATGCAGATTTCTTCATGCTACTAGTAGAATTGTAAGTGTTATAGGGAGTTTTCTGGAGGGGCTGTAGTTTTGCAAGGGACTTGAACTTTAGCATTAAGAAGGGAAACTGAGACTTCAGTTGCTAAGTTGGTTTTCCCAAACACCTGTGTCCCATTTGTGAAAGTAGTAGCTTTTAGATAGGATTACACATGAAGTAAAGAGAGAAGGATTTGCTGCTTCAGGGTTTTATGTAACAGAATTCTCAGTATCGGTTGATTTGTACTAAATCTTGTAGCTTTATCATTGACTTTAAATTAGCCAGCTGTTGTTTCCTGCTGAACACTATCAGAAAGTGGCTGATTGCTTAGCACATCCAGATTTTCTCTGAATAGGTTTAAAGAGATGAAGACATTCATCTGCAAAGTTGCCTGTATATTTGACAAGTAATTGACAGAACTTATTAATTGAGCAATGCTATTTTTCCTATCACAGGAAGGAACAATCTTCTCCTCTGTGTCTGGTTGTGCTGCAACTTTTTTGCACCATTTCTTTGTTACCCTAAACAGGGAATGATAAAGGAGGCACAGATTTCTGATTGCTTTGGACAAAACCAGAAAGATGAAACACTGAAGCACTTCATAGAAAGAAGGAGACACTGTTTCAAGGGCAAAATTTCTGATATACATATATGTGTGCGGGTGTCTATAAATTATATAGCAGAAAGCTTACTAACAGCATCTAGAAATGTTATAACTTGCAGTGAGACTTTAGGACCATTGAAACTAGTGGCAGAATTTCTATTGGTTTCTGTGTTGCCATAATGTCATTCATAGACAGGAAAAAGTACAAATGTCCTTCTCATTTGCTCATAAGGATCAATATGCAAAAAGACATGTAAAGGCATGAAAAATTAATTAGTATTTTCTTTCACCTTGTCATTTCATGAACCAAGATGGATCTCTGCCCTCCTGAAACATTGTATTGATTTTTCCTAGTCTTAGTAAATCTTAAACTAATACAGTTAAGAGTGTAATAAGCCTTGGGCTACACGCAGTAAAAGATGTAGGTATGATAAAAAGGACTTAGTTAAAATTTGGGCACCTACTTCCAAAGCAGTGGGCTAAAGAGCCACTGGCTGTCTTTAGACCAGTACAGCTGGTCTTTTCTCCTCACCATCCACACTTCTCTTGTTCAGATGTTATTTTGGTTTTCACTGTTTTAGACTATAAATTCCCAAACTAGTTTTCTGAGCTATAGCCTGGAGGTGACATGCAAATTTAGTTGTTCAGCTAGCTGTCTGAGCTTCCTCCTGAAGGCACTTTCTTCTAAATTAAGACAGTTATCATAGAATTAATTGTTTTCCGCACTGCTTTTGGTGGTGGTGGTAGTGTTTGCCTGTCTTTTATTGGCTTTTGAGACAGCTGAGTAGCTCAGACGTAAAAATAGAGGTGATGAAAGGCAATCTGGATGCCCAAGTCCATTTCTATATTTAGTCGCTGTCAACAATTCTTAGAGTGAATTTCTACTGTTGTTCTGAATATTTAGAAAATATTTAAAAGAAAAAAAAAAAACACCAAAAAAGCCCTAAAAACCCAATTAAATTGGAAATGATAATTCAAGTTTAGAAGTATTTTTATGTCTTTTCCATAGAAAACTTCATCAATGCAAGTCACAGTTTCTGAGTTCTAAACTGAAATTTGCTTTGTCTTGCTACAATATGGTTATTTCTCGAGTCTCTCTCCACCATTACTCACCAGCAAATTCATTGGAAGATATTCCTAATCCTCCTTTCTAATCCTTACTCAGTATCCATGATTCTGTCCCCTTCATTTCTCTCTTTAAATTTTTTTCTTCATCTATCCATATTGCAAACAATACCATGTTTATGATACTATTTTACAGATTAACTTTACCAAAAAGCTTTGTTTCTGAAATTTTATGGAAGTAGCTTTCTGATGCCTGCTGTCTTTTGGCTCTGTGTTTCATGGTTGTGTTATTCGCTGTCTAATAAATTGTCCATTATAGCTGATGCTTTTCCTGTACCTGGTGTGGACTGTCTGATGTGTTCCAGTTGTATTGTTGACCAAAATCTCTGGATGCTTCCTGAGTGGGATCAATATTTTACATCATTCTTCTCTATTCATTTACTGTTTTCATGAAACTTCTTTGTCCTTAATATCTTTGAGACCCTTTCCCTCTCTCACAGATGGTTGAAAATGAAAATTAAGTTTCAAAGATATTTAGAGGGAGGACAAGGGAATGACAGACAGATAACACACATGCTGATTATATAGGTTTCGTTTTCCTAGGAAATAGGTTTAAAAATATGACTGTTTGAAAATAAAAAATTAAAATCAAAACATTACAACATTTTCAATAAACCTAAATTAATATTTTCAAATGAGCAAAGTTCTTTAGAAAATATGAGTAAATTTTTTTAGCTATCTGGTAGTAGTAGTGAATTATTGCACCTTAAAGATACAGAAGAGAAAGAAGAATATGGGAGAGGCAGCAGCACTGGCAAATCCAATCATGAAACTATATTTAATGAGAATTATTGCATACTGTAAATTGTGTTTTCACAGGGGTGTCTACACAGAACTCATGGTACCTATGACTACAATCTATGATCTGTCGATCCTTCAATTTTTGGCACTCTGTAGTCCCACTATTCCTTCTAAGGATGCCTAATGATGCCTCTTGCTGGCTGCTGCCTTTGATGTGTAATCCATTTGTTAAACAACTTTGATATTTGCCTATTCTGTAATGTAATAGGTTACTTTGCTGTGGGATGTTTTTAGCTTTCCACCTTTATGAGATCTGTGGTTTGCCCAACAACTTCATTACATGCTTTTTCATCTGGAGTGTGCCTTTTCATCTGGGTACATTGACATTCAGCCGGGCTAGAGCTTGTTTAGCCTCATTGCTCCACTTGGGATTCACTTCGCCCACTTCACCCCTTCTCACTTTAATTTAATAGTCATATGTATCATTATATTTATGTCTCATGGAGGCTTTTGATGCACTTCAGGAGGAGGTGATGCTTCTTTTAGCACAGTATTTATCTGGTAGCTTGTCTGGACCCCCATGTTAGGTGAAGTTTTCCCCTTACTGAGGGTTGTTCTACATTTGCAAAGGCAGAGGCTGGTTTAGGTGGTGAGAGGCCGCCTTTGCCATGCTACTCATCTCTGATCCGAATTTCTGTTTTTTGTGTGCTGATTGGATTTTTTTCAGCACGTTTATTTGTTCTGTGGCTTATAAATAAGTCATGTTTTCTTAAGTATGGACGACAAGCTCTTGCCAAGGCCTGATTTTGCTCTTAAGCGAATTAAATTGAAGTTGCTTTGCAAGTGATAATGCTGCTTGAAAAATGAGTGAAGCATACCTAAAAAATATCTTCCACCTTAACGTCTATGTAGAACAGAGACTCAAGGGTGCAGCTTTATGTATTTGGGACTGTATGAGATTGGCTGTAATGCAGAAACCTGCCACTTGAGGATTGTGAGAAATGATGTGTTAAATGGCTCGTTGCCAGGACCTGTGCGTAAATATTGGATTCAGGTCAATAGTATCCACAGATGTAATTTTAGAGGGCATGGTGAATCTGAGAGGGTAGAGGATAAGAAGAAATTTAGAGCTGATTAAAAGAAATGTCTGACTAGCCTACGAAATTTGTGATCACAAGAGACCAAAGAAAGAGTTTGCAATTAAAATTAGAGACCAATTTTCTGTCAGAAAAGAGACTGACCCAAAAGCTGGGATATGTGTCCCTCTCCAGAACGTAGAACAGACTTAACTATTTGGTGTATTTCTTTTTCCAGCTTTCCAAGAGTAGCACACATTCCTGTCTGCTTTCCAAATTTCTTTTGGCAGAACTTCTAAGAATTTCTTCTAAATTTGCATTTAAATTCATGTTTCCAACCAATGTATCTTTCTCTCTTTTTCTTGTATACTTACCCTATAAACACTAAATCTTCCACAATCCTCAGATTCAGCAAAGACATATTATGCATAAAAAGGTAATTAAATTAATGCTCTCAGAATATCCACACTGAACAAAATTTAGCAACAAGTACTTTAAGAATGGCATTACCCCTCTACACTATGACAGTTTATAAGATTGGTGGATTGCAGACAATTCTCCAGGTTAGAAGTCTTTTAAAGGGCCATAAATGTCCCCCTGCTGTCTGTTTTGAAAAGGGCACTTTCCTTGTGCTGAAAGGAGATGTGGGAGGGTGTTTCCATAAAATGTGGAGACATGGCAGGACCTAAAATCAGCCCTTCAAAGAAGTGTAACGTGAATGGCAACTGCTCCTGGTGTCATGCATTCTCACAAATGGCTGTCTAGTAGATGTTGCCAGGCAGATAAGGGTTCAATAAAAGACATGGTCAAACCTCTAATTCCTTAATGCTCTATTTTGATATTTTGGTGTATTTGAGTCAACACAATCAAGATTACATATTTTTTGACTAATAAAATATATATACACATACATTTTCACTAAAGAAAAAATACGTACTATACTATGGGCTTTTATTGATTAGTTTGACATGTCAGTCCAAAGGAAGAAGAAACTTGTCTTTTGTCTTCTACTTGTCATGTTTCTGTTGATGTGGGTTGAGATATTTATTATTTCTGGTATATGCAGTAAATAATTGATATCATTACACCATAAGCTTTAAATTTCTGTTCTATTGCAATCCACCTTTTTCAGCCCCAAACTTGTTTTGATAGTCTATTTTTCTCTATCTTTTTATTTTAAAAGT
>VXAK01012474.1:860-19774 GCA_013399435.1 Arenaria interpres | reverse complement strand
AGTCTCAGCATTTTCATTTCAAACTATAAAGAATGATAAAAGAATGTGATTTATCAAGATAGTTGGGAATATCTGGAAGGAAAAATAAGTAGCTGATTTACTTTAAATATGAATCATGTTTTTTGTTATATTTCTTGTGTCTGTATCTCTAAGGTAGCTCTTGTAACACCTGAAGGATAATTTGATCTAAGTTATTTTTCTTCCAGAAGTTGTTTTATCTTCCCTTCTCCTTCTCCTTCTCCTTCTCCTTCTCCTTCTCCTTCTCCTTCTCCTTCTCCTTCTCCTTCTCCTTCTCCTTGTCTTTTCTTCTTCCTTCATGACAAACAAGGGAGGAGATGACTCATACATTGTGTGTCATACATTGCTTCTTATGCTCTTTGATAGAGAGAGTAAATATGTACTGCTTAAACGCAATAACTGTGTTAAGGTAAATTAGACTGAAAGGAACAAACCATTTCTCAGTGACTTCTATAATAATGGAAAACATCCAGTTGGGTCACAGCCCATACACTCCGTTAGCATATAGTGCGTGTCAGGTCAAATTGGAAACCAAATACGCCATGCCTTTTTAGACAGGCAATACAGCAGACAAGAAAGCACTTATTTAGGGATAAGGTTCAGATGCTGAGACTTCAGGAAAGGTAGATGAGATGGTTTAAAATGTTGCAATCACTCTGGCTGGCTGCTAGTTTCTAGAGGGAGTCCATGTGTCTCTGAAAAGACGGCAGTTGTACTGCAAGCTCTGGAAAGGAAAACGGAGTTAAAAACTGCCAAGGAAACTTGAAAAAGTAAGAGAAGAACTTTGCAGCACAGAAATGAAAAAAAAAAATCACATAAAGAAGTACAAGATCCCATATGCTGATGCCATTCCCGACCCATTTTTGTCCAGCTTACCCTTAAAAATGATGATTACACAAGAGTATCCTAGTGCTTCACCATTTCCAGCTTTCACCAGTTTTCCAGTGCCCAATGTTTGTCCTCCTAACCAGAGCAGACATGGCCAAGAGTTATGTCTTTTATATTACCTCTTATATTCCAGGCGTGTTTATGTCTACTGTCAGTCTTTGTTCTTCTAAACTAAGCAGTCATGATTTCTGTAATCTTGCCTCACATTTCCTATCCTCAAGGCCTCTGATTATTCTTGTTGCTCACCTCAGATTGTTGTCCAACACTCCCACAACTTTTCTGAATTATTTTGGCCAAAGTTGAACACCTAAATGAAGACTTATCATGTGAATTTTATTTTCCAAATAAATAAGTGGCCATCAAAGCTCCATAAAAATGAACAGTGTTAAGTTCAGTTACCGACACAGGTGTCTAGAACCAGCTTGGCCAATCTAACTTAATCATGAAGAGATCAGATTATTTCAAATAGAAACTCCCGGCACTACCCTAAGAACAAATCTTTGCCTAATGTAAATTAGCATAGTGCCATTAAGCCAATTTATTCAGTGAAGCAGTTTTGATTTATAGCAGTTGAATAGCTTGTTCACAACTTTTTTGGCATCATTAATACTTACAATTGTGCAATAGTGTTCCGCAATCAGGTAAACTATAGTGGAAGTGAGCCCTTCATCTCTTTTAAGTCTCTACATTCTCTTACAGTTAGTGACACTGCAAAAAAGACAAAGGGCAAAAATAATATGTTTGACGGTGTTCAGAGGGTTAATAACTTCTGCACTTTTGTGCATCATTACTGTAACATCTGAGCAGCACAGACTTTAACATCTTCAGATGCAGAACCCTTGGTGTTTGGAGATCTTCAGGAATGTACACAGAGTCATCCAGTGAGTTCCTCATCACAGAGCAGCAATTCGGAAATTTTTTTGACTCATCGGTGCATCCAACCTAAGGCACCCAAGGCTGTATTTCCATAATATTGGAATCAGGGAGTAAAGTATAGTTGATGGAGACCAAACAATGTAGACTGACATATGTACATGTCTTGAATATTTCTACCAAGAAAAAGAATTAATTCACTCAACTTGAACTATTGTATATACATCGTAGGTCGAAATGGGCGAAATGGGTTCCTTTTGGGATAAAGATCTTACTTTCTGTTGTACAAACTGATGGCAATCTATGATAGTTGGCAGAACCTATGTGGTTTTGCACAAGATAAATTACTGTCCCCAAACATTAACATTTACTAGTATTTATTATTTATGGCTATTTGTATTTATTATTTATCTCTGTAGCTAAGTGTTTCCTGTGCGTTTTCCTAGACAAGGCCACAGTGCTTGATCCTTGCCCTAAGGAACTTACAAACTGATCTGTAATTACTAAGAAGTCTGGAAATTACTAATTTTGTGCAAGAGGCACTGTATAGTCCCCAAAGAGCTTCATGAAAGAGGCAACAGAAATTGGAAAATTACTAATCCTGAACCATCAAGTATTTAACTCCTTAATTGAAGTTATGTGTGCCTGTGTGTGGCAATTAACTCTTTTATGGAGTTTATTTTTCAGCTAGAGCAAATCTTACCTGTCATTTGGAAAAGTTAAGCATGCTGTGATTGCTAGCATACCCATCAGCAATACACAACCATCTCCCCTATTTTAAACTTCAGAAAACAAAGTGAGAAAAGCAGAGAAGTGTTTGGCCCCACACAGATACCTCACTATGATACCCTAACTAAGGAATAATGGATCTGTGCTCTTATCTCACTGGCATCAGAGTAAAGTCCGTGACACAGTTAGGTTTGCAAAGATCACTTGAGATTCCCACGACATTTCACAGACTATATTACAGGGTGGTAAAAAAGCAGGACTCAACTTTCTAAAATCAGCCTATCTCTTTTAAGGAGGTTCTGGCTAACGGGATGCAGAATCTGTGGTCATGTTTCAATCTTCATTAAATGACCGGCTTGTGATACAAGTAAACATATATGGAGTTAAAAACATTAATTTTTGCAACAGAGGGAAAATTCACATTCCCAGTCTGTGGGTGAACCCTTCAAACAAATGCAGGAATATGCTAAAGTATGAGAATAAAACTGTAGCAGTATAGTCATCCACAGGTGGTCTGAATTTACTAAATTATATTTTATGACAATTGATAATTCTATAATTTGTAGAGATGGGGTTTCATTGAATTTCCACTGTTCAAATATATAAATACCAAAGACTACTCATTGCTACATAGAATGTCATTAGAGAAGACTAAGAAAACAGTAATTTATTTGGTCCTGAATGAGAACAAAGGAAATCGTTCGATCTAAGTTAACTCTGTTTCGTTTAATAATGAGGTCACACACTGCATTGTCTCTCTCTTTCTCTTCTTTCTTGCTATTTTTGTTTTTCTTTCTCACTCCTCACATAATAAATACAAAGACGTGTAAATTGAGCCAAAGTCTTGATTGCCATGGGTAGAATATGGTAAACAAAGTTGTGAGACAATGTAAGACAAAGGCATGAAATATACTGTGACACAGAAAACGCATCATAGATGTAGGTTTTTTCAAAGAAAACGGTAAAAGATGGCAGAAATCAATTTCACTTGGATTCCTCCACAATAAGAACATTTAAATATAGTCAACTAGGTGTTAGTAGTATTGCAATTTGGGAAGTGATAACACGTTATGAGACTGAACGCAAGCAAGGTGGGAACTGATGACTAGAGAAACGTTAAGCAAATTACAGGAATCTCCCTTGTTTTATAACAGGAAGCTTGGCCAGAAAATTCATGAGCTAATTACTCATCCCCTATGCAATGTGTATCGATTTGTTACTTTGCTTTATTTAATATGACAATAAATTAACATATCTCAAATAACTGGAACAGTATAGGTTTTCACTTATTACTGCGTGTCCGTATAAAATTGCTAGCTTAACAAATGGATCAAGTTTTATGTCCATTCTATAAATAAGGAACTTGAGCACAGAAAGCTGAAATATGATCTTATACTGCTGCCAAAGGCCCAACAGAACCTTAAGTAGTTATATTTAACCTAATTTTGGTCTAGCAGAATATAAACTGTTTTTTTGCATGTTTACATAGCTTTTGACTGCAGCATAAACAAATTGTTTGTGATTTATGGCAGAAGATGCCCATAAAACTTCAATCGTCTAAAAATCAGATGTTTATTGTAAGCTTATTATCAGTGATGAGGGAGACTAGTACCTCCCAGGTGCTAGTCAGTTCAATCTAAATCATCCTAATCTTGTGCTTGAGCAATAGAGTCACCTATCATTTGCACACCTTAAATTAGTTGTCTCCCCTCCCCTAGGAATTTAACCTATATTTTCTAAGTACATGCCTGAGTAAACTGTGTTTGTTTCTGGCGGCAAGCTCTCCAACACACTGTCATTCTCCATATTACTTATGGATGCTTCAGGGCTGAATGAAGTTTGGGGGAGGAGAGTTTTTCTACAGCGCTGCTGTGGCTTCCCTGTTACATTAACAGGGCACGTCTCAGGTGGCCCCAGCAAAGGGGCTTTCATGCCTTTGGTTCGTGACCTTTCCCCATTAAAATGGCCTCTGCAGCTTCCAGCGAGGTGAAGGGAAAACTCTTTCGTGTGGTGTAAAGTGTGAATTAAATAATGCAATACACCAAAATGCCTGCCCCTTGACCTCTCCGTCTTCAGTGCCCTGATGCCATTGCATGAATTTTAAATGCACACAATTTCATGCCCAGCTCAATCACAGTCTTCTCATATATGAAGTACAAGCAAAAAGTCTAATCATTGATTTTGATTTGATACTACATTCGTGAAATATCACAAACTATAACATTGCTTTCCTCTGCAACTCAGTTCCTGTTGCTTATTTACATAAACCACAATCAAAGTGTGTCAGGGAAAGTCAGGCTGACTATTATGGGAGTCTAGACAACCAGTTGGGATTTGGACACCTGCTTGAACGTGCTTAAAGTTAGGTGAAATAAACTGCATTTTAGGGCTTGATTCTGTTGCCAAAAGGCACATGTCTAGTGCCCTGAAGCACTTGGAATACCAGTGACAGGGCTGGCAAATGTCACACCTGGTGGAACTTGGGGGTTCCCTAAGAGTGCCTGAAATATTTGTGTTGGTGCATATGATACAGGACCTTCTGTAGTGCCAGCTGGAGACAAGGAGGGACACTTTGAACATCCATGTCTAAATCTGGGCAATCCTAATCCTTTTATTCAGCAAGTTATGGGCATGATTCTTATGACCAAATATTAGTATTTACTTTAAGATATTGTGACTTATATCACAAATATTGTCTTTATTGACCAGTCAATAAAGACTGACTCCTCTGAGTACCAAGGAAGTCAAGAAGGACTTGCAGACAACTACAGTGTAGATGACCATATTTAGTCACTCAAATGAATCCCATCTCAGAAATTTAGACATCAGACTTCCAGATACGAGAAGGAATACTCTTTCCTCAAAAGGCAAGAGCCAAATATGCAAACTGTGTTGTCAAAAAGAGGAATATGCCAATGAGTGTGGTGTTCTGAGGACATAGCTTGTTATTTATTTTTAGTTCTCAATCCCATTTCCTTCAAATGTCAGTTGAATTTCGCTGAGTCTCAAACGTGTCTAAACATTTACGTTCCTATGCAGGTACATCATTCCCTGTTAGGTTTGTGAGTAAAGAAAAGCAACTGTGTAACATGAGATTTGGTGCCTAAATGCTGTTCAACCTAACAGTCTGTGATGAACTGTTCTTTACAGAGGCTGCCCCTTTCCTTGAAAGTATTCATTCACCTTTCTCTTTGCAGTTTCCTAGTGAAAGACAAAACACATGGATCAAACAAAAGATTAATGGAATCCTCTCAGTGGACTTCAACAGTGACTTGATAAGGAATGGGTGAAGGATAGATACCGGACACTTCCTGAACGGAGTTTGAGTGAAGGCTTTGGCGTGTAGCTCTGAATTATTGCTTGCTTAGAGGCTGATCTTTTACTGAATATAAAAATAAAAGCATTTATATCACAGTACATTTGTATTTACAGTGGCCTAAAGAAGGCAGACCGGTGTCATATGCTTATGCCCTGTTTCTGTAGGAATTCACATACAGGTGGACAGGAGTCTCACTGTGCATGAGAAGCAAACATCCAGCTGGCAAACGAGAGCAGTCAGGCAGATGTTAACACAGGGCAGCCAGAGTCCCCGAGAGTGGAGCGCTGCAACTATACAAGCCCAAAAGCAGGGGGTCACTGAGTGTGGAAACTGGACACATTTTCTATATTTAAAAGTCAGAGTATTTATACTGTAACAAAGAAATTTAATGTATTCATTAGCAAGCTTGTGATGCAGTTACCAGAGGGAGACAGAGAGACACTATATGAACATGAGATATGTGCATATATATATATATACACACATATATAAAATGTGTCCATGTATATATAGATATACTGTGCTCATTTTCTAAATATCTGTTTTTCAGACAACACAATTAAGCTCCTGATCAGCAAATCTGACAACAGTTCTTCTTCCATATACTTTCTAGAGGCTGTCTCTAACCAGGATTGCATTTTAAATAATAAGCAGTAACTTTCCACTCTACTGGCTAAGCATATTAATTTTTACAGGAT
Source organism: Arenaria interpres (assembly GCA_013399435.1). NCBI lineage: Eukaryota > Metazoa > Chordata > Aves > Charadriiformes > Scolopacidae > Arenaria > Arenaria interpres. The sequence goes on along the minus strand of VXAK01012474.1, from coordinate 13,249 downwards.
CTATTTTAAGCAAGCGAGTATATGTAATTCACATTTTTTTTAATAGTTGAGGATTTTCTCTAAGAAGTGTTATGCAAAGATTGCTCTGTGACAGATCATCTGTGTTTATGGTATAAATTAATGTGAGTGTTGAGTTAGCCATTGTAATTATACACCTTTGAAAGACAAAATTGTGAAAGATAAATTGGGCATATTATATGAAATGGCTTTTAATGCTTGATCCAGTTGCATATAGTGTTAGAAATTGAAATTTTTACACTTTTTTTTTTCAAAAAGAACATTTTGGAATAGGGTACAGGGATTTGGGGTGTTGGTAAAAGTTGTGTCTGCTGTTAAAAATAGTTTAAGGTACTCATCTGTAATTGCACATACCTGATAAATTTTCTACTATTTGAGAAATGATACTGATACTGCTGCTGAGAGAAGAATCTTGATTATGTTGATTAACTTTTCCAAGGCACTATGGGCCATATGCCATTACACTGAATTGTAATTTACTCTGAGAGTAAGTTCATTGATTTTATTGTGACTGCTCAAAAACTAAAGTAATATGCTGTATGAGTTGCACTCAACTGTTGGTTGATTATTTAGCTGTTACTATCATCTAGGAGTATGACTTTTGCTCCAGGCTGGGTATATAGCAGCTTAAAATTACAAATAGCTATTGAATATTTGAAGGAGTTTCTTGCACTTCCAGGATATGATCCAAAAGACAAAAAAAATAAAAGAGAAGAAGATTGTGATCTCATTTATCATCATGGGATTTTTCGCATTTCATATCTTAAGGAAAGTTCAAAGCTTCTCTCTGCTCTACTTTTTGGCAAGAATAACCACATAATAAATTATGCTTTGGGTACCATCATGCTTTTGTTCTCACTGCTGACCAGGTTTCCAGCAGAGGCAACTCTGAGGCCACAATCAATTCTAAAAAACCAAGAGGGAAGCTGTCATTTTACTAATAGCTAGGCGTTTGGCCCAGCAAGCACCTTACAAGCTTAGACTCAGCAGCATCTACAGGCTGATGCAAAGATGACCAAGCCAGGTTTTGCACCAAGTTTGTGTTGACTGGCTGCTCCAGGTCACAGATGGTCCTAATGGACCTGAAGGAAAGAAAATGCAGACCACAGCATTTCAGAACTACTAAAAACTGAGGAAAACTTTAACCTAAAGTCCAAGCTTCAAATCCTGATTCCATTGAAGCTAGTGGCAAAATTCCTATTTGCATTAGGAAACCTGGAATTTTGACCCTAGTGTGGGTTCTCCCTGGATTAAAAAGACATTTTGATATTTATTTCTTAGACTTCTCTATATTTTAGGTAAAATCAGGTAAAATCAGGTCTGAAAGATTTAGTTTGACTATTTGTTCTTTGTTCTCAGTAGTGGTTCTCCAAAACAAGGGTTAGGTTCAAGACATTATATGAGAAATTTTGATGGGCTTGAGGGTATATTCTCTGGACACACTAGTTTCCCAAGGGAGTCCTTTTTAGACTAATTTAGAGGGAACCATTTGTGTTGATGGAAAGCGGCATCTCAAGGATACTCTAAAATTCAGACCGTGCTCAAGTATATCTTTTCCTAAGGAGCCCATGTATTACTGTGGTTGACTAGTCTTATATTTGCTGTTGCACTAATACTACAGAAAAAATAAAAAGGAAAAAGAAAAAAAGAAAAAGAAAAGGAAAGACAAAAATAAAAAGAAAGACAAAAAGAGAAAGAAAAAAGAGAAAGAAAAAGAAAAAAAAAAGAGAAAAGGAAAGAGAAAGAGAAAGAGAAAGAGAAAGAGAAAGAGAAAGAAAAAGAAAAAGAAAAAGAAAAAGAAAAAGAAAAAGAAAAAGAAAAAGAAAAAGAAAAAGAAAAAGAAAAAGAAAAAGAAAAAGAAAAAGAAAAAGGAAGTAAATAATAAAACCCAAACACCATCCTGTGAATCTCTTCATTGATACCAAGCAAGCACTAAAGAATAGCAGCTTAATGTAAGCCAGCAAATCATACATACATTCATGTTATAATAAGAATAAAAGGCTACTATATTATAAGGAAAATTCCAGCTCCTAACACAATTTAATAACATTGTTTCACAGAATCACAGAACAATGAATGGGGTTGGAAGGGACCTCTGGAGATCACCTAGTCCAACCCCCCTGCCAAAGCAGGTCACCTCGAGCAGGTTGCGCAGGAACACATCCAGGTGGGTTTTGAATGTCTCCAGAGACAGAGACTCTCTGGGCAGCCTGTTCCAGTGCTTTGCCACCCTCAAAGGAAAGTTCCTCCTCAAGTTTAGATGGAACTTCTTATGTTCAAGTTAGTGCGCGTTACCTCTTTTCCTGAAGTCTATTTTTTAGTCTTAAATATTAGCTTTCATTAAAATACAATAAATTGCGTTTCTACTGTTCTGCTGAATATAACCAATGCAGCAACATCTAGTGAAGATGTGACAAACATGAACTGTAGCTCACAGAGATATGAAGTGCCCTAATTACTCTTAATAAGTTAACTTCTATAATATATGCTGCCCAAGAGGTACTGGCCACAGTATTTTCTCTGGGGATCAAGAAAATCAGGCTGCCATTGCTAAAGAAACGTGATTTTTCTGAGATTGTCCCGAGGTTAAATTGTCTCTTCTCTCAGATATTTCTGAGTTAACTTAGAGATGGGATGGAAAAATTTGCAAGAGGCAGGGCATAGATGTATGTTGCATAGACATGGGTGTTGTCATGGAAAAAGCCCACGGCTGAAAATGGTACACACCCTGCTTTGTGCCTTTACTTCAAGTAATTAATATTGTATTAATGAACTGCTAACATCAATATTCCTTTTGGATTATTTGCAAAGTAACATTTTAAATCCCTTATTAAATACAAGAACATTAAATATTTTCACGAGAGGAAAAATTGACCCTTTTTGCAAAACAGCTCAAAAATTTTTATGCCTGTTTTGTGGGATATCATGTAAAAAATGCAGATTTACAAAAGTCCTATAATGCTCTAAATAAATTAATTGTTAGTAATCATAGAGTTCATTAATAGTATTTGCCATTAATCAGCATATACTCTTTTGTAACATAATTAATAATTATTAAGATAATTAATAATTTATGTTCAAAATGCATGTTAACAGAGGTCAATAGCTGATCACTCTTAATTAAGTGTTGCTCATTAACTCATGGTCGTGAACTGAAATTTTTAAACTATGTGTTTTCCCTGTTCTTGAATAATCACTGCTTCTAATAACTAAGAATGGTGAACTGTGCTGCTACTGCAACTGCTACTGCAACTTTGTCTATCTGTGCTTTCACAGCTGCAGCCAGGAATGATGTTGAAAAATGGGGAAAGCAGATACAAACAGTATAATACTGTGATGCAGGTTGGAGAAAAAGGAGATGGGCAAGCTGGCAAGCAAGATCAGATTTGAGGAAGACTGGGATATGAACGGCTTGTGCCTGGGACTATCCAAATATTTTTATTTACTGCTGAGAAAAGTTAAGCTGAGAGAAGCCAGTTTGAATTGCAGAGTTGGCATTACTTAAAGTTAACAGTGTGCTGCTGGGAGACTTTGCTTGACTTTTTTTTCCCCCTGAAGCTTTGTAAGATGGCAGAAAACTTACTGAAGACTAACAGATACACTTTTCTTGAAAGTCACAGGATATCCTCCTCTCCCTGTATGAGACAGCGTGTAAACAGGGACACTAAGATGTCCAAGGCACTTTTTAAATTGGTAATTGTTTCACTCTATGTCTCTATAACAAAAAGCCATTTTGAAGTTGTTCTGTCTCCTGCACCGTATCATGACAATTCCCTAAAATAAACCAAACCAAACCAACCAACCAAACAATGAAATGTGAAAATTAAAATTAGAAATTAAATGTACTGTTACCTGGTAATCTCAGGAAAGAGAGAAGAGGAAAGAAAAATGTAATCTGTCTTGAGAAAGACAGTTCACTCCAGGAACTCCTCGACTGAATTAAAGAGCAGCTTCTGCCCATAACTGACTGTTGCAAAAACATTGTCTGACTTTGGACAACAATCTCCAAAGGCTTGGTGTGCTTCTCGTTATTTAGATATCTTACTTAGATATCTAAATAAGAAAGTGAGCTAAAACTGCCCTCAGCTCGTCTGACTTCATGTCATCCGGAATGTTTTCAGTCTTTTTCAGTGTAGGTACTTTGGTGAACAGTGACCTTGAGATTGTATGTGGGACTGGCATTCACATGGTTGGCCAAAGCTCTAGTGCCACGAACTACAGAGAAGCTCAATTTCTATTCTGTGGTTTTTTTTACCTTAAATTCTGAGCAAAATTCTTATAAATGTCTTCAAAGAGAGGATGTCACTTTCCTTGCTTTATTCTTTAACATTATGAATAAATGAGCTTTTATTTCTCCCTTCATCTGCTAGTGTTATTTTGGGATGTTTTATAACTTAGAAGGAGATATTCAGTAATGGAATAGAAAGTCATACATAAAGATTATAAAAATCAAACACTTCAGTCTGAGAATAAGAAAAATACAACACTTTTTGGTTACCAGTCAAAAGTTATTTAGGACATTATGATCAGATACATATATATTTTTAAAATATATTAAATATGTCAGAAACAGCTTACAAAGACAGACATATAGACATTTGTATTAAGAAAATATTTTTTAAATTTGACTAAAGATTTTTGAGGACTAAGATTTCAAGAAAAAATTATTTGAAAATAAAAAAGTCAATATATTTGTTAAAAACATTATTATGAAAGAAAAAACGTTACAATTTTTGTTTGGGAGGTAGGTTATACAGAGACATTCATTTGGGAAGCCAACATATCAAACTCCATGACATCTGGGCTGTGATTCTTGTGGAAATGAAAATAAAGGAGGAAAGGAGAAATTCAGGAAAAAAGATGCAGAGTAGCCACTGGGTTGCCATATTAGTATGTTTGGTACCTATATGCCACACCTTCAGGACAGTTATTGTCTGAAAAATAGTAATTAAAATAAATACCCTTGAGAATTCAAGGGTATGGAAAGTTTATTCTATGGGTAGGAGTCCGAAGAGATGATAGCACAAAAATCCAATCTGGCAAAATAACTTGGCTCTCAATAACAGATTCTATATTGCTGAGGAAAAGAGTAGTCTTGCGGTTACAATCCAGGTCTAGGCAGCAGAAGATATGGGTATGGTGTTCAGGTCTGCAAAACGTCAGCAGTATTTTGTGTTGCTTTCCTTTGTGTTTCTAAGACACCCCTCGTTCTGGTGCACCAGCTGTCACTTGCTGATAGTCTGACACTTTTTTTGCATTATTAGGAGCTAAATGCTAAATGCCATGATTCCAGGCTTGCTATTGTATCTGCCTCACGGAGCTAAACCTCACAAATAATGCAGTCCTCAAATGTGAGCTTTTTGAAACTGAGGTCATTTAAGAAAGCCACATTTTAAAGGGAGTTTTTTAGTTGTTTTCTTCCCAGTGAGAGGCTGTTGGAATGAAGCATGTTTGCTTCCAGAGAAATCCTACCAAAGGAAAATTACAGTACTGCTCACTTTTAAATTTCACAGCAAAGTAGCACTTAAGGCTTATTGCAGTGCATTAGATTTAAAACCAATTAAGTACAATGCTAAATCAGTGTAAACCACATTTCTGAATTTATCTACAACATAATGAATAACATCTGCATCTGCAAAGAAAAGATTTATACTGAGCAACAAAACAAAATGTGTTGACAATTTGAGCAGTTTTCATTCCCTTATGTCATATGTCTTCATTATTTGGTAAAGCTTTGCTATAATCCCTCATTGTTAGAGCAGTAAAAGGGGAAAAACACCCAAATCGCAACACATTCAGGTGTTCATTTCCTCTTCTCAGCAAAGGTACATCTTATTTACCTCAGGAGCTTTTCTAATTTGAAATCTACTCAGGATTTGACAAGGATCACCTTTCTGCAGGCATGTTGGAGGATCAAGGATTATGTTCTGACCTCTGATGGACATTTCTAGTACTGCCCTCCCCAGAAAACTGACTTTCAGTAAAGCAAACCTGCTCCATTTATCTTCCTAGATGACAACAGGCAGAAATTATGACAAAGGGAGCCAAAAGGCTCCAATGCTCTTGAAGGGACCAAATGCCACTTTTGACAGAGCTGAGCTTCCTTACTAAGTCTGCCTGAAGTTTCATGTGTGACCTTTTGCAAATAACTTACACACTGATCTCGACAGGGTTTGCACAAATCTGTTTTGCAGGGCTGACTCTTAAAGCTTGCCTTTTTACAGTTCTCCACTCTTAAAAGAAGGTAGGAATAATAGTCTATTTTACTTTCTTGGCTTGTAAAGCTGTTAATTCTTATTACAGACGTGTACAGCACTTGAATCAACAGAAAGGGGGCTTTGGTCTAGGTTTCTGAGTCCTGTGATGCAGGAGTAATCATTTCATGTTTATGGCTGTTTTATGAATGTCCTACTGGCAACACTACAGACTGTCCTCTTTATTGATAACATACATACTATAATGCACAGCAAAACAGCAAGAGCTTCCACTGCTGCTGCCTTTCAGCTCTTTGGAAGCAACATATCTCTTTGGGTAAACGAACAACCTTATTACCATTTAATTTTCAATGCTTTTTGTGATAGAGAGCACAGAAGGAGAGCTGTTCTTAATGGTGATAGTTTCAGTGAGACAGAAGCTATTGTCCACAGAGAGGTCACTAGTAAGAAACTATTCATAAGGATACTTCTGTATTTTAGGGAATAGCCTTTAGTGTTCATACAGCAGAGCCATGAGTCCCAATCTCAAAGAGGCCTTCGGTTAATAGTGTCCTTATTTATTTTTAAAGTTGGGTCCTGCTCCTGTTGTTATGGGCCTGTAATCGTCTCATGCTTCTAGAAAATGCAGTACTCACTGATGATAATTGAGCTGCATGAAGATTGACCAAAATTGATGTGAAATTTTATTGTAAAGCTGAAGTCCTTCATCCCTCGTACATGTGGAGTTTCTATTCTTCAGTACTGGGATGTATCTCAAACTACACAGTGGGAGCTTGTGTTGTCTTGGCATGAAGCAGAAGATGTAATGACAACAGCATGTACATTTAGCAGTCTATTCCTCCTGGATGGCATTCTGTACCAAAAATGTATGACTGAAAAAAAAAGACACAGTATTATGGCACATCTGAAACCTGGGAGGGGGTTCTGAATATGCAGGGTCCTAGAGCCAGGGGCAGGGGGGGCGGAATGAGGGGATGGGGGTGAAGATCGACAAACAATGAGTGAAAATCAACAAAACTACAAATCCTAACAACTGAAGCAGCGGAAATGGAATTAAAATAATAGTGTGTTATCTACCACATGGTAATTATGCCAGGAATCTTCTGTTCTACTTCTGAGTGATGGTATATGGGGCTTTCAGCATAAGTGTACAACACACAGTGCAGCATACCTGTGTTTTCTACAAAAAACCCTACTGATAATGTCAGATGTTGCACAGAGGGAACAGCCCCGGAAGCTGCAGAATATCCCATGTCACATTGTGTTACACAGATGTAACAGTCTGGTCAGAGTTATTCTGCCTGTAACAAACCATTTTGGACTAGTAATTGACCAGGCTGAATGAAGAAAGCTGAATCTATACCAGTATACTTCTGGTTCTCACATGTACCAGGAGCTCACTGCTGTTAAGGAATTTATCCTGCTGATAATCAGTGTTGAGTAAAATGAGCCAAGCAAGGTTTCAGAGTAAATGCTAACATGTTTGTCTACCTGGGAAATAACATTCCTCCAGAAATTTAATTTAATGTTTTCCTCTGCTGGATAATATTCTGTCATAAATATTTTGACTGACATGGCTGAAATGTGAACATGAATAACTTCAATCCCAGCCTGTAGACTGACTTATGCCAGAGCATCCAAAATATCTGCCTGAGACCACTGCCTGTGACAACAGATCTCCAGGATACCCATGTCCTTCTGGAGCTGCAGCCAGGGGTCAGAAAGGGTGTTTCATGGCATCTGAAATAGCTATGAATGCCCACATTTCGGCACACGGATTCTGTCTACGGTGTCTTGACTGAGAACTGCCTCTCAAGGAAATGAAGAAAAAGAGGCCAAAGAAACTCAGCAAGCTAAGAAGTAAAATTTATCAATGAAACTTCGGGGTGGATTTCCACACGGGACACTGCCATGGGAAGAAAAGCGGTCCCCCTTTTGAAGAGACCGTTTTATATTTTAGCCCTGCCACACTGGTTTGTGCTTTTGCTGTGAAATCTTGTTTGGAAAGCACCCGACGGGGTTCTAATGGCTTTCATGAAAAGATGTACACTCTGTGCTTATCCTCTGCAAATATGCACTCAGGCAAAAAAAAGCTTTTTTCTTCTGCACCCAAAAGGCTCTCCTGTGGCCTATGAACAGGTCTGTCTCTCTCTGTTAATCCATTCTAAACCTTACTAGGGACATCGTTTCTTTGTTAGGTTTGAATGGGGAGCAGAAATTTACTTTTCTAGTGAGGTGTTTTTTTGGGCTTTTTTGAATTGCACTGTGTTTTATACCACTGGGGCTTAAGAATAGCTTCATTTACCAGTATCACGTAATTGCTACTGCAGCAATTTGCTACTATAGAACTGAGCAGCTGGAAGGTATTGATGTCTTGATAAAAGGTTGTTATTTGTGTTAATTTTCCCTCCCTCCTTTTCATTTTTGGCCAGCCAAACATGGTATCGTGTGCCATTGTTAACGGGTATGTTACCTGAAGCTGTTACAAAAGTCTATGCCAGGATCATCCCAATGAATTGAGGAGTAATGTAGTTTTAATTTTAACTCCAATTATATCTAGGAAGATTAATTGTTAGGGGCAAATCCTTACGTGGGGCCAAAAGGGAGTTATAAATCATTCAGTTAGATGATCAGATAATTTTCAGGCTCCTGTGGGTTTCAGAAAATGGACAAGAATAGCTTAAACCTGTCTCTATCACAAAGAACCAGTAGCTTGTGATAAATTAGAATCTGTCTTTTTCCCCTCTCCAATGATCTCCCTGGATGTGGGTGAAATGTCCACTAGTGCTAATTTAATTGCAAGTGGAACCCTCTACTGCCTGCAAGTAATTCACATTTTTCAATAGCAGGTAATAGCAATAGTGAAAGTGTCTCCTTGCTATCAGGTCATTTTATTTTTAAGTCAATGACAATGGAACTATTATGTACCAGCTGATGAGAGTTTAATTTGTTTAAGTATAGAAGAGGATTTATTAGCAGTAATATGTTAGTATTACTACGGCCCTCTGCTCATAGCTCTTACATATGCATTAGACAATCTCCCCTAATCTAAGCAAATCTAAACTAATCTAGGTGGATGCATAAGTATGGAGTTCATTTTCCTTTCACTGAGACAAGTGTTAATTAGAAGACACTTGCTGGACCTAAAGCAGAGTAACTTAGCAGAGAATCAGGTCTCATATCTTTTGTTTAATCTGAATATTGCATGAATATGACCATGATTCTAGGCATAATTAGTCATGGAATATGACTAATTGCTTCTATGAAAGTGAACTGTCCCCCTTAGCAAGGCATGCATCTGTGTCAGCTGCTAAACAGCAGTACTGGAGAGCATCTATGGGCAAGCCTCTCTCTATTACTACATAAAAGACTCTCATTTCCCCTCACTTAAGTATATATGAATTAGAAAAAACTCAGGAAAACCTAGAAGAGTGTGGATAGGGGTTGCAGTCTGTCCGTGCCAGTTCCCCTCGGCTGCTCCTCCCTCCGCACCTCTCTAGCTTTCCTGGAGTTTCTTTAATTAAAAAGATGATGAACGAGTAGGGAAATGGAGATGCGGGAGCACAGAAAGCTCTGGAAAATATTCCCGCCCTCTGGATCACCAGAACTAGAGACGTGAAAGGGAGTCCTGGAACAGGTACACAGTTTTAAATAGGTCACAGAGGTACTGAAAAAGATACCAACTTCTTCAGAGGGGAGTGGATCAATGTGTTTTGACAGTTTATACTTCTGGATCTTGTTCAATTGCGCTTGTTTAAAATTTGATGGACTTTTCTAGACAGAAGCCAGATTTGACACAATATTTTGAATCTCATTCACTGTTTTGTTTTCAGTCCTCTGTAAGAAAGTCTGAGCAGTTATAATAATGATTAAAGCATATATATACACACACATATACATTTATATATTCATAATTAACTAGCCTTACCCAACTGTACACAAGCATACAGTTTTGGTTGTGAATATTTTATCATACGCTTTTCACCTCAGAAGGAAAGTTCATTTCAAGTATTGAAAAAAAGCTTCTATTGGAACTTTTTTCTTGAAAATGCTCAAGAGACGCTACTAAGAAATCCCTATAGCTGGTTTGTATGTCAAAGATAGGTGACTTCTTTGATACAGGTTTGGGAGCCACACTAATATAATTTACTCTCTACTGAAGCTGCTGGATTTACACTTAGTTACTTTGGCAAAAAAAAAAGATCAGAAGCTATATCCAAATTCTCTTGGCAATGAATATTTTAGCCTTTTCAAAGATGTTTTTGAAGTTATACTGTTGTGTCTACTCAGTAAATATAAGAGAAGTTCTTTATTTTGTGTTGTCATTCCTGTCTTTCAGATGATAGTCATTTAAAAGAGAGAAACGAGGACAAGGAGCACAATCTTGCCAGGCTGCATTCCTGATATTTTCTTTTTTGGTTATACAATGGATTTTGTAGAGCAACATATTCATTCTTGTGTAAAAAGAAGCAAATTACTGAGTAGATCTTTTTAGGTATTCAAAATTTTGGAATATTAACAAGATACATAAAAATCAGACAGTTATTTCTATAGAGGTTCTCAATTTGAAAAGTACATTGTCTGATGCAGTGTGGTAAGGTTCGAGTTTTCAGTTTTATTTAAAAAGTTCAAGTGAGAAACTAATTCAGTTTAATGATTTATTTTCGGAGGATAATTTGTTTGCAAATTAAGCAGCGGTAATCCTAAATAAATATAGCCCCCTGCTCCCAATCATCTCGATACACTTACATGTCTTGCCAGTTATAGATATGCATGAATAACAACACTGGGAACCCAACATGATACTTTTTAATTAAAAGCCAATATTCCGTACTAATTTGACAGTCGTTTTTTCTTTTGCTTTTTGCCTTTGCCAACGATTTCCTTGTTCAATCACCTAATAGCTAGAGTACCAAATTTCAAGCAAAGAAAGTAAAATTTGCAACTTTTAGAGATAAATTTAACAGCAAAATCTGTATTCAAGCACTCAAATAGACTTTTTTGGAAGCTGGGCTTCATATTCACACCTAATACCACCTCCTGAGAAGGTGTCTTTTTCCCTGAAATGCTAATACTTATTTCAGTCCTGAAGTAGTGCATATTTGAGGAATGAATATGCAGATATGTGACTTCTATTTAACCCCACAGTTACCAAGAACAGATCTCCCTTCTTTTTAAAAGCAACCAAATGGAAATTATTTTTAAAAGTTAATTTATCTCGTGTCTATAATGAGAAGTTACTGACCAGAGCAAAGCAAGTGCATAGGCAGAAAGGAGAAGTAGCGTAGGGGAGTTCAGAGCTTTTCTTTGTCAAGTCATGCAATCAAACGAGAGTGCTTTGCATACTGATCCCTCTCTATATTATCGACTGATAATAAGCAGATTATCCAGAGGAAAATAGTAGTTTTGGTACACCAAAGAATAATTCTGTTCCCTAAGTGATGGTGGTAGTTGGTAGTTCTTGGAACAACCTGAGTCCATGATTCCTGAGTCAATCCATTTTCTTTTCAATTTCAGCTTTCAACTTGAATTTCATTTCCTTTTGTTATGTTGACACTCCAACCTAGATCATAATTTCTCAAACTTCTTTTTTTAGTTTTCTTTTATTCCCAATTCAAAAAAGCACCTAACCACCCAAAAATATATTTATCTTTAGCTTATCAGTTATAGAACTAAAAGTGTGTGGACCATTTTGTGCAGTGTTCATTCACAGCGATGTTATTCAAAACACTTTTTTATGTGTCAAAAAATAAAAGTGTCTGAGCTGCTACTGCTTGATGATTTTTTTTCTTTCTATGTGTACAAATACGTTCATATTTATATATGGACCACCTTCTGCTCTCGGTGCTCCATAAGTAACACAATAACAAAAATGGAGTAGATGGTAACTCTTGAGACCTCCTCTTATGACTATTGCTCTGAATGACTGCAATGAAATATGTTGCATAAAGCTTCACATTTGTTTTCAAATGTCTATTGTATTCTAAAGAACACTGAAACAAGTATATATAAACCAGGTTAAGGGTTTCGTTCAGATCCTTTGAATGTCTCAATTTACATGATAGATGTAATTCTGAATTCTTATTTTGTATGTGCTGTATTGTGTCAGTTGGATAGTATTAGCTCAATCTTATCTCAACTTTTTTTTTTTTTTTT
>VXAK01012473.1:39021-84768 GCA_013399435.1 Arenaria interpres | reverse complement strand
TTAATAAAACGCTCGGTTTCTGTCAGCGGTCGCGCCGCAAACGGCCCCACAGCCCGCGCTGCCACAGCGGCACCTGAGATGCCGGGGGGGTAGGCCGCGGCCTCTCAGAGAACGGCCCGGGGCCCGGGGAGGGGGGCGGAACACGGGGGACGACAGGTCAACCTCTGATAAAATTAATATATTAGCACTGTTTTGTGAGCTCAGCGGTAAACCGGGGCCCGATTCTCCTCAGACAGGGAAAGGGCAAAGCTCTTACCGACTGCGAGGCGAAGGGAAGCGGGCCGCCAAGCCGGGCCGAGGTGCGGCCGCCCCAGAGGAGTTTGGGGTGCCCTGGCTGAGGGGGAGGCAGCTCGGCCTACACCTGCCCCGGCTGCCACCACTGCCTTCCTCCAAGCCAACCTCCCAGGGACGAGTTTCAGTACCTCCTCTCACACCATTTTTTAATTTATTTTTTTTTTGCAGGATGATGTGAGAGTTAATTCTGCTGATGGGCACCACTGAACTCGGGACTGACCCGGGGTGATCTTTGAAAACTTGACACAGGAAGGGAGGGGGGTAGACACAAAGATTTTGCAGCTTTTTTTTGGATTCTGCAGGGTCGGCCTGTAACACTTGTGATACCCGTGGTGATGGGTATATTGAAGGTAGCTGATACAAATAGTTACAGGGACTCCTGGGCAGCATTCATTAGTAATTCACTTTCATAGGTGACATGCTTGATAGTAGAAGCAGATCATCTCTTCTGTGCTTCTATATGTACAGGCTGTAGCTTTTCCCAGGGATTTTGGGGGGATTTTGGTTTTTGTTTGAGAGGGGAATATATGAACCCAAAGGTTGTAAACGGTGGTTTCAGCCACCAACTTGTGTGGATTTTAGGAATCCAGTCAGGGCACAAGTAAAGGATTTTAGCTTATAGGCAGTATTCAGCAACTTGGCTCCAGCCCCCTAATAACTTGTTTTTCCCCATCGTTCTCCAGGTAGTGTCCATTTCATGGGGTTATCCAGCAGGATTGGGAGGTAATTCCCAGGACAAGTTTATGCAGCCTCTGATTTTCTTCCTGTATTCATGGGAAAGCCTTTTGTGGCTCAGTAGAGATGTCTCAGACATCATCAAACAACAGTTTCTCTAGATTCTCACTGTGCATCACTAGGGCAGCATCTAGCCAAGCGCCTCATGTGGGGTTCATATAAATAAACAAATTTGGTTTTAATCACTTTAAAGTGGTTAACCACTTTATTGCCATTTATAGATGTTAGCACATATAAAAATATATACATATCAAAGTTGTAAAAAGAAAACAACAATCTTTTTTTTTTCACTATTTAAGTTGCCATGTGGCAAAGTATCAGCAGGAACGAGCATTAGGGGTAGAACAAGCTTAAACCGCAAATGCAGTATCTGTGAATACCAAAACGGATATGGAAGTATCTCTAGGAAAAAATAATAGTGGAAAGTGAAAATTCAGAAATGAAATTAGAGTTCAGTTGCCTTTTTTTTCAGAGAAACATAAACAGATACAGGCAATGAGACCATCTCCTTGGTGGGGTTACATGACTGGGCAAATGTTTAGTTCTAAACTGGAACTGCTGCTTCGAGGAGGGAGGGGAGTGTGGTACAAAATATTATGACAAGGGGAGTGCTCTAAGTGAGGATAAGTTGGCATGATGAACAGATGGAGTATTCAATAACAGGAGGTTATTAATACTGCAGTTTGGTATTCTCTACGCTACTTCATGAAGGGATTCATATGCTTGCTCTTTTTCCTTTCTGATTGTACGCAGACCTAACAAATACACATACTGTAGGTAATGCCGGACTTATTTCCCTGCCTGCGCACGCACACATCGCAAATGCACCTTCCCTGGGACAGCACCAAGGGCTGGATCCTCACCCGATTGTGACTGGACCAACTGTGTTCCTTTCAATAGCAGAAAGCTGATTTGCACCTGCTGAAGGAGAGAGGTTATCTGACCCTGTCTCCCCAGTTGAAAGGTCTCTCCACTCTGCTCTTCGACAGCTGCCACGAGGCACCTGCTCTTGAGCATAAACTATGAAGAATCTCAGGATGGAAAAGAAAACGACATAACCCAAGAGCAACTGAAGTCCTCCTTCAGTACACCCTGCAATGCTCTTTCTGTTTAGGAAAATCAAGCTTGCTTTCACCCACAGTTCAGTCCTCCTCTCCTATATTGCTTTCAGTGGCCTAGTTTTAGATGGGACATGAGAAAATCCAGGAGCAGACCAGCTGAATTCAGTCAAACCCTCCGCTGCCCCCACCAGTTTTACTTCCTGTGTTCTCCAGCTCGCCTCTGGGTCACCAAACATCAGCCAGCTTCACATTTTTTAGTCTATGGCTTGTACAGCTGCAATATAAGTCCATCTCCCACAAAACGTAACAATCCCCATCCTCTTATCGCATTTTGGCACTGCTGTCATTGTGACCTTTTTTTTAACAGTAATGTTATACAGCTGAGTGTCTTCTGTGTTTGGCACTAAGAATTACAGCATTTTTCAAAGCCCCCAAACTGTTTCTTGGCTTCTTAAGAGTCAGCTGGAGGAGCACATGTGCTGAAGAGTAAATACATTGTTTTAAGTGTATCTGTTAACAGCCATATGTATAATTTAAGTACAAGTTTTATTCCCCTCAGAATGTCTAATCATAAGGGCATGACCTTGGGCTTTCACAAATTAGATGCATTAGGGTACGATATCTTTAGCAGATGTGACTTTGAAGATACTGAAAGAGGAAGTTTTACTGTTGTATCCTACAAGCAACGAGCCAAGATACATGTTGAATGCTCTCTAAAGTGAATGTTTGACAATGTCCTTACATGTAGATACTGAGATTGTGTACTTACAATTTATTTTTTTTTAGTTTGTCACAGCTGCGCATGCTGGCTTTTTCATGCATGTTTTTGCTTCATTATCAAACATGCGTCATTCATTGTAACAGTTTTTAAAGCTGTCGTTTTAAAAGCTTTGTGCATTTTTTAATCAAAATGTAAGATTATATTTCAAGGGAATATCTTAACTTTTGTGAACAGTAAATCTTGCAGATGCTCTTAGAAGATCCTAAAAGGGATTTATGTCAGAAGACAAGAATGGTCGGATAAGGAAGGCCCTGCATTTAAACTTTATCCTAAAAATAGCTCTTTAAAATGTGTAATGAAAATAAGTCAATACAATTTATTTAGAATCGGCAAAGAAGACTTTGTTTGGATTTAAATCTTTCCTTAATTCTTTTGCTTAGATCCTGAAAAGCATTTATTTATAAAACACACACATAGAGATCAGTCTACTTTCATTTTGCAGTTGTATATTTTAATTAGAGCTGCTTTTTTTATGTATAACTTCCTCTGTGTGAAACTTCCCGCTGTAGGAAGTTAATGCTTTCTGGTTGATGTGAAAGAGAAAGGCCATCTTGGAGAAACATTTTCAGCAGGTTCTGAGGGGAAAATGGAAAAAATAAGAACTGACAAAAGGGAAACACTTCATCTTTAAGAAACTATGGTCATCACAAGCATGAAATAAAATAGAGGACCTTCATCTCCTGTTAAAAAGAAGGTTTGCTGAAGGATCAAAGTTGTCGATTAAAGTTCCACTTAATGAACAAGAAGTTCAGCTGTGTCAAACGTTCAAAGTCATTTTTGAAATGCCAAATGTGCATCGCTCCTTTCTGAGAATGGAATGGCTATACTAGCTCTATGCTGGAAATAACAGCCGTAGAAAAGTGGAAAAGCTCGCAGTGTGCTGAGTGAATGGAAGAATAAATTCCCTTCAAACCAGTGAACACAAAAACCCCCTCTCTCCTCTGATGTTATCTGTATTAAGTGACTAAGGGATTTTCTTCTTGATCTCACTCTCTTCATACCAGTGCTAAAAACGCAAGAACCAGAGTGGAATTAAATCCTCTGCATTTTCTGGTTATCGTGAAATGAGAGGTATCATTTTCCATCTAGTCAGGAGGAGCTAACAGACCATTTCCAGGAAGGTCTGTGTTCTGGCTGAAGAGAAAAAGAAGATAGAGAGGAACAACAGAAGAAGCCTATCGAGAACCATTAGTGGATGTCAGCCATTGTCCATCTGTTCACAGTGGAATAAATCCAGACCTGAAGGAACAACTGCAACCTGCCCCATATGGCTCGCTCCCTTCTGCGCTGGCAGGGCTTCTTTGGGGATTTGACATTGGATGAGGTAAAGGAGAAGCAGCACAATCTGTGTTCCCAGGAATGAACAGCCAATTAACATGAAAGAACAAAAAGTGGGTTAGTAACCCAGGGGAAGGTTTTCTCCTTCTCACCTGTCTGAAATCTTGGAGCTCCTTCAGACTGTGACATTGCAGAGATCCTGTGCTCAGGCTCCACTACTAATGAGGTCCTTAAAAGTTTAACTTTAGTTACTAACAAAATTATGTGGGCAGTGGACGGCCCCCCAGTCGGTGAGCGAGACCACCAATCCAGCTGTCTCACACGGTGTTAAAGAAGGCATTTGGAATATATTACTAACGTTGCCATTAAAAATTATAATGCAATATAATTTCAACGTAATGAACGAGCATAACAACATTCTGCATTTACTTTTATAGAACTGGATTGTAGCAAGTTACTCCCGAGTAGTAATTTACTTCTCAAGTTTTAAATCAGCCTGGGCCTGGTTATGAAGCAAAGTATTATTTTTCAGATGATTAAGGGCAGTAGGCTCAGACCCATACAGAGTAGTTATGTGATTGTCTCTTTAAAATTATAATGAAAATTAGATACTCTTTGTGATGTGGCATTCCGTATGCAAAGAAACAGACAGACATACTAAAGCCAACTGAAGGGATCAAAAACCTGCAAGTTTGTGATAGATTCAATAACCTGTTTGGTGGTAGTAATTTCACAGGTAATAAGGAGAATAATTAACCATCCAGCGGCCTAAGCAAAACCAGTGGATGTCCCGAGTGAACCTGCTGTTGTGGGTAGGTCTTCAAGTCTAGGACAATCTGCTGAGGAACTCAACGGATGCAGAAAATCCAATTCAGAGGTGACGTGCAAGAGGTACCTTTGCCTACATGGATTCAAGGGCAGGCCACTGCCTACCCCGCTTCCGGAAGAGAGATGCTCAGGCCGGAGGCTCGATCTCTGCTCTAGCCCTGAAGCCATACGCAGTTCAGATTTGCCAGTGTTACTCCCAGTGTGAGGATTATCTGCTCAGAAGTGGGATTAATTATTTCGGGCCTGGCACCATGCTAAAGCAGCAACAGGGGCATCTCTAGGAGATGCTGTGCGTTCGTACCAGTTTGGATTGGCAGTAAGTTAATGGTCTCCATGCTGCTATGTAATTTACACTCTATTATCCTCTACCTCCTCTTTAGTTCCCTTATAACACACTTGGCATCTTGTTTTTGTCAGAGTTGCACAACAAGTAGCCAGGAAAAAAAAAGCTTTAGTTCTACCAGAGATAATTTTAAAGTTCCCAAACAATTATATTCAAACTTAGAAACCTCAATCCATTCACTAAGTGCCACAGAGAACATCGTACTTCCTTGTCTGAAACACATACCACAAAACTGAGGACCCCCTCAGGAATGATAAAAAAGGCTATGAAATCAAAGTAACATCTCACTAAGCATTTATCTAGACACTTTTCTCTCAAATGAACCACAGAGCTTACAAATCTCAACAACCAGCAAGGATGCTAAAGGATGCAAAAAGCAAAACAATGTTTGTTACATTAAAATGACTATTTGGTGCCAAGGACCTTGAGCACAACCACGCACTGGGATTATATATGACATTGAAACGAACTCTCTTGCTTTGTCAAATTTGCTTGGGGTGATTACAAGTTATCAGTCTTGAATTTCATCCTCTTCCAAACTGAGCACTGCTTTGTGCCCTGGTGGAATACGGCACTACCAGCACCCCACTGTCACCCACCAGTAAGAGAATGGTTCACTAGTGAGCAAGAAGTGACCTCTAGTGAATCACTGCACCAGCTCCGGAGCCACACAGCGTCTCCAGGGCAGCGCCTTTCCTTTCCCTGCCTCATCACCTCCACGTACAATTAAAATCTGGTAATGCCGCACCGTAACAGTAGTCAGCACCTGTACACCATGGGTCAAGCACTTCAGATACCTTCAGTAACTCGCACTTTGCACAGCAGCTACAACGCACGACAGATAACGTGTGCACATCGAAAACCTGAACACATTTGTATGAACATCACAAAATCTACCTACAGATAACTATCAAAAGAATTTCATGGACTATAATAACAAGTGTAAGCTCTAACTACATTTTTTCACTTCTTTTAATTTCATTTTATTAGTAGCATATCCAGAAATTTGTAAACAAAATAAGAAAAACATCCTATTAAATGTTAAAAAATATAATAATAATCTCAATGAACAGCCCTTTGTACTCTAAGAAAACAAGAAAATTACAGTGGAGAAAAACAGTAGCAAAGAGACAGGCAGTGAAAATCAATTCCATAGTTACAACATATGGAACAATATACAGGCTAGGAAATCCATAACAGTCAATGGTCGATGACTGGTAAAAAGAAACTAGCAAGGTTTCATGAGTAAAACACAAACCCCATTGGCCACAGAAACACCAATATTTTTATACCCCTCCTAGTATGTTTCTATTTTTCTAACAAACATTTGCTAGGCAGTTATTGGGAGGTACACCTTTGTTTCTTTTACTAAACAAAAATACTTTTGAGCAACTTTTTTACATCCCATTCTCAAGATTTAGATCTCAACTGCTGAAAAGTAAACTGCGAGAAACCCTTATCCCAGTGCAAGATGCTTAAGATACATGCAAATCCTAAAGTTTACCTGCCGACTTACACAGTGAGACAGTAACTTTCTCTATATTGGAAAAGCTCCCTTTGTATTGCTGTATAGTGTAAAGACAGAAGCAGACTGTGCCCTAGCATAAATCCTGCCTGATCATACCACTTATGTAGCACACAATTTCACAACAGAAGAAAGTCGATCCAAACAGGTGATAATCAGTATCAACAGACTTACTGCTACTTGAGTTTATATGTGTTGCCAAATACCTTGACTTACCAAGTAAGGCAGTGCTGTGCATTACGATAGGATGGAATTATTTAAAGATTATTGGATAAACTTTGCAAAGGCCTTACCATATTACATGAAGAATGAAACGCTACAGAGGTAACACATCTCAGGAAAATATTTGCTAAACCTTTGCCATTGAAGTGGTTCGGCTCCTCTACACAGGAAAACACCATCTGACAGAGATGTTTTGTTGAATTTCTATCACAGCACAGCACAACTGTGGTCCTACAAGTGCCTTTTGGGAACTCCATCATCTCACAACGACCATTACTCTCGACAGCAGACTCCTCGCTGCAATTTTAAAGATAGTTACTGTTGTGCCAGGCAGGCGCTGGCAAGGCGGGCTGGGCTGACACACTGGCAGTATTTGTGACTCATGATGACATTGTGGAAAGCCCACAAAAAGTTCATCACAAGCTATAAACAAAAGGCATTAAAATAAACAAAAGAACTGTCTATGATAGTTTTTAAAGGGTAAATTTCCTAGAACAGTGTACTGAATAGAAGAAGATTTGGAACATTAAGTCAGCTTCAGAAACCAGTTTCAGTTAATGCACCATGTTGCTTATCTTACTCTTTTCAGGGTGGGTTTGTTTTTTTTTTATTTATTTTGTCAAGACAATTATCTGGTTTCTTAACGTATGCTGTCTTTTTTATGAAGCAGGGTATCTAATACTGCTTCTGTGTAATGAACTATTCTTTTTCACCAAATTCATGTGCCATTTGAACTATCAGGTGACAAGAAATACAAAAAACAATTAAGAATCTGCAACATCGATGCAATCAACAATTTTAAAGTTTTCACTTTTATCATATAACTGTAGGATCCATCTTAGGGTAAACAAAAGTTTGTTTTTTTTTTTTTTTTTTCCCTTGCTTCAAATCCTCGTGTTTTATTTGGGTCCTATTTATTCCTATGGCCAGCAGAAGTGTTACTGATACTAGATTTATCTTTTATTAATTCGTATTACTTTATGTATCTGAAAGAATGATCGCAGTACAGGCTTGTACATCCCTGCGGGAAGAGTAAAGTTTGGCAGACAGACACGAAAAGGGAAATAATACCCTGCAAACAGATTGGCTTCTTAATTAAAATTATTTGATACATCTTATGAAGAGTACAAGTTATGTCACAAATGATGAAGTTACCTTAGGAAAAACATACTTTAAATTAACTAGTGGAGGCTAAAGACAACTGAGCTGTAATAATAAGTAAATGTATATAGATAATGTATAAATAATTAATTAGCTTTTCTTGAAAGACCTGGAAACAAATGAGACTACTTTGTGTATCGTTGTACTGAGCTGATCTCTAACTAAAGTGGCTTCTGAGACCCGTGACCCAGAAAGGTTAAAGTTTGTGTCTTTCCCAGAGGCTGCACCTACATGATTAACATTACAGAGAAACCCACATCAGAAAGAACCATCACAAGAGAGGAATGAACAATAATTCATGTAGATAATAAATAGTCTAAGGAAAAAAAAACACAACACCCTACCTTGGTTCAGTAAGAGCATTTTGAATGTTTTTCCTTTTAACCACCACAACTGTAACTTCTACTAAACACCAAGTACTGACAGGGGAGAGATGATTTTTTGTTTCTTGAGGTTTTACAATCACAACCATAGTTAAGTGTTCTTCGTCTATTCCTGCATCTTTCCTCACAAGGTATTTCCAATTGTGCTAAAATGTATGGTGTTTTAAGATGGAGACAGATGTCTATGAGGCCATAGGCTGAGGTCATCAAACTCATCTCGTTTGTGACCTAAGCCTGGTCTCTTGGCTCTCTTAAAAGTAAAAAAGTGGTGGGGGGTTGGGAGGAGCAGGGTGAGATGGAAAGGACACCAAAGAAATCGTTTGCTAATTTACCTAGAAAATTGTTCTAGTTAATTTTTCATCCAATAGTACATGCAGATTTTAGTAACAAACAGCCAACATGATGCACATTGAGAAGATATAAATTTGGTCGTCTATCATCGCGACTCCTCAGTGTAATTATTGTTTCTGGCATTATGAGCAAGCAACTATTACTTCCTGAACATCTAACCAACCAACTTTTCAAAAACTCACGTTTAAATCTCATTTCAGAGGCAGTTTTACTGCATTAGGTGGGTGAAATTGCTTAAATTTGTACATATTTTATGTAAATCTTTATTTATCAATGAATGGTTCAATTTCTCAGTTCTTGAAACATCCAGAGAAAAAAGTGCCACGCTGATGCTGACATCATTTCTGCTGCTTAAGGGAAGACAAAATTGGGTCTCTCAAAGCTGCAGGCAAAATACTACAATGGATAACAAATATTCCTTGTGTATACATGATTGGAACGGCTGTCTCCGTTGGGCGCTGACTGTACGTTGTGGGGCACAGACTGGATTCAGAGGGGGGTTTTTGTTAGAATCAGTTCATGTGTACATGCAGTATTCAAACAGCTTATTTTGCAATCGCTGCTACCTGCTCCCTGACCCCAGAGATGTCTTCTTGCTTAAAACAACTGTCAAACCTCCGAAACACTATGGAACCCCCACACTGCAAATACAGATATATACTCATTGTACAGGAGGTTCTGTTTAAAAAAAAAAAAAAAGCAAAGATACATCGATAGTAAATTTTCTGAATCTTTTTCCCTTTGATGGCTGCAGGGCAGCCTAAATTTTTACATATAATCCACTGTTGAAATCACCACTGTTTCTGTTCTGCTCTTAAAAAAAAAAGAGGAAAGGAGAAAAAGGTTTTGTACAGGAGCATTAATAGTTCCACTTGCCCTGTGGCAAATGGGGAAAATATGTCAATGTGAATTATTGTACTGTCTCCATGGATCAAGATTTCTCTTAGTGCTTTCAAAATTCCACTAACAGAAACAATTGCTAAGAGCATTTGCTACTTAGCCTGCTATGCTGGAATCAAATAAGACCCTAGGATCAACTAATGCTAAAATATTATCTTTTATATTGATTTTTTCCCCATACATTATCTAAGGAAAGAAACAGCTAAATAATTTTAGCCAGAAAGAATGGCATATCACTCTCACAAGGACATTTAAAGAATTTAAATAATCAAGATAGTTGCAAAATCGAATTTTGAGCAGCTTAGACTACCACAAATGTAAGAATATCACAGTATAATTTTACTTCATTCTGACCCAAACAAGTTGTACTACATATTCCACTTACTACACATAGAGTTACAGTGGGGAATGTAATATCTCTTCTCTACAGAACACACACAGATGCATTAGAAAAAATAATTCTAATTTTGTGCAGGTGTGCATGCACATTCATATTCAAAGGAGTAAGCCAAATACTAATAAAGAGATCCCAAGTCCATTTTCTCTACTGGAAGACTATTTTATGGGTATTTATTAATTATTTTTTTTTATGTCTCTTTCCTAGTACTAGATTATAGTCTCAATTAATTAATAAAGTACAATTGCAGAAATTCATGGACCATTGGGCAGATCTGGTATGAACATTAATTTCTAAACTTCTTGATCTGGCCAACAATAACGCAGTACAGCAAGAATGAACAACTGATGACATCCAGACACTATGTACTTAGACATTATTGATTATTTCTACCAAATAGCAAATTATTATCACTAGAATGTAATCATCTTGATTCTTGTATGTCATGGTTTGGGTCAGACTGGCCACCGAAATGAACAACAGAGTCCTCCTCGGACACTGGCCATTGAAGAAAGAGGGTATTCATCACCAGGATTTATAAAAAGTCTGACAAATTCATCTAAGGCAACCATGAAGATGCAATAAAATAGAGCTTTGAAGAGTGTCTGAGTTAGCACTACTGATGTTCTGGTTTCAAAAGTTAGCGCTACACGAAACTGATCAAAACCAAACACATATTAAAAGGATTATGAATCAGCTGAGGGCACATTTGTCACTGAAAAACTCCCTCAAAAGAGATGTTTCTAATGGGTATCTGTCGTCATCTTTACCAATGATGTGGACATAGATAGAAAATCTTTGCCAAAATGACCGTGAACATCACAGAAACAATAATAACTGCCTGTAAAAAATAGTAGCAACAGAGCAATCACACAGTCGTTTTGGATCACGGATAAATGAAGATCACAGAAACAAAACGTGCTTTAATAAAGCCAAGATGGAAAGAAGCTTTGCCATTAGAGAAGACAAGTGTCACACTGCCAGGGTAGGGAACTAAGGCCTAAAAAGCGATCTGCAACTTTGCGTGAGCTCCAAGAACCACACCTCAACATAAGGAGATAACATTTTCCTTGAAGAAATAGTTAAATTCAAGTATGGAGGACTTTTTTTTTTTTTTTTTTGCCATTACGGATAGGATTACTGAGATTATAAATAGTTAACTATCGCTGCCGGCTCTGGCATCCGTGTTGTCTACATTCAAAAAAGCGCAAAATGAAAAACTCAATGCTGGAGAAAAATTCCTTGAAGAACACAATGTATTCAGATTGCCAACAAAAAAAACCACAGACATAACATGATTACGCTGAATAAATACCTTTGTAGGGAGAAATACCAGACACTAAGAGACTGCCTTATCTTTGAGGAAGACATAATAAGAAAGAACAGCTAGAAGAACAGCTAGAAGCTGAATGCTGTAGAGTTACATTCAAAAACTCTGTATTTTCCAGTTGTTGGGTTTTTTTTAAGTGGATGTTATTGACTTTGCTATCAAGGGTTACAGTGTTGTCTTCATCTCCTGAATACTTCAAATGCCTTTGTGAAAGATAAACATCAGTCCAACAAAAAATGGGGCTGAAATTTATCAGGGCTATATGTGATACAAAGGGGTTCCGGGTAACCTAGAAATTCCCTCCTGATCCTACACTCTGGGGACTTACAGCTACAAAAACTTAAAGATGACTAATTGTTGGTCATTGCTTTGCTCCCTATAGGAATGAACAGAACAGATGATCTCAGTCTCTCACTGAGTGTCATCTATTGATATAAATCTCTCCCTGCTCATGATGTCCGTTAACAGGAAGCAATTACTAATGAAAAGTTGTGATTAAGAGGGATGTCTTATCATAAAACAGCTAGATTCCAGGAGAAAGCTCATGGTGATCCCACCGAGAGTGCTATAGACAGAGTCAATAGATTTCAAGTGGACTTCAGTGGGAAGCCCCCCATAGCATGTGAAACGCTGAACCCAAGACCTTTTAGTACTCAATAACAAGTTGGTTTTACTGTCATTAAATAACTCAAAGACTTGGAGGTTCATGCACTTTACCCAAGTGCACTGAGGTAGGGATGTTTGGAGACGTACCAATGAATAAACGGATCACTGCCAGCTGCTGGGAGGACGGTCTGCTATGAGCTGAAGTTTCTGTAGCACCTTCGACACACTGCATGGGGTACGTTGCTGGCAGAAGTGTTTTCAGTTCGAGGTGATGAGATGACAACATGTACTTCTCTAAGTACCAATGCTACTGCCACCTTCCTCAGGTTTAGCTCGCTTAGTGCTTCCTTAAGCACCTTCTCTATCGGGCACTGCAAGACTATTCTTGTATCTGACAAGTAGAACTGGATGTTGTCCATCAGTTTTCGGTATTTAAACTGCTGACATCTTAATTGATGGCACAGCATCGTCTTTTCCATTCAGCTTGCAAAGAAGTTGTGCAAGACGAAGCCTAGAGGAATTCTGCTGGAAAGTGCTTTTGTAAGGGAACTGAGGTGTCCCGTAACTGAGAGAAATTAGAAGGGTTGAGGCACCAGCCCAGATTCAGGAGAAGTACAATCAGTTCCTGATTCTGTCACCAGCCTCCTATCACCCTTGTCATCCTAAACCACTTCCCTTCTATGTATCCAGGTTCCTCATCTTTAAAATATGTCTGGTATTCGCCCGTTAAACAGTCATGTTTGCTGTGACAGCAAATCCATAAAATATTTAGACATCTAAATATAAAAGTATCCGTAGGAAGTCAACTCTCTAACCTACAGTGTGCATTCCCCCCTCAGCTCTGCCTCGTGCACCAATAGGTCTCCCAGTGTCCAATTAACTGAAATTCCTACTGCTAACAACAAAATATAGTATAATTTTGCAGGCCTGTAAAATTACCTTTATTTTACGAAAGCTGCTGTGTTTTGGAAATATCACCTGGAGCAGCCTCACAGAGAACCCTGTGTATATTTTTACACACTTTTTGGTGTTTCTACTAGTGCTGAACATTTTACTATTACATGAAGAGTATAGTTGAGGAGAGAGGAGTTGTCCTTTGTAAGGTAGATAGTTCTTGCAGGTCCAGATTAGGGAAAAACTTACTTCCATTCTAACACATAAATGCTGTATGTACTATAAAAAGCCAGTTGGGAAGCTAAACTGTAAAAACAATGATAGAATTCTGTTGGGTAGACCCTTGAAAGATCACCCAAACAGATAGAGACATGGAGTATGAAAAGTAGAAATTAAGATCAATAAAAATCTTATTCATCTGTTAATGAAACATTTCCACCACCAAAGAAGTTACTGTTGTTAGAGAATACTGTCAGCCCCAGTCTAGTTTATACATTTATTTTTTTAATGATAGGTGTACCTGTGTTGTAAAGAAGAATTAAACACAGGGGGTGTAAGCAATATTGCTTTCTTACGAGATAGCTATCTCAGCTCCCTGCTTTTAGCAATCTGTGTAACTGTACTCCAATCACAACTGTTTCATTAATAATAGATGTCAGTGCCTCCACCTGCCTCTATGCTCTTCTCAGCCTTAACTTTAGCTTTAGCTGGCAAAGACGCGCGTGTGTTTAACTTAACACACACTGCAGGAGGTGCCACTACTTGGGCCCACACACACACAGATCCTCTGAATCCTGCTTAAACCAAAGTCTGCCAAAAAGTTGACTCCTCATCACTCCCTGCCAGTGCTACCATTAATTGCATAAAATGCTTCTTGGAGCAAAACCTCCATGTTTTTTCTGGGACCTAAGAAGCACAACATACACTATCACTTCAGCAATAATTATGGCACATGAAGTAAGTGTGAACTACATATTGGTCTGCAGTTTCCACAATCAATTTAGCTTGAAAACAGCATTTTTCTGTTTTCCAATTTATTGGGAAAACTAAGAACTAATTTTTTTTCCTTTATGGACCAAGCCTTGATGTTATTAAAATCAATGGAAGTTTGCCATTCAAGTATACAAGACCCCACCATGCTAAGACTGAAGTTTCAAGTTAAATTTGTAACTATTTACTACACAAAATAACAATTAATGCAAGCTAATTTCTGCTTCCCAGAGGTCCTAAATAATTATGAACACGAACCAAAGATCACTGTTATTCAGACATTAGTTTTCAGGTGGTTAAACTGAAAGACTAGAGGGATTCAATTAAACATTTAATAACTGCAGAGGACGGTATAGTTCAATGTGCCAAAATAAACTTCAGCTCACAGCTGTATTAAAAATTTGAAAGATTTTCAGTAAAATATATCCATATTTTATTAACATGCTTGCTACAGCCGAAGGAATAACATATGCCATCATAAAATAAATGTTTAAATCAGCACTGTACACTGTCTTGGATATTGCTTGCCTTAACACCAACTATCTCTGTAACTCATCTTGATTTTTAGAAAAATAGAAATAATAAGAACAGTATTTTACCACAAACGGTCTCTAGGCTAAGATCTCTCTCCCATTACAAATTTTCCATAGGCAAGATGATAGGAAAACCAAACACCAGCTATAAACAGGTATTTGTGGGATAAGAAGTTGGCACCTGCACTGACATCAGGTGGGACAGCGTGTACAAGTCTCAGAAAGCAGAAGGGGGTGACTTTTGCGATGGAGTAATCCTTTCCAGGAAAGCCCTTTGAGCTTGTTGCTCCTGCAGCTGACCTGCCACCAGGACTTACCTTCTGCCCCTGACCAGGTGAGGGTAGCAAAGTTGCATGCACTTGTCTCATATTTTGGGAAGGGCTAAGCAGAACGTGACACCTTAAATATCATACTTTTACTGATAATTGGTTAATATTAGCTAGCAATGTCCCTGTATGTTGAAAGAGCTTCCAAGAGAAGGGTGCTAATAAGCTTACTGGGGGGAATAAAATCTTCATTGGCTTTGTCCTCCACTCCTAACTCTCCTTTAGCGGAGTCAACGTCAACCTCTTCTCAGTGAAGATCTATTACACAACTAAATGAGTAAGACTCAGAATACCTACAGGTTTTGAAATCTGGAGATACTGGTTATAGTCAAAAGCTGCAGTTCAAGTCTAGTATCACTAGGTGCCTTCATCTATTACTGTTAAATGAGCACTGCAGACCCCTGCAATCCTCCACTTGCTGCCACCTCCAGATAGAGTAGACCCCACTAAACACGACCTCTGAGCTCCATCATCCAAACACAGCTTTACCCTTCTGGTTGCCCACCAGACCACAACCTCCCAACTCGAATAACACTGTGGGAAGGAGCGTCCACGACCTTGTCAAAACCGAGGGAAATAATGTCCGCTGCTCTCCCCTCATCCCTGAATCCAGCCAGGTTTTCAGTGTAATGAATCTAGTCAGACAGGCAGGATTTATCCATGCTAAATCCACGCTGACTGTTCCCAGTCACCTCCTTCCGCTTCACGTCCCCAGGAACACGATCCCAGTCCTCACACTACCAATACAGCTGTAGAAACTTTTTCTTGCCCTTGACATTCAAGTCTCAACTTGAGCTTTGATTTTCCTAACACCATCCCTGCATGCCAGGGCAGTATTTCTAAATTCCGCCTTTGTAGCCGCTCCCTCCTTCCACCCATATGATGCCCTTAGATTTCCAAGTTTACTGGTAGCTGTGTAAGGACTCCACAGTTCCAATTTACACCTATCATTTCCTTCAGCAATTTAATCTAATGATTTGCTTCCACGTTTCATTCAAAAAGAAGGTCTTTTTCTTTTTAAACAAAGCCTAACTTAAGAAGCATTGACATCTATAATGTGACTTGGATGGCAGCGTGTGAGTAGCATTTAAAAGCCTACTGGGAGCAAAATTATGGCTCTTAAGTAGAGTGTGGCTTCTAAAATTTAATTTAACTGTTGCCTAGGTCTCTTCTTAAATTCTTATCTGTACTAAACAATACAAGCAATGAGGTGACTATTCAGGAAGAAATATCCATTTTTATTTTTTTAGATGCAATTAAAAAAAACACAACCACCAAAGAATAAGCGGTACTTCCTAGAGTATTCTCTTCTGGCAGCCACAGAAATATCATCTTTGGTACATTTTTGTAAATGTGATTATAGGTCCATTTATATATATGACATTTTAGTAGTAATTGTACAAGCACAGCTAAGTAATTGTACTTGAAAATTTGATGATGGAAACAATTTTTTCTTTCTCGCATTCATCATTACTGAAAAAAGAATGCAGTGGGGGTTTTTAATAAATAATAACCTAATTTCTGGATGTTCTAATACAAACCTTGTGATTTAAATAGAATTCGGTCTGCTAAATGTTCCTATGAAAGAAAGGTAATTTAAAACTCCATTAAGTATAAATGATGACAAACTGATTTTTGTTTTAGTAAGGAGTTTGCTTGGGTTACATAAATTTCCATATTTTTTTTCCACATTTTGTTTTATTTAATGGCAAATAAACTGCCCTAGAGATGAAAAATGTAGCCAGATTATCAAATATTTGCTCATAAACAGTGCATCTACCACCTCTCTGGGCAACCTGTTCCAGTGTTTCACCAACCTCACTGTAAAAAATGTCTTCCTCCTATCTAGTCTAACTCTACCTTCTTTTAGTTTAAAGCCATTACCCCTTGCCCTATTGCAACAAGTTGTACTAAAAAGTCTGTCCTCATCTTTCTTGCAAGCCCCCTTTAAGTACTGAAAGGCTGAAATAAGGTGTCCTTGAAGCCTTCCCTTCTCCAGGCTGAACAACTCTCTCATCCTGTGGAAAGTAACATTTCTACATCCTACTTGTAACACAGGAAGATCTGTTGAATCATGATGATGTTACTGAGTGGACTTCATCTCAATCAATCTCCTGTAGACCAAACTGAAAAACAAATCTGAAAATTCTCCCAGCAGTTTCTCAAAACACACACAGATTTATGCTTTCTACTTAATCTGCAATATGATCACTTTTGTTTTTAAAGTGTTAATTTATATAATAAATTAGTGAGTTACATAGACACCACAGTTAACTGGAAAACATCCACAGATTTCCCTATTTGCAAAACAATAATGAAGAAAACATCACAGTCCTCTCACAAATATACCCTTCAAGTTTTGAAGGTATCCTAAAGATAACAAAATCTGGACTTTGATCAGAAAAGGAGCATGTTCCAGAGCTCAGGACCATGTCCTCCAGCTAACTCTTTTCTCCTTTGTCCTTTGACAGCTGCAGATATCACTGGAAATTGCTCACACCAATGTGCTGCAAACCACTGCTTCTGTATTTTACACTGAACATCATACAGAGAACTCAACATCAAACTTTTCTGCCCTCTCACCTCCTGCTTTTTAAATGTAGCCTTAACTTCATAATGTACTTTTGAGAAAAGGGAGCAGAAAAGGCTTTCAGCATAGAAAAATGTTCTCTAGATGTCTTGCATGCAAAACTGCACAGCTATTGGGGTTTCACAACCCTAAACTCGTTACTGGTGCATCTCATCCCATCACTTAGTTCCAAGACTGATACAGGGTCATGCAGGGCACCACCCAGACCAGCAGGAGGTCTCCATCAACCCAGTTGAGAATATGTAATTTACAAATTTATAAATAATTTATAAATTTGCAAATTTATTTCTATGCTCCCCCACAGGAACCATGCAGTGAGGAGAGCCCACATGTATTGCACCCTGAGCGCCTCTTGCACCAACATGTCCCAGACAGGCAAGGAGAAACTGAAGGTCCTGGAGACCTGCTATGTTTTGGGTTTGTACAGCCATATTTAAGCTTCGTGTAACTGAAGTTTATTCACCTCCTGGAAAATAGTAGCATACATTTCCATTCTCGTATTTACAATATGTACTTGAGAAGAGGACTTTCGTCATTTCTGCCTTCACTTTAACAGCACAAATATTTTGACACTGAAGGTTGCAAAGAAGATGAACAGATTTCATGTCAACACAGACCGGTATGAAAACAATATACTCTTAGGTCATCAGATTTACTTGAATTTTCTGTCTGGTTTTGAACAAGAAGATCTCTTCCTGTGAATGGCCATTTCATGTTCAAACTAAAGGGAAGGGCAACAACACAGCTGCGTCATTTGATTAAAAAAATCTCCAGGAAGTAAATATTTGCTCTTTGCTGAATAACTGGCATGTTTGGAGTTTAAAAGGGATTTAAAGAGGGAGTAATCTAGCTAGAAGGTATAACCAGGTGTGTAACAATAATTTATATAGTGACTTATTCTTTTTGTACAGGCACAAAACACAGCACTCCCAAAAAACAGACCAAAAGCCCCTATTGTATTGAATGTTGTGGAAGGCAAAGGAGAGGACTCCTAAAAGCTTTGTAATTTCAGTATAACATGAAATAAAAACTTCTCCTCATGTAAATAACTGTAGAACAGTAATGGCCAAACGGTACCTCTCAAATCCTCGTGGGGGGAAGCAGCTTCTCCTACTGAAAGTGAAATATTGGACTAGATGAAACACTACAGGCCACATGCTTTATCAAACTCTATACAACAGATAAAGTGAAACAGGCTACAGAAATACATATATGCATATATTTATGTGTGTGATGTCAAAAAACTAAGCTCAGTGTTTGGATACCAAAACACAAATTCAATGGATGTAGCTAGGCCGTCTCAAGGATGTTTAAATAGGTGTTTGTCATTCTTGTATGAGACAGAAACATTACATTTTAATTGCTAGCCTTTACAGCCATGTAACAAAATACTTCTAATAACTGAGAGCACAAATGTGATGATTAAAATATAGTCAATCTTACTAAGTCTTCCTCTAGTCAAATGCAGGGAAGGAATTATTTTCCTAAATTATTTACTAAAGACATTTGCACGAGTTGACGTGCCTCAATAATCACCGCTTCAATCTTTGTTTCCTTTCTTAACTTAACCAAAGGGAAATCAAGAAGCTCAACTGACAACACATACAAAAGGAAAAAAATAGTGTTTGCAAAACAAATACTACATTTCTCCCTCCTGGAATCTTACTGGGTATCAGTACTGTGTCATTTGGAAAAACACAATTCAACAGACCTTTCAACACATTTTCTGCAGCTTCTGGAGATACACAGCTTTGGTGGAGCATTGCTTGGGCTGATGCAATACAAAATGTAGATGGAAAATAAGAACGCAGTTAATCTGTCAAACGATACAATGAAATATTTAAACACATATCTCAAAGATTCAAACCCTGAATCTCTTCTGGCCAGGATGTCAGTTTTCCCCAGACTGGGGAACACAACAGGCACGCAAGGTGCTGGAATATTATTTCCATCTACAACATCCAAATATGGTGACAGAGTAGTACTGTGTAATATTCAAATGGTAGAGTTCAGCTGGAAGTGGGGTGGGTCGGGGGTGGTTAAGTATTGGCCTAGATACATAGAACTAATTACTTTTTCTTAGAAAGAAATAAGAATTAGAGAATCCGTCATTACACATCCTACCTAAAGGTACCAAATGCGTGTTTCACCTAATTACGTCTTTCATGCTACTCCTACTATCTCAGTTTTTACTTCTTTTTGCAGCCTACATGGTCAATCAATCCATCAATGCAAAAACTCAAGAAATGATAATAAAAAGTATTTCAAGAAAAAAGCACTGACAGCATCAGAGAGGAAACTTAGGCATTTAAACAAAAAAGATGAGTGAGAGTTGAAAATTTTTTTTAAAATCAGAAACATCATCAACAGTGTGAATAAATTAAGTATTTGAAAATACTAATGAAAAATTGGAAAATAAACACTGAAGACACATTTGATTAATTTATTTTTTAAAAAATTGATATTTTGTGTGTTATGTACAAAATAAAATGCAATCACTGAAGTTTGTATGTATTCCAAACATTTCACTGCTTTGACACAAAGTATCTTTATGCGAAAAGAAACTAAATTCAATAATAAAAAAATAATCAATGGTTTCCTTGCAAGATGTAAAAGTTTTAAAGGTACAACATGTTTTTGTCATGAATTTTCTTTTTTCTTGTGTCTGTAATAACAAGGTAGAAGAAGAAGAACTTGTCATACCTCGCCAGGCTGCCTGCACCGCACTCCCAAAACACGTCAACATCTAAATGACGAACAAGTGCCCCCCTGATGGGCTGCCCCAGTGGAACTACCAAACTGATCAACTGGACCTGACCCGAGTTAGTTTTTATGAGAAGAACAGAACCAGAAATGAGAAAATGGATGTAGGGTTTGGATTTGACTGCTAGTGTGCAACGTAAGATCCATAAAACTCTTCCGTCAAGACTTTGGTACTGATGAAGTGAAGAATTCTGTAACCCCAATATACAAATTTGGAAAAGAAAAAAAACAAAACCAAAAACCAGAAACACTAATCTTAAGATGTTGAGGGAAGGAAGAGGAAGAGAAGGAAAACAAATGTTGTGCTGCAATAGGAATGCTTCCATGAAATTTTAGGAGGAAAAGGATCAGCGATGAAAGCAACTCTTCACTTAAATTACTATTGAATAAGTGTTCAAGGTCAGATTGAATGGAGCTTTAAGTAATCTGATCTAGTCAAAGATGTCCCTGCCCATGGCAAAAGGGTTGGACTAGATGATCTTTGAAGGTCCCTTCCGACCCAGACCATTCTGTAACTGTTAGAACAGCTACAAGAATGGCTTCTGATCAACCGCAAATGAAAGATGATTTTGCCTGAGTCTGAGACACCATAATGAAGAATGACATAGAAAATAATTGAAGACCATCACACCTCTATCAACTTATTCTGGATGCTTTCTGCAAACAGCACAGTGTGACTCCAGCACTGGTGGAAACACCAGCCTCCCTCCAAAAGCCATTTCTCTTGACCTCGGTGCCAGGTTTCCACACTGCCAACAGTCAGCATGACTCTGAACGCAATCTTTAAAATAAGATCTTGGCAAGACGACAGTATTTTCAACCAGTCATATATATGAAAACGTATTTCTTCAGGTGCTTCATCAGCCCTTTGACACAAATAGGGCTATTACAGTTTTGCACTGTATCACAGGCAAGTTTGGAGAGAGAGTGGGGGGTTGGTCTTTTTGAGGTGCTTTTTTTTTTAAATGACAGAGCAGCTGGAATCACCCTTCTTTCTTTAAAACACAACAACAACAACAAAAAATATCCAGAATTAAACAGACTGAAAATTGGCACTTTTGATAGTCTGATGCAAGTTAAATGGAATAAACAAAATCAATTTTATTTTTTTATTGAGTCAGCAACTGCAAGAAACTAGGTGGCCTCTGGAATGAAACCCAATATGTACTTTTAAATAACAAGTTTTCACAGGGTTTTGTTTTACTTATTTATTTCCCACTATCTCTTTACCATCTGTCTGTAACAAGAAGGTTTTCTTCTGACCAACTGAGTAGTTAACATAATGCAGCAGACAGGCTGGCTTATTTGAGGTGGGTGATGATGAACAACTTGGACATCCTGACAAATGAGATAAATGTCCTGGCACTCACAGCTTATTTGATTACAGGGAAAATTAGAGTAAAAATTAAAATATTGCTGCTATTCCACATTTCTCCTCTTTTATTTTAGTTTTCCTGGTAAGAACAACTTCCTCTAAAAGCAGATGCTATTCTATTTTATTTATTTAGTATGAAAAATGGCAAGTTTGTATGTTGAAACTGCTACAGGCATACACAAATACCTTACTATATTTGCAGACACATTTAATTCTTAACATTAATTTTGAATCCTGGTGTTGATCCATTATGTTTAAAGTGATATAATATTACTAAGTGGTTAAACCCAAACTAGTTTTATATCCTTTTTACATGTTTTTTTTGCGAGTGTTACATCAGTTTTACATTATGTTTTTACATCAAGAGTTTCAAGATTTACAACTGTCCAGCCATAAATAAAGTTTTGCTCTCTGTCAATATTGTCTTTTAAAAATTAGGAGAAATTTTGTCTATTTAATAATGAAATATATTTTAGAAGTCACATTACTGCATTCTGCTTTCAATCCAGTATTAAGGTACAATTAAAACTTATTTGCTTTTCTTTGGAAGTGTAAAATGCCACACATGTCTAAAACCAACTTTCCTTTTTGTTAAATATTTTGATCAGTACTAAAAAGAGCGAGTACTATATTTAGTAATGGTAAAACTCCATGGCTTCTAGAATTTCTTGCAGTGAATGCCTGCAAGTCTCAAACACTACCTTACTCATAAAGAAAAAAAGTACTTGCAAACTACAGCCTTTGCAGTTGAAGACACAGCAAAGGTGAGTAGGCTGCAAATGAGATGCATAAGTTTTTACTTTCATAAATAGATTACATTTCACAAGCACACAAAGTTGGTATGATTCCATTTTTGAGCCAAAGCTCATCCAATAAAAATGTGCACATGCAGGTTTTTGGATGGTGTATATATATGTACACATTTTATATTTAAGAGAAATTAAGCTTCAGCATAGAGTGGAAGCCACTTACACTGCAATGGAAGCCAAAATTAACTTGGAAACCTGCATTTATTGCTGGAAAATCAACCAGCTGAGAAATAGGGTATCTTAAAAATTTTCTAAACAACCTATTATTATCCCTATTCTAGTAACATCTAAATGTGCCAGATGAAATCATAGACCCATGGCGTGAACTCAGAATGAGCAAATGTCTCTTGTTAAAGATGAAGCAGATAAGACAAAAGGAAAAAAGGCACAGCCAGTTGAAGTGACTTGGTTGACGTCAACAAATCCATCACTGGCCAAACCAATTATATGAAGCCAGTCAGCTTCCTATACCAGCATGGTTAGGAATTTGACCCCCGAATTAATATTTACAAATGAACATATCTATGCATCCCACTTACTTGTGCACAGAATTCCCCCTCCTTTCCCATCCCAGACCCTGAGGAGACTTGTACAAAAACCAAGGACCAAAACACTTGATTTGCGTTTTTGGAAACCAATGATAAGACTATTTTTTATGTTTTTCTTCATGCCTTTCCCCACTCATCTAAAAATAAAGAGTACTTTTGTACAAAATGAACAGCAATAACATTTCTTTTGCATTTTTTATCCTTAACCCTTTAGTCACCCATGGTACCACTCCTGCAATAACTGTCAGAGGCCATTACAATGACATTATCAACCACACCAGGCTAAGAGAAAAAGGTAGCAATAAGAAATTTTAAAGTTCGAGTTCAGATAATATTAGTTAACTTTCTTCTGGGTGG
Source organism: Arenaria interpres (assembly GCA_013399435.1). Taxonomy (NCBI): domain Eukaryota; kingdom Metazoa; phylum Chordata; class Aves; order Charadriiformes; family Scolopacidae; genus Arenaria; species Arenaria interpres. Next base: position 61,388 of record VXAK01012473.1, on the reverse strand, counting down.
GGAGTCAGCACCAGGTAGCCCTCTTTTGAAACACAACAATTCCTTTGAGCTCAGTGATATGCAGAGCTCAGAGGCCCAAAGATGCTGGGTTCCAACAGAAGAGACTTGGACCTCTGCAAGGCGTTTAACTGCATCGGACTCAAGAGAGAAAACAATGCCAATTATGGCACTGCTGTTCCTAATACCAGCTTGAGAAGGGGAGGATTTGGAAGAGCATTGGCACAAGAAGCCAGTTGAGATGTCTTCCAAAGGATATCAGTACAAGCACACATCAGAAACACGACTGCACAGCTGAAAACCATGCCAGAAATTCAGCCTCCTCCTTCCAACCTGGTAAACCAAAAGCACTGCACACTATGGTTCTCCCTCAGTTATCTTCCTAGACTTGTGCGCACTTGGAGAGTAGAAAAAAGTACAAAATTAAGTTGCTAAAACATAACTTACATCAATGAAAAAGAAAAATATGAGGGAAAAAAAATGGCTTCTATTTTATTAAACACAAATTTATCTGCAGCCTTTCCAAAGCAAATAAAAAAAGATGGCAGCTTATAAAGATGCCCATTAAAGATTTAGAAGCATCTTTTATGCACAAACTCCATGAAAATCAGACTCCAAGCATGTCAGGGCTACTGCCTACTTAGCAGCATAACAGGAAAGAAAAGTGGAGCTGCATGTTAGAAGCTTAAACCTCCTGTTTTGTCTTGTGTAATTTATGAAAGCACACTTCAGCTGATGGGAAACCATAATGTCTCTAAAGAGCAGCATTAGGAAGGCCTAAGTAAATCAGTCTTTCCTATAGCTGAAGAGAAAACCAGAATACGTTATATTTTCAGCTCCCAATGAAGAAAATCTACTGACTTCTGGTATGATAAAAATATTACCATATACTGTCACTTTGTTCATTGCCTTCAATTAATTTTTCTCTCTGCCACATTCAGATAAATGCTGGCAATCTTTACTCCTCAAGACTATAAGCTGTTTTTCATTTTTGATATTACAAAGTCTACATAATATGTGTGTGAGAAAGAATATGATTTAAGAGTAGTGTAATACTTTAAAAATGTATTAATATATAATAACTTCTCCTATTTAATCCAAGACATTTTTTAAATTAAAAATACATCAAATAAAAATCTATGGGACTCTTGTCCAAAATTACTCAAACCACACAATAAATCCATCATAAAACTATCTTCTTTGCATGACAGACTCATGAAATGACTCTGTCACATGCATATATAATTGCACATTTCAATTTTTTGAGGGATAGTAATATATGTTGAAAATGAACTTACTCCATAATTTTGAGACACTGTGGTTCTGTAAGTCTAAACAGAAAGTGTAGCAAAATACCTGCAACTAAATATATTAAAATTACAATCATTAAGTATCAAACAATTAAGTACAGAAATTAAAGTAAAGCTATGAAAGAATCTACAGGGAAGATAAATTATTTGTTAAAAACCCCGTGGAATATCTGAATAGTTTCCAGTTGTGCTGCTTGACCTACATTTGACCACTTTGTTGCTTGCCTTCCTCAGTTCCCTGGAATCCTCCTTTGCTCCAGCTGTCTGATACCTACTTTGATTAAAACTAGACAAATTCTTGTCCTGGGTCAAACCAAACACTCAGACAGCCCAGCATGCTGTCTTCGGCCATGGCCAAACATGAATGCCTCAGAAAAACATCAAGATTGGAGTATCCATATAGTAATACTTTCCAAAATGTGCAATAAATTGGTGCTCGGTGGCTTCCGAAGCAGAGCTGGTGGCTGGGAGTTTACCAGTACTCATCAGATTTCCCTTTTACTTGCCAAGCTCATGTCAGAATTGTCTGGAGCTCCATGTCGCCACCAAGATTCATCTTCCTTTACCTCAAGCCCCTCACCACTGATCTTCAGTCACAATTTACACTACACTCTCTGAGGTAAAAACTGGGAGAAAGCTGAGCTCTCCTGGTACCCCAATGATACTTCAAAAGCATGAGGAGAAAACAGACCACCAATTAACTTAGTTTACAACTCAAAAAGTCACCCAGATTCTTCAAGCAGTGCACTTTTAAAGCAAGTGTTCTATTTAAGTAAGGAGAAATTATCTTGGACTAGTAAGAAGTGGTTAGTGCTAGAAATATGTATAGTTAGGCCAGAAATTAAAAGTTCAAACACTATCTGGGAATCGGGAGGACAGACTGGGAGGTGCTTTAATTGCACAGATGGAGCACATACGAGGCCAAGAAATCAAGTTACAACTGATTTTTAAAAGTTGAATTATTCACCCCTTACAAGCATCTCACTAGAGTCTGCATTTTTTTGCTTTTCATTATCACACATGAGAACAAGAGGTTAAATAATGGTGAAATTAACTGAGCTTAAAACAATTTTCTGGGGCAGGACTGTATGCAGATAAAAATCATATAGCCTGAAAGGCCGACTTTAACGATTTTCTACTCTTGGGCTTAAAAGAAACACAGCACAAGACAACAATCTCTTCACCTGGCAGTAATATGCATTTAAAAACAGATGAAGATAATTCTCTTCCAAAATTTTCTGGCTAGACCACAATAAATACCCAAAGAGAAAGGAGAAGGTCTGCCTAGAGATGTCTGTGTAGATTGCATAGTTGCTTATTTGATTTACAAAGTATTCAATGAGATTTAACGGCTCACAACAGTTAGAGGTAAGTATGGTTGAACGGTGATTTTTAACCCTGTCAGAGGTTTTTATTCATTTTTACCTCCAGACCTGAGCCCATCCATCATGTAGGGTTTTGCCTCCTCACCCTGCACCCACAGAGCCAGAAGGACATCAGAGAAAGGTTGTCCACCTCCAAGAAGGATGAATGCTGGATATAAAAAAGCCTAAAAACCCAGTGTTAACGTCACAGGTGTTCTTAGAGCAAGCTATTAATGTCAAAGATGTTTAAAAGAAAATGGTTCAGAGGTTGCAGTATTGCAATGTTTTGATTAAGGTTAAGTGGAGAACTCCAGGACTGGCACCTCAGGTTATATATTTCCTACTCAATTGGAAAGGTCACATCAATGGTATCAGGTATTTTAAAACTTGCATATACACAACACTAAAATACATTACTTGTTAATGTACGGAAAGGACTACATTACTGAGGGTACTGGAAATTAAATGGATGCTCAAAATACAACTTATTGCTGCAGTCCACTGCCCTGACTTTCCACCATCCATAGCCACTGCATTTGGCGGTATTAGAGGATAGGTCCCCACCTACTGCTCTTAGTGCCCATGGATCAGATGTCCAAGAGTTTGTTCTGTCTATTTTTCAGTGTTTTTAGCAGATATAATCTACCTTCATGACTTCCCAAAGCAGCAAGGTCTAGATGTTCACCACTTGCTGTGTAACTCATTTATTTCATCTGGTTTGTGCTGGTCTCCCATTAGATTCATTAAATTGCCCCCCTGCTTCTAGTATGGAAGGATTTGGTGGAACAGCAGCTCTGCTCAGCCATGTATTTACTGAGACTTGTAAAGAGTGTCTATAAAAATGGCAGATTAAAAGTCAAAGTTCATATTTTAGAAATTAATGCTTTTAAGAGGGGCTGTTGTACACGTGGGCCTCACAAAGCCATACACCCCAAAACCACTGCAGCTTGCTTTCTTTAAGCAGAAAGTATCCACTTCTAGAGAATCACACAGTATTTTTTCCATGTAAAACTGTATGTTTGCACATTACACTGGGACTCAATGACAATTCAAATAATAACACATTTTTTCTAGCCAAGTGTGGGAAGGATGTGTGTATACATTACTTTTCCCCCAAGTATTTTCTGGTACACTGTTACTTGAAGTGGTCTTTATAAGGGACACAGCTTAGATATTTTCATACCCATTAGCATTGGCTAACTGTGGAAACGTACATAAATTTAACAAGAATACAACATAGTTTGCTATTTTTAAAGCTGGGATATTTTATAGTGGGGTCTTTTACCACATTAAAACACAATGAAATCTAGGCAGCTAATTATCTGAGAGGTAACAAAACTTTTAAACTACACACAGATGTTGAGCTGCACTAAAAGGACAATTATTTTGCCAAAATCACTGCCAAATTAAAGTTCCTATTTGGAAACTTTCACACACTTGTGTTTGGTGCAGCTGCAGCTGTTTAATTGCACATAAATTTTGTTTTCCCCTTTCTGATTGTTATTCAAATGACATTAAAGAGCAATTACCGCAGAATGACAATAACTAGTCCCTTAAAAGTTCAAATTGTAGGAGATCTGTTTTAATTTAAATTCAATAAAGTATTAGAATAGTAAAATAAAGGGATGATCTCTCTGCATGCACATAAAGGTTCTTTTTTTTTATATACTCACGTATGTCAATACAGACATCTACTGTATGGGCAGCGGGTGTAACTGGCAGCCCCAGCTGCTGTGATTTGTAAGCCTTTGGGTCGGTGCTCAGACGCAGATGGGCTGGCCGTGAGGAGAGAAATGGCCATTTTTGGGGAGAAATATGTTTGATCAGCAACTTCCAGATTGAATGAAATACACAATGGCCCTGGTGCCACTTGCATGGTTCAGGGCAGTCGTATCAGATATATTTATGTATGTGTATATACATATATATAGATAGATAGATAGATTGCAGGCACCTATAGGTGGCCACATAACTCCCACAGGATTTTGGACCCTGGGTTTGCCAAGGTGTGACCTCGCGGGTGTATACCTGGTACAGATGCTGAGCCTCACACATCTGATTACCAGGCATTTGCATTTAGCTGACTGCACAAATCTTCAGACCACAAAACTCTGCAGACCTCATCATTTTGGTATTTATACTGCACCTAAATACTCCCAATGGACTTGATTACCTCTGGTACAAAAACTCCTCTTAAAATTTGGCCTTGGAAGCAGATCTGGAGGGTATAAATCAGCACGACTGAACCAGAAGTACGGACACCACTGAAACACGTGCCAGCGTAGCACCAATCACATCCCTAAGGGTTCTCCTTATCAAACTGGGCAGATAAAACAGTACTGCGTATCGTAAACCTAATGGATTTATGAGATTTTCAGCTGTACACCGACATCAGTGTGAGAATTTCTAACACCAAGATGGCAATATATTCATTTTCACTTTTCATATTTGTTGTGTATTGTTCTTTAGCCTTGGTAAGTAGAAATGAGGTACTAATTTATCAATGTTTAGTATTTTCATAACAAAGTTATGTTTTAAAACCTCAATTTCCTATTACATACCACTATAAAATCAAGATAAATAAGTAGCTACATTCTTAAATTCAGGAAATAAACTAACCCTTCAAAGACAAGATTATTTTTTTTAGGGATAATAGTTTTAAATCACTTATATTAAAGCTGGGAGAAGACTTATAACTACATATTTCTCTACATAGCCATCTGCAGTCAAAATCATTATTTAATATATCAAGACAACATCATTTAAATGACTGACAAACACAAAATTTCTAGAAGTAACTTAAGCAGTGAAAATGTCATCTGTAGAATACTTGTTTATTTAACTAGAAAAAACCCTAACACTTGGTTTTAAGTAAAGTCTTTCTTTTCTACTTTTATTAGAAAACTATACTTTTCTACTTTCAGTCTTTGACCTCTTATCTCTCTCCTCCCCAAACACAAAAATGACTGCCAATTAAAAAAGATGAAGGAAGGAAAAATTTGTATTAGATAGCAGAGGCCCAGAGCAGCATTACCTGTGTAACACAACATATTTAAAGTGTGCTATTCATACAAACAAGGAAAAAAAAGCACATCCAAATGTCTCGCTTCTTTGGTCTAGGAAAATTAGCTATTTTTAATAATGTCTGGAAAAAGAAATCTCTTGCCCTAGCAATACCAACTCATTCACATCTTACCTGTACCTCTAATGTAGAGATTTACACATCCTCAGACATGCAAATAGAACAGTTTGGCTGGAAGGGACGTTTAAAGGTCATCTAGTCCAACCCCCCTGCAATAAGAAGGGACATCTTCAACTAGATCAGGTTGCTCAGAGCCCTGTCCAACCAGTACTTCATTAAAATGACTGCATTAATCACATCCATATGGGTCAAAGCTATACATTTAGGTATACCAAATCAAATGCCAGTCTCCAAATTCTTAAATCATGATTATGGGTTCTTGATTCTGGAGAAGAGAAGGCTCCAGGGAGTCTTTATAGCTGCCTTCCAGTATCTGAAGGGGGGCTACAAGAAAGGGTTGGAACTAGATGATACAAGGGGGGTTGGAACTAGATGATCATTAAGGTCCCTTCCAACCTAAACCATTCTATGATTCTATGATTATTTCCACTACTTATGTTGAACCCTTAAGGAGAGATTTCCTATTTGTTCTTCTTGGCTAAAGAGGATCAATCCCACCGCAGCAGAGCTACAAGCTCTTGTTGCCTGCAATACGCTACAGTCACTTTCCCAGCTCATACTCAGATGAATTATCTTTTTTTTTTTTTAATTGAAATGCTTTAAGGCTACTTTTTTTCAGACTTGGCATAGGTTAGGCAGTATTCCAGTCCCTGAGAAATACTCTGAAAACTGCAGATAGAAAATCATTAAAATTTTGAAGACTCAGTAAAAATGGAATCAGAAGATTTATCAGCTGAAAATTGTGCAGCTAGATTAGTCCACATTCTGATTCTGGAAGTTGTCCAAGCATCTGATGTTTGAAAAGCAAATTTACTTCAAGTAAGGAAAAATTTTTTTGACTCACATGGTCAGTCCTCCTCATACCATTAAATCAGAAGCTTTTATCACTCCTAAAATTTTCATTTGCATACATTGTTTAATTATTCAATTATTTAATTATAAATTCTATTCTGTTCTATTCTAAATGGGCACCCATTGAATGGGCACCTATGAAGTAGCTACTTTTTAAGTACAGTCCTTTCCAAGACTTGGCATCACTGCTTTTAGCGATGCTAATACCTCATCAGTTCAAAACTCTCCATCCCTTATTAAATGTGCACTTACTCACATTCAGATATACCTTTTTCCCCAACTACTGCAGGATCTCTCATGATCAGGGCTGTCAACTCTATTTGGTACTGTGTTGTTGACAGATAAATATCAGATTTAGATGCACTTAGAGGAATTGTCCTTCAAGAGCTACAAACTGTTTCCTACTGGCAAGGCAGACAGCTTATGGAAGCAGGCATTCAGAAAAATCAAGAAATACCTGCAAGTCCTGTGCTTCATAAAAAAAGCAATGTCTTATTTAATCTTGAGATTATCTTGAAGAAATTGGGTACCAACCGTTCTTTTCCCTGGGCAGCAAACAAAGGATATAACAGCTTTCAAAAGCACTTCTTGCCCATTTCTGAAGCTAAAAAAAAATTATTTAGTTTCGTCTTGTGAGAGAGCACTGAGAGGGGATACAGAAAGGCAGAATGAAAAGATTTGGGAAAAAAGGAAAAAATGGGATATCTCATTTCTATCACCTCTAGGAATCCTGTCTGTGGCCTTGAGTTGATGTCAGAGGAAGAGTCAAAGCAAGGAAAATGTTCTTCTCCTGCACAAACCTGCCTTTCTGGGTATTCCGTAAGTGAAGAATTGATCAAGATTAAGATCTAAATTGCTTTCTCTTTTGAGATTCCAGAAATGTGAGTGATATACCAATAAGCTTTTAAAAGTCCCAGCCCAAAACAAGCCACATCTTTCATGATAAGCACATCCCTCAAAGAACAAAGCAAGCATCAGCTCTTTTTCATATATTATGAAATATTTTAACCTAGAAGATCCTTTTGTGAGTACCAATGAAAACAGAGATCTTCCTTTGCTGTTCACTCCTCTGTTTCAGAGCTTGAAGAGATACACATATAACTTCCTTTCCCACACAAATCAGAGACGCCAATTTTTAATATCTCTATACAGCAAGCCCATCCACACATTTAGTAGCATTGTTCCAGGAAAAAAAAAATATCATCTTATTTTACTAATGAAGCGTAGTCATTAAGAACTGGAATTTGTGAGTGAGCTTTAAAATGTGTCTGTGTAGATACAAGTAGAGAAGAGACTCTGCAATACATTAAAGGCTCCAATTTCATGGGAATCTTGAGTTTGTTCACCAGGAGGTCCAGCAGCTCCTGAAAGAGCAGTGGTCATCAGGTATTAATAGAGGAACACACCTGGTCAAAGACAGGAGGAGGAATACTGTGCTCAGTATCCACCTCAGTGCCACCAGCTAAGAAAAAAACACAACCTGTTTTGAAGCATAATCCCCCAAAATAAGGATGGAAGAACTTCCTTTACTGGGAAGGAGGAAGAAACGCTGAGGTTTTACAAGTGTTACATGATCTGAAAATACAGGACAGCTTTCTCTCCACCAGAATTAATTTTGTACTCGCTTCCCTCATTTTTCCAGGGTTATCACAGAGGTGACTTCTAAAAGGCAATGCGCCCGACATAATGACTTGCTAAATATCTCATATATCCATTGCCAGCAGAATTACCAGCTAAAGCACAGTTATCATCTAAATCTAATAAACAGGAAAGCATCACAGAGAAAATAAAGAAAATAATATGAAAACAGAAATTATGAAAAAATATACTTTGATGAACGACTAACCATCTCTCTGAAGTTACTTAGAATATTTACATATGAAAAGAGGACTGCACACATTTTCAGAAGTTCATATATTATAAGCTCTGATGTTATACTCATCTCCCATAAGAACTAATTGAAGGACGGATGCATTTGCCCTGAGGTATTGGATGGGAGATAAAAGGATAGTCAAAATACAGATGGGGCTACAACGATTATGGCTACTGAAAATAATGCCAGCGTCCAGCAGATGAATACTTCCAATATGAAGACTCAGTTATACAGAGCGGCTTTCAGTGCCAGGGCACGAAGGCACCACGCCCTAGGAAGAGAAAGTTCATTTTATAGAGAGCATTTATTTTAAAAAAATAAATAAATGCCTTTGGGGAAATGCTGGAAAGCAAACACAATGGCCATTCAAAAACTTTGCCATAAATGAGCCATTCTTCAGATGTCTGTTGCTTTTAACTGACAAATTTTTCTGAAATAAAAGCCAGACTAACTAAGACAGGTTCGGATAACTGATGGTTTAGACCTCCAGGATTTCTTCAGAAAATCTCACACAACCACCAAAAAAATCCACAACTGATTCTTTGTGTGCCTCCTGACATAAAAAATATACTTTCTGCTAAAAAGGCTCAGCTAACACTAGCATTTGTTTCCACTCCATTTTATCATGCTTTCTGCCACACTGTTTGGAGGAGAATGATATATAACATTTTTCACCAACTGTCATACGCTTGCAGATCAGTGGGTTAATGTATCAGCCTTTCACCTTTGGAAACCACAGTTCAACAGCCTGAATTACTCTGGTAATAAATGTAGTATTGTCTTAGTTCAATACAGACTTGTGTTTGAAGAACTGTAACAAAATATTTTTATAACCTTATGGAAAAGATAAGAAGTTGGCAATTCTCTTTTATGCCATCAATTTCCTCTGTAATCTCAAGAAAGCTAATTAAACCCGGCCTTTGAAAATAATTAGGTATCTAACACTCTGGTTTTACTAAGTCTGGTTTTAAAAAAACTGCTTTGATAAAATAAGCTATGATACGAAAGAAATGCACATTATTTCCATAAATAGTTTCGCAGTAGGTATAACAGTTTATATGGCAAATAATAAAAAACACATATCAAGTAAGAGCTAAAAAAAATTATTTCTTTTAGAAATAGGGAGAAAAAAACATTGTTTTAAAAAATCAGATTTTCAGCTTGAAATTAGTTTTCACATTTCAATAATAAAGCTGTGACAAATAAAGCTTGTTAAAAAAAGACCAAACGCACACTGGGATACCTTACAATTGGCAAAGAGTTAGTTAGCGACCCTGTAACAGCTCTATCTAGTAATCATTTTGCTCATAGATATCTATCACCATGGATTTTAACTTCACATCCACCCATGACAATATATACCATAGAGCACAGTGGTCGATGTAATCTTTATAACCAGTATGTTTAAGAGATTTACAATATCATAACATCCATCCTTCCCAAAAAGTGGATGGATTTTTAACTGATGTTTTTAAGACCCTCAGAGCCCTAGGCAGGATATATTGTTCCTTAAAATAAAAGCAAAGCCTTCTAAACCCAAGCACACCACAAACAAGTGCGCAACCAGATAATTTCCTGCTTTCGTACAACTAACGGGCATGTTAATTCTTTTGCTGTAATAGGGATTATAAAAAAACCCCAATTCTATTGATTTTGATGGTGCTGTCACTGTAGCAGAATAATACTTTTCCAGTATCGCTTTGCATTACTGCTTCAACCTCTGATGACAGATGAAAAGTACTGAATCTTAGCCAAAAGCTGAATACGCCATTATCTCTTTTTGCACAGCTGCACAGACATATCCTAATACAGAGTGGTGCTTTCTACCATTTTGTTTAGGGCTTAAAAAAAAAATAATCCCATATCCTAAAGGCAAAGACAACCTGAAACTTTGCTCAAAGAAGCATGAAAGCACAGTTCCTTTGCAAAATGTACGACTACCTTATAATGTCACATTACCATACGTAGAGTTAGTAATGGGCGGCTGAATTCTGAAACGTTGTTTGGTTTTTATTCTCCATTTGTTCCAGTCAGTTCAGCAAATTCCAGAAACAGGATAAATAAATGCATAAAGGTTTATATTGTAAGTTATAATGTAATTCAGATACTATTGGGAATAGACACACATAAGCCTGAAAGGGACCTTTTGGGTTACTGACTAGTTTCAACTGCTATTCCCACTTAGTTCATATAAGCCCTTTTAAAAAACAGATCACACTCCACTTTAATGCCAGCTCGGTGTCCAGACCCGCTCTGTCTGTCAGAGCAATCACTCATGGTCAGACGCCTCCCAGCGTCAAGCCTAAAAGTAGGAATTGTCAGTTTACATCAATTTATTTACTATGCTAATGTTGGCATTCAGCTTAAGTAACTCCTCGCACTCCCCACTTCTTTAATTTTCTGATATTGTTGCAGACAGCAAACATATACACACTCTCAGCCCATGTCTTGCTGTGCTGCCAGCCACTGTCTGACCTTCTCAGGACATTCATGCCCATGGTTTCTTCCATCATGTTAATAGATCTTCCCTGCCCTGTCCCAGAATGAATTCTTCATTTGTGACTGTGATGACAAGAGCAACACACAGGGTCTCAGATGAGACAAAAGCCTTATTCAGTGACATTACGATCTCCCTTTCTCTACTAGAAGTTTCTTATATGGTTCATCATACTTGATGCACAGCCTCTCTCGTGGCTATATTTCATCAGGGGCTTGCAGTTAACCTGCAGTCATCTACCACAACCAGTGTTTTCTCTGCCTTTGTCATTCCGAATTGTGGAATAGTATGAACTGAGAAGTTCATTGTTAAAAAATAAAACTTAAAAATTGCCATCTTTCAGGGCATATCCTTATAGTTGATGGTATGAAATCTGATACCATTTGTATTTTACCCATCCTCTTCATCTTCCTCCCAGAAATTCTGGTATTTTACTATACATTGATAGTTCTGTCCTAACTCACATTTTCAGCATATTTCATTCAAACAACTTTCCTGTAAGATCATTTATGAAAATATTAAATAAAATACACACCAAGACCACTTCACACATCACTAACAAGCCTCCTTCTCCATTACTTTCCTTTCCATGAAGCCCTCTATCAGGCTCTCCATTTTTAAGCAATTCTCTTGGTCTCCAGTTTCACTAACAATTTCCTGAAGTGATGCTTATTAAGCACTTCAGTGAAGCCCAGACTGAAGTATCAGTTACTTATATTCAGTAGATCAGAAACTATTTATTTCCTCAAAACACTTTCCAAAGGATGTAACTGAGGTGAGACTAACAGGCTAGCAGCCCTTTTAATAAGCTTCCCTTCTCCTCTTAAAATTTTGGTTCTACACAAACTATTTTCCAATTAGTAATTACTGTTTCCCTATCCTCTTTGCCATTAGCCAACTCCATCATTATCCCTTTTGGAAAGAGGCAACTTGGTTATAACCAGTTGCATTTAATCTCAGCTTCATCCAGAATTAAGGCAGTCTCCCTTCTACTTCCCTCACTTTTTTTCACTAATCTCTAGCTATCATTTAAATGTTTTTTTGCAAGATTGTAGGCTTGATTTTTGGTTACTGTCACTTAATCACTCCATCTTTAGAGATGCTGCTTTTTTTTTTTTTCCTTGCTCTTGATTTCCCTGCTCAGTCTCTTTTTACATTCCATGGAGACTGCTCATTCCCAATACCCTTCTACAAGTTGCTTTTCATCTCTGCCAAGCCAGAACACCTCCACTGTGGCTGAGAACATAAGAAACGAGTAGTGTTTATAACTTTGACCTCCAGATATTTTACACCTCCAAATTCAAGTTACACCTTAGCCCAGCTGGGCAACACCACCAAGTTGCTCTTTCCAAATTTGTGAGCTAAAAACCTGACACTTTTACTGCTATTATTATCATCATCATCATCATCATTATCATCCTCAGGATCAGCAACAAGACACTGCAGATCCACACCCACGCCTGCACAGACATGGAGAGTGCATCCATCTCCTGCCACGCTGCCGACCGCAGCCTGGCCGGGTGGTAACCCTACCTCCATCGGTACAGGGGACCCATAACACCACCGACCAGCTTCAGCCCTCTGCTTCCAGCCCCCTGCCCCGATATTTTCCAAAAGATGAAGCATAGCAGAAGAGGCTTCATTACCTGCTGCGTACATTTTTAACTCAGCAGTTAACACGTTCTTCAGCTATTATTTCTTCACAACAGTTTTATTGCTGATACAAATACGAGGTACACTGGGAAAGATGACACAAAATTGAGCATTTAAAGCATTGGCTTCTATTTCCAGCACTATTTCTATCTCAGTGAGGAAGTAACTAAATCAGTCTACTTTACCTGCAAAAGCAGGTGGTTACAGTTACCTCTGCGGCTCCCAATGTACTGCTAAATTCCACACAAATATTATATAGCGATATCAGAAGAGCCAGAAGAAATTAAAGCATTGTGGGAGACTGTCATGTAAGTCAAGGGTACGTGATTGCTATTATAATTGCAAGGGAACAGCCATCTCATTTTACTAACGAGGAACGAAAAAGGATATTAACTTGAAGGTGGGATGTATCTTCTTACATGGCAGTACTTTGCACTGCTGTAGCACAGCTGCTTTAGCAGTGCACCGCCACAGCACTTTGCTAAGACAGCAAAAAATATTTTCCACAAAACCTACGTGTAACCTGACTAACTATTTTCACTTTTTAGGTAGGGAGGGAGACTGCTGCCTAGGTATCAAATGGCATACAGAACGAGGGGGAGAGTTTCACATAAAAAAAGCCAAAAAAATGTAAAAATAAATTAGCAGAAAGGGAGAATGTAGGGGAGAAAGCCTGGAAAGTAAGACTTTGACAAGTTTCCCAGTCTCCAGAGGATCTTTACTAAATTCTAACTCAACCTGATAGAATTTTCTGTTGGTACTATTAAGTACCGATTACAACACGAACCGTTCTCTGTGATATTTAAGTTGGAGTAAAAGGTCTCACACAAGCTCATCAAGACTGGGAAACTTTTGGTAAGGTATATATGTACAAACTGATCAGCATCACAAAAGAAGTATGTCAATACTGGGACTAAAAGGTAGCACTCTCATTTCAACAGTTGTGTCAGTAATTTCTTTCTTTGTTGCTTAACAAGAGACTAAGAACTAAATTCACAGTTACAAAAGAAAGCACAGCGTTTTTCATGGTTTATCAATGGAAAGTCTTCCACATATCTGTGTTCAGCCACCTGCCTTCAGTGAATTATAGCACAACATACGTATATCCACACAGAACTGTGCCCAGGTTAGCAGAAATTAAAATACCACCCAGTGATGTTGTCTTTGAAGCAGTTTAAGTACATAGGTCTATTAAAATAAATGTGAACGATAGGCTCAAATTATAAAAAGAAATCCCAACAAGCCTCCCATTCTTTATTCTTATGTACAAGGACAAATAGTTTTCATTCCCATATGCACATATACAATTTTTTTCTGACCAAATCATTTTATTCCACTGAAAATGGTATCAATATTCCAGCCAAATAGTCCCTTCTTTACAGAATGAGTGGTTGCAGAGCTGAAAAGCTGTCAAAAAGAACCCCAAAGAGTTATCATTGACTTAGTAGAACAGATTTACAATTTAACCTTCTCCTTAGAAAAAAAAATTCATTCTTCCAACTAAAAAAAGTCTTCATTTTGTTGCTAATCCTGTTAGCAGCATCCTGCTATGCTTAGCAGCACCTATCCGTCCTGATCTTATTCCAGCATGACCAACTCAACAACCTAATCTTAATCCACAGTGGGTGGGACAGTGAACCAGGGGCACACCAAAACTCATGTGCAGTGTACTGTTCCCATACTCAAGAGACGTAATGATGAAACCCCATTGCAGAGTGTGCAGCCACAAGTAGCTGGGGGTGGGAAAGTTCTGACCCTCCACAGACTTCCCAAACCCCAAAGCAGCTTTACCAAGATGCCATGCGCATGCGGTGCAGTGGTTATCCTACAGCATCCACAAGCAGGAAGGATTTGGAGTTCAATTGGTAAGCTCATGGTAGCCTCACAGTTGCAAGTCTTCTTGTGGTGTCATAAAAAAAGGACCAAAAAAATAAAATAAAATAAAGATACTGTGCTGAATTCATCAACTGAGACATTCGCAAGACAAGGTTTGTACTCCAAATGTTCTGAAAGCCAAACTCTTCTGGAAGAGAAAACTGAATCAGTCCTTTCCCACGGGCACTTTCCCATACAGAAGCAGACTGGCAAAAAGTTACATCAGTCTACATGAAAAAGTGAAGTCAACCTGGGTCCTTTTGGGGTAAAACGGTTATTACGTGGAACAGACCAAGTGATGCACACCGCTACAGGCAGGACTGGGAGCTAGATTGGACAGATGGGAAAGCATGGCACTGTTCAAATACTGAGCAAAAAAAAAAGGTTGAAGACAGTTCCCCTCCCCCAGCTCAGATAAGTGCATTCAGTGTATTTTTATCCAACTATTTATCATGCTCTTTTGCTCCATCTGCTGGCTCTGCAACAGCAGGCAATATATTCTACAACTACTATAATTACAATACTAATAAAAAATAAAGATAAAAGTAAGAGTGAAAAAACATTTATCTGGGTCTACCTCATGAACTTTTATCCACATATTGTCTTTGCATTTATGGATAGATGTCTTATCTTTTACTTAAATGAGTTTGTTCTGGCTTTTTGCGTCATTTCCCCCGCTACGTACTGTAAGCCTAAAAACCTATTTTCTCACTTACCCAGTCAAGCAACAGAAAAATCTTATTATGAGTATGAAGAGTTTTCAGAGTTCAAATTACTTTATTTCTCAATGGTATAACGAAAAATGAGAAGTGGAAGGATTTTTTTACACCTTAAAATCAGAGTAAATCTATGTACAAATAGATTATCCATATATAGACTTACATGGATACAGGCATTTATTTAATAAATCAAATTCTATTAAGGAAAAGGGTCTTTCCAGGTCATTTTTATTACTCCCCTAGAGGGAATCATATTCCACGGTAGAATCAAAAACTGGGACTGCATGGGATCTAAAGAGGTCCTTAGTCCATCCACCACCTATAGTAACGCCAAAGTTACCCCTTCAAAAAACCCCTAGATGCCACCAGCTCCTAAAGCAACTTATTCCACAGTAATACCAGCACTGAAACAAATTTGCTGAACAACTTTATAATTTTAAAGCTATAATTTCACAGTGTTCCACACATGAACACCTGCACTGTGTTTAGGTGGCTGATAGTACATCATCTTTGGGCATCTTTGCAGCAAATCAGAAGTACCCAATTAGCACATTAACAGAGCAACCCGCAGCCCTGGTGAGCAGAGGTCAAGTATGTTGTACCCTCCTGCCACCCGGAGCTTATGGCACAGGTTTGAGTAGGTTAAGATGCACAGTGGAAACATATACATTCTTTAAACACTACTCACTCTGGCAAAAAGGAAGAAATAAATTAATTACCACGCTGATAATTTTTTGGCTCTTCAAAGTTAAGCACATGCGTAGCCAGTAAGTAAGGGATTTTTACATTTTATTTACATCTTGCAATTCCATTTTTCAATTATCAAAAGCACATATAAATTTGACTACAAAGGAAGCCTGCTGTGGGTTGAAAATTCTGGTACTCTTGTAAATGACAGGCATAGGGAGAATCTTCCAGTCATACTCAAATTTTCTTCTTTTTATAGTAACCATAAAGAAAAAATATGAAAAATAACAAAGCCAGAGTTTAAAATCTATTTTGCAATAGCCCCTTAACTCAGATAGCAAAAATTTTGTGGTATTACATTCATTACAATGAAGAAGTTCCCAAACAAAGTATAAAGAAACAGTTACAACAATATTTTGGAAAGAGAAAACAACAATTACTATTTCAAATTACATTATTAGATGATTGCACAACTCAAATCTCAAAGTATATGCAGACCTTATAAGGTACCATATATCTACCTGTATGGCAGCTACATAATAACAAGGGACGTAAATGTAAAGAAATCAGAGTTACGTCTCTATTGTCAGCTTAGTGTGATTTCTAAAGAGACAAAAATCCCTTGAATTTTATTTTTTAAAAGCTAGTGCAGAAGAAAATATTACCTGACCTCAATAAATTTTTCTTCCGCTGATTTTTTTATAACATGCCTAATTTTACACTTTGACAGCTCCCACATTATTCATTTTAGGTCACGCAAAAACATTACAAACAGAATAATGTTGCAGAGGAGTATATTGAATAACAATCAAAATTGGGTTGTTTAGCAAGATAACAGTGTGGATGCAGCAGCACAAGAGCAGAATTTGCCTCTTTCTGCTCCCTGTTAAGGAACAAAATAGGCTCCATCCAGACCAGTGTTCTCATAGCACCTCATCATGCAGCTATAGGTGTTCCCAACACTAGCTGTAATTAAATAACGAGTATTTAGAAAAAAAACAAACAAACAAACTAAATGTATGGGTTTGTTTTGATCTTTCCTTCAGAGTCACAGGGTAGCAGATGGCCTGTGCTACCTACCAGACCCTCAGCAATTCTGGACAGGGAGAGGGAGGTGAGCGAGGAATGGATGATCAATGCCAACTTTAAAAATATATGTATCAGCAGCAAGAGTTAAATTCCAGTTTTCATTAAGCTGTTTTATGTCTGTCATGTTCCTCATGTCTGTTCCTCAATTTCTCATGTGGTAAAAAAAAGCTCACAGTACTTTTTATACCTTTAGAATATAATACTATATATGCACTGCTTGCTAATTATTCAATACTTTTATTTATGCACATCCCTAAAATACTTCTCTAGAGTTTCAGCTGGTGATATTACAGACGTCTGTCTGTGAGAAGTCAGTGAGACAGCAATTAGCTACAGGCTTAAATGAAAAGCAATGCATATAGATTCTATATTAATTAGTGACAAGTCATTTCTGTGAGTAAAGATTTTTTTCCTCTTCCCTGCAAATATTTATGCACTCATTTAAAACCCGAGTGCAACTGTGTAATACAACCAGCTTAAAACAATACAATTGAGCTTGCTCAGAATGCAAAACAATACGAAATTAATTTTTGCAGTACTGAAATCTAACACACACTTCGGGGGAAACAAAGCAAAGCCATGAAGCACGACTCTTTCTCCTGGGCTTCAGTACTAATTGCTTGTGGACTTTTCAAGGCGTTACAAACGGCAGAAAGCCACAGAGTCTTTTCTCAGTGGAAATCATGAGAAAAAATATCATTTCTTCTGACCACAACAATAAATGCTTTTAAACACACAAAGTCGTCAAAAGACTTTCTAAGCAACTCAGAAGAAATCACTTCAGACAGGATTACTACTTTATATGTATATAAAAAGCCCTGCAGGCATACTAGAGTCGTATTTGTTAATTCTGCGCTAGTCTGCTTTGACTTTACCACGGGGTTTTTGAAACATTAAAAAAATTGGTTGAAAACATGAAGCTTAAAGAAAACTCACATTGCCTTATACTGTAAATATCCTATATCAGGAGTTGGGGACGTTTCATGTCCTTGCCTTTTTGTTTGGCAATGATCAACCTGCACAATTTTTCTCCTTTTTTCCTTTAATCCAATCCCAATTGCAGAGCAACTCACTGGAGAAGACTCACCAAAATGACGGAAAAATCACTGTGATTGCCACAAGCCAGGATGCTGCACATGCGCACAAAGCTGTTCTTATGAAGATGATCAAATATGGATCTGTTGTGTTTAGAAAATCCAACCCTGTACTTATTTATGAAAATGAGCATGGTCAATAGACCCAGTGAAATTTTGTATTTCCCACTACAAAAGCCCGGCTGTTTCCATGTCTCTAATGTCTGGACTCTGGAAAACAAATTGTCATCTGTCGAGCCAGAGTAATGCATGAGTCGAGGTTGGTTATACCTCTTAATGTTGGCATCATTCCCTCCCTGCCCCAGCTCTGGATCCTTCTTCACCGTCCAGGCACAGTTGCAGCACGGATGTTAGTTTTTAGTGCAAACAGGGTCTAAAATTCTCTTGTCCCAGACACAACTCAACTAACCCTCATCTGGAGTTGGCCTAACCCACAAAAATACCCACCTTCTCACATGTTCACAGAGCAGCACTAACTGGCAGTCTTGAACGACTCATCACCTATCGACTCTTCAGATAAGGAGAGTTGTACCTTACCTGACAACCTCACCACGTCTAGCACCTCATTCCTGAGAGCAGGCACCTGCTTCTGAAGATTCAGATAATTTATAGAAAATAACGATGACACCACGGATTGACTTGTATCAAAGCGCATGAGGTTTTATGTTCTTTCTTCTCCTATAATCCAATCCAAATATGAACAAGAAATAAAATCATGGATTATAATGATTTAATTCCTGGTTTTATCAAAAAATTTGCTTTTCCAACAAGGATTATCCATTTATTTACAAATGGACATCTTCATGTCTTTGAATAAAACATACCTCGTAGCCTGTCTTTAAAAGTACATAGATGCATTCATCCATGAACACAGTTCAGTTTTATCCATATATTCAGGATATTTATCCATGTGCAAAGGATTTGACCAAAGAGCATTACTAGTCACACGCGTAACTAATGCATGAAGTAACTTAAGTAAAATAAACTTCTGGAAGGTTCTTATCAGTAAGTTTGATAGCTTTTATAGAAGAAACAATCCTGGGAAGGCACTAAAAAAGTTTTCTCAAGTCTAGCTGCAGAGCTGAAGGCTGTAAACGTCACCTTGCAAAATTGGCAAAAGCTTCTCCTCCAGTATTGGGGCATTCGGTACGAGAACACAATCAATTTTAAGAAAATGGCTTGATATCCTCAGAAACAATGACTGTATTTTTCAAAAGTGACTACTGCTTGGGCCTGGGAGCAATGATAATCCATCCTCTGAAAAATCTGATGCTTTCATGTTCTCCCACAAACATAAAAGGTACCAAATTTTTCCAGTTAATTTTTAAAGCATTGGCCCAGAGGTACACTTTGGAGCTATAAATATACTGTTCCCTTCCCAGCCCAAAAGACTGTTTAATTGAGTTAATAAGTAGTTTACTCCTCAAATAATCTTAAAGCAAAATATACTTTTCTGTACTTTTCAGGATTTTCAGGTTTTCTAATGAAGAGCATTTTAACAAAGTATTTTCATACCCTAATGTTTTCTCCCTTCATTTCACTGCACATCAGACGTTCCACCGTTCTAATTCACCTGACAATATGCCTGTTGTTCCCAGTACAACTGCTGGTGTGACTAACAAGGCTCTGCTGTTCACGTTTCAGTTTAAAATGCCACGTTCTGTATATCCTGAAATAGTTTGTTCTGATTTCAGAAGAAAAAATACATAATTAAGGACATACTGCAAAAAGAAATAATCACAGCATTATATGCACCAATTTTCTCTCAAAAAACAATTTTCACAGTCTCACCCATGTACAGAAATACACACTTATAAAAGTTCTGCAATTTAGAAAGTCCACGGGAAAATAAACTTCAAAATCTATACTTTACTAGCACCAAATTGGTTTTCCCACAATAATATGTGTACAACAAAATATACTCATACACTATCTATGCAAATGAGAAGCTTGCCTGGGCAATGAAGCTTAAACGACACCTAAACATACAACGATGAAGCATACAGTGATTTAAACATCATCAGCAGTGGAAGTATGGAGCTAAATTAACAGGCTCCCCTTTGAAAATTGAACTCATTATGAAACCTCGGTTAGAGAACAACTTGACTGCAGTCTACCTGACCATATCTCATACCTTTTGTGTAAGCGTAAGCGGAAAAGATAAATCCTGGTATATGTAGAATAATACCCTGATTATTTATTAGAATGTGCTTCTCCCTATACAAATGTGTTAGATCCATATTAGGTTCGTTCCTATTAGGTAAAACTAATTTATTTTGGATAAGGCAAATGGAAAAAAAAAAACGAGACCATTTTAAAATTGCCTAAGGTCACTTCATGGGCAAAACAATGTATTTAAACTGCAGAGATGACAACATGCTTAATATGACTACACAGAAATTGCTTCCTTGATGACAATACATTAAAATCCTCATTGAATATTCATAGAATTTTTGACAAGATTGAGTGACACGTAATCCCAGCCCCAGCGAGCACCGACTTGATAGTCTCACTGTGCAAGGATAGATGCCACACCAGCCGGGTCATCTTTGTTCCTCCCAGGGCCAGGAACAGCTGTACAAAACATCCCAGTTTCCAGTTTTAATATCACGTCAGGCTGACACAAATAGAAGAGAAGGAAATCAAACGTACAAAGCTCCTCTCTATATCGGATGCCAGAGTGAGGAAGAGCCTTTATCACAACTGAACAGTGAGTGAGTGGAAGAGCTGTCATTTCCTTATAGCGTGGCAATGGAAAATTAGAGAAATAGCAAAGAAAAAAAAATCTTTCGAGTGACTTTCACTTACTAAGTTATGACCTCCGCATGATAAATAGGTAAGCAGACTTTAAATGATGTGAAATATGTCAATTCAGAATGCATTAGGATGCCATTAACAGACAGTAGCTTAGACATTGGGAAAATATTAAGATGGATAGATCACTTAGCAACAATAGGACAAAGGTTTTAATAAAGGCAAGACAAGACAATGCAATACTAATACCGCCGATGATCCGGGGTGCCTGTTTTTATTTTTGTCAGATATGTAACAATGTGATAAAAAACACTTAGCATTGAGACTAACAAGGGTAGAGAATTGAAAAACATTCAAGCCAAAGGCTTGTTTATTAATCAAGTGAGAAATCTGACTGCTAAATCCCATACCCGCAATGGAATACCATTAATACTGTATTTCAATCCCGTAAAAAAATTGTTTCATAATTTCATAACTGTAAAAGTGATACATAACATATTCCTTATGCCATCACTCCCACGTCAGGCAATGTTTATGACGCCATAATCTGATAAGGTTTTTTGATGACCTAAGGCCACAGCATCAAAGCACTTGTTTGCACCATGACAGTTCCCTGCTACCTGTGTCCCGCTGGATGGTGCATCAGGCCATGAAGCCATGGATGAAAGAGATGGGACAAACTTACGAAACTGTACTACTCCTCTTAAGAGCAGCTGGATCTGACAGAAGTTTACAAAAGACATTGAATTATACATAAATGCCTCGCAGGGTATCTTTAAAAGTGATGCACATGCACTTTTGTTTGGTTTTTAAACTTGGAAACAAATGAAATTTTAAAATACATGCAGAAATGTCAGCCTGGCATGGCAGAAAGTAAGGCAGACATATGTATATAATACAGCACAATTAAAAAAAAAAAAAAAANAAAAAAGAAAAGAAAAAGAAAATTCAAGTAATTAATTTTATCTTGTTATTTTCTCCTAAGCCCCAGGCTGACATCTTTGCAACAGCTCCAGCCACACAGTTACATCTGGCCCATGCAAAATTGTCATTTCTATGGTTATTCCAGATCACCACCATTTACACTGTTTTTACACTATTAACTATTCACATGAACTTGTCATCAATACATTTTTCTACAGCCAATATGGGAGGTGTTTGCACTAATCCAAAGATACAATGCCCCTTAAACCCATCACTTCTACTAAGTACATGGACATGACACGCAACAGTTCAGAGATGGGTCTTGAATCTGCCTTCCCAATCCGCCAGCCCTGTTCACTGTCAGTAAGCCTGATGCTGTATGTATGTGAGTGATGTTAGAGGATATTATAATTCCTCCAGCATGTACACTTTAAAACATAACAAAAACCAAAAACAAAACAACAACAACAAAAAAAA
>VXAK01012473.1:0-38967 GCA_013399435.1 Arenaria interpres | reverse complement strand
TTGGAAAATTTTAACATTTTTAGGAAAAAAAAAAAAAAAATCCTTAGTGACACAGGAGGTTTTGTGAGGCCAAAGCTCTGCCTTGTTTGAACAGGCAATAACATCAGCAAAAACAATCCAGGCAAACATTTCGGACGTGGAGCTGTACAGCACAGCTGGCTGCAGCTGCAGCCCCAAAGCCTGCCCCACGTACCCCACACAGAGCCAGGGCAGCAGGGATGGAGAATGGAGAGAGGGAAAAGCCAAAGACGGGCTACAACCCCTCTGATAAATCCGCTCCTCATTTGAGATTACGTTGTTTTAAATAACTTTTTTAGTGAAGAAAAAAAATCTTAATTTGCCAAACCCTCAGCTACAAGTGACAGGCAGAAGTCAAATACAGTAGCTTTTTTTTTTTTTTTTAAAACCACTTACACGACAACTGTAAGTGCAGAGACCCGATAGTACAGATAATGACAGTAACACGCTGCTCGAAGCCACGTGCCTTTCGCAAACAAGCTTTTGCTTTCCTTTGCTACACAACCCTGCTCAACGCCTCACACAGCTGCCAATAAATAATAATGCATTTTAGGGAAATAGCTCCAATATAAAGGTAAAGAAAAGACTGCTGTGCTCCTACAGATGACACAGCTTGTTCCTCTGTTGCCAACTTCCTTTCAATAATTCACCTCTCGCATCCCAGTCTCAGTTCCCACAGACAGCATCCTTCTGAAGAGGGGCGTATAGTACACCCCAGCTGCACTACTGGGGGTCGCAGTGGATGGGAGCAGAGTTTTGCCAGCAGCCTCCATTCCTCCTATGCTTTAGAAGAAGAACTAAGTTCATCAGCTTTGGAAAACGCTGTCTTTTGAACCACAAGAGGAAGTATCTTAGACAAAAACCTCGCCCTGGACAACTGCTGGCTGGGACCAGGACAGCGGCAGGCTCACCTGCGTGCAGCCCCAGCTCAAAAAGTCATTTAAAATCCCCCTGAAGTCCCCACTGCTTTCAGTGGGGAGCATCCGTTTACAGGGGGACACGTACAACCCCACTTTGGGGTTTAACTTCCATTGACTTCATAATTTAAATTTCTCACCAATGAAAAGAGCCGTTTCAATGCAATTTTGATTTCCAATACACCAGCATGATTCTGTCTGGCAGATGTAAGAACATCCCAGTTCCTCAAGCCGTTTAGTTCTACTGGGTACCACATAACATCAACTTCAAGATGTGCATGAACAGCAACTACACGCTTAGCTAGAAGGCTATACCTTACTTTTGTGCAAAAGCTAGGCATTAAACAAGACACAGATTTGCAACTGCTTTGAAGAAATCTATTTTTTTCAACATTTGCGAATTGGCCTCTTGGAAACAACTACTGTACCTAATATTGGTTTGTTTTCACTGTCCTTCATCCTGCTGGGAGCAGAAAAGGTGCACTTAATATATTGCCCTGTGCTCCCACTCCAAAAGACGTTCTCAAGACTGTGACTTCTTCTGTAGTGTAAGCTGGAGTTCCCACCACCGTCATCCATCCAACCCCTCCTGCAGTGAATCCCCTGGGCATACAGATGGAGACGATCTGTGGACTACGGGGACAGACAGCTTTATCTGAAGCAAACACTTTGGAAAATTTGAGTAAAATCAGTCCAACCACTTTTTAAAGTTAAGTATCACCCCAGATAAAATGCAACATTGCAATTGAAAACTGCTTACAGAATTAAAAAGTGGCTCAACTGAAAATAAAACAACAACCAACCAACAAAAAACAACCATTCCATTTGGTTTGTTTCACAGAACTTGCTAAAAAAAGGACAACTGCTGATATCTTTAGACAATTGACCTGATTACACTTAAAAGTTCAGAACAGCTTTTGCATGGTATTTCACATTGCTTTGAACAAAAAGCCACCTGCAACATAAGCAGAGAGGGAAGCCTTTGCCAGGTCCCTCCTCGGTTAAATTATACTGTTTATGTGTCACAGTTCTTACAACCCTTTTTTTTTAAACTTTCATTTCCCTTTTTTCCTAATGCAGACAGCGCTAAAGATTAAAATGCATTCAAGAAAGAGGTGCTGAAAGTTGGAAATAAATCCAGGGAAACTTTGTAACAGCAAAGGAAATGAAAAATTTCTAATCACAAGTACGTCAACTGAAGCCTATGGCAGCATGTACTGGTGGGCTCTGATGTGTAGTAATAATAATAATTACTGATTTTCTTGTAATTACATCAAATGCACATTTGTATACTCTGAATCACCTTTACAGAAAAAATAGGATAAACTGGAAACAAATTTTAATATTTTATCAATTGCATGCTTCCAAAAAGCAACACATGAAATGAAAACCCTGCCTGGAAATAGATGCCTACACCACGATTAACTCCATCTCATTTCATATATGCACTATTTTCAGCAATATTTTTAGCAGCATTTTTTGCATTCACTAAATTTTAACACACTACATTTACTTCTAAATAAACACTAACTAGTCATGCTAATTTTTTAGTTAATGTAGCATTAGATGCCACAAGTTTTTATCTGTTTCATTTCTCAACCTTAATTTAGCACCGACATTAAGGTTTTGCATTTAACACATATACTGTTTTACTGCAGTAGCCAAATTTGTTCTTTATGCAACATGAAAGCATATTCCCAAGAATCACCCCAAGCCAATGTTAACATCTGTGCAAAAATTTACTCTCCCTTTGAATGTAATTTGGAAATTTTCCTCAGAAAATATTCTTTTCCCCACTCCTGAATATTCCCGCTGACTCCTTCCCTTACCAAAAAGCCCCCAAAAGAGTTCAGTATCATTGGCACAGATTGACTATTGATTTAGTTGGAAGTTGCCTCTTTAGAGAAAGCATCTTCATCAGTATCAGCTGCAGGGCTTGCTCAGTAAAAGGTTTCTGATGTATGCAGTAATATATCTGATACATAACGTGAAGTTAAAACAAGTTGAAAATTTATGTATCATAAAAAAATAATAATAATAATCAAATATGTCACTATTAGATGCAGAAAGGTACCAAAACAGATCACGTCATGAAGCCAAGGTTTTCAAGATAGCATCTAATGCCTGGCTAGTGCTTATGGAGCCAAAGCCTATTATTTATTACTGGCTGTAATTGCAACAGCAAAGCCGTATCTCCAACAAGACCAGCACAACTGCAGCCATATTAACCAGCTACCAGAAATGGCTCGACAAATTTTCAGGGTGCACGTGATGTTTGTGAGCCTGAGGGTCTTGCCTGAAATGGCACATTTGGAAGAACAGTCTTGCAAGGGGAAATCCAAACTATATTTTATAGACTTCAATTCAGAACAAGAATGTGAAAAAGAACCTCATTTTATATTGTTAAAAGCACCTTTTAGCAGGGATGGTGACGAGGCTGCCGTCTCATCACGTTGCCAGCCGACTACAGACGTGAGGCACAGCCAAAAGGCTGTGCTCCCAAATTACCCCCTCCTTAGGTAAGCTGATCTGCACAGGCTCCTGGCACAGCATCAAGACGTCAAGAAGCTTTTTCTATCAAAAACTTCAGGAATAAAATCACAGAAACTCAAAACACTCCTCCAAACCTCGCTCCGAAAGCACATAAAACCCCATTCATCACCACTCGCTTCAAAAGCAGTGATGCTGAACTACGCAAAGTCTACAGCTATATTTAAAAAAGCCTAAGTAATTTGATTCAGGAGCTGCATGAGCGTTATGCTATTTATCCAGCTGCAGCGAAACCGGGAAAGCGGGGTTTTTTTTAAAATACATGAATTTTTTGTAACAGGATTGATTCTTTGATAGAATAACATGATGCAGGAGTTGATAAAGTCACTGCACATCTCTAAATTTGCCACCTCACCCTTTATCCAAAGCTTTCTCTTTGACTCTGGCCATCGTATATAAACCGTAGATCTCGACAGATAACTCACTCAATAGTGACCTGTGGCACATAAGCAGCACAACCCCAGCAAGGAAGAAAGGCTGATATTAGCCTCCAAAGTCCAGCAATTGTATTACTACCAGCACATTATTGGACAGCAAATATTGATTTGCCTGTTACATTTTCAGTTGGAGCCTAAAGAAGTTATTAGAGAGCACAGCTTATTGGGAAGAGGGGCTGGTTTTTGTTTTGTGGTTTGCTTGGGTTTAAAAATATCTTAAATATTTGGTAACCCACAATTCAAAACTTTTAACTTTTACTGTATAAAGCAGTGAATTTTCTGTAACAGAAAATATAAAAAAAGATGGGATTAAAAAATTAAAACCCTATAAGGAGGAGTAGCATAAAACCAATCTAGTATGATTTCCAACTGCAATGTGTGAGTTACAAGTGCTTGATTACCTTCCCCTCTCTGTAAAAGCTTATGGATCCAACTCAAGTATCTTTCATGGTCTATAGTCAGGACCGTTACAACAGCAGCTCCCCAAATACGCCAGAACATCTTCACTGCAGCATTTGATGTCTGCCTGAAACTTTACACTTTCAAAATGTTTCACTTTCAGAAAGTTTCACTTATTTTGGAAGGGCCCACAACTTGCACAGATCCGCAAAGCGCAGTCATGGATGCTGGGGAGGATTAACTTAGAAGACATAGGGGTGCTGCCCAAACGACCCAACCCATTTCTCAGATTTATGCCTTGAGTCTTTCACTTCTGAGGCTTCTCCTCAACTCTACATGCAGGAAAGAAAACTTGTGCAGACGTCAGAACCCCAGGTTGTTCTTACACAGCTGGCATTTCAACCACATGTGTAAGTTTCATGAATGGTATACATATATATTTTGGTTATCTCCTTTAACAAAATCCTGATACATCTAAGTTCACACTTTAATTGAAGAAAACCAATTAAACAAACTAACAAGAAAACCTAAAAAAACTGAAAAAGAAAGCAAAACCCCAAACTAAAAAACTAAAAACTAAACAAAAAATCCTAAACTAACAAAAATAAAACTACTAACAAAAAGTGTACCACCCAAGAAAGACAAATGACTATTTTTTGCACCAGTTTCCTGGAGCAGAAGTAAGAAGCAATACATCTCCAAAAGAAAAAATAAGATATTAAGCCATAAGTAGCTACTAGGAGTAATTACAATCTGCTGACCTGCATGCATGAAACAGAGAAATGTAAACCCAGCCTTTCAGTCTATGCTGGCTTTGTAAGCCACAAATGGAGAAAGTGTACTTTCACTCACTCCACAAAATTCCACGAAATTTTTTAACCATCAGTTAAATGAATCATTCAACATCCCTATTTCAGTGTTTTCTGAGACATCATGATCTCTGCGATAATCTGCATCCTTTATTTAAAACTACTTTCCAAGCAGCAGAAAAAATCAAAATAAACTGAATGAATTTAAATTCATTACCAATTAAGTGTAATTTAATTCATGATTCTTTCAACCTTCTCATGAGAATTGCAAGCTGCAGGAGGGATGCATACCTGACTGACAGGGCATGATTTACTGCTCCTGGTCCCTCAGGAAATCATATATAGCTATATATAGCTATCAGGAACCTCTTGGCCCCAAAAATAGATTTTGATAGTAACATCTGCGTAAGAACTGAGCACGTGGTTCTAAAAAGTTAACAGCAGGCTGGTTTTTAGGAATTAATTAGTTAATAATTAAACCACTAAAGTTAGTGTCCAGGATGGTTAATCAGAGAGGCTTCCAGAGCAGCTCTACCTCACGTTCCACAGCCGGGAAACTAAACAGTTACAGACATGAAAAAGCCAGAAGCAGCTAATAAACCAGATGAGACCCTGATTAACCAGAATTTAGAGATTACAGGTGTCAAAAATGTTAATTACAGGTATATGGAATGCTCTTTCCTGATCTCCACCTCTGTGAGTGACCTAGTAGCCAGTCAAGTTCCCTGGCTAACTGGGAAACAACAGCATGAGCAGGTATGACCCACAGCCCTAAAAATGAAGACAGCACCCAAAACCAAAGAGAAATTTCTGGCCACCTGTGGTTGAGCTGAATGCAGAGCATCAGAGCGGCTCTTGCATTTTCACTTGCTGCCCACAGCACTGCTGCGTGGGTTCCACCTCCATTCCCTCTGTGCGCCGAGAACGGCCGGTAACCACCAAACGCTGCTGATGCTGGAAAACAAGAATAATTATTTATCCCACACCAGCTGACAAATATATCATTAATTCTTTTGGCACAACTGTTTATTCCTTGGTCCTGCCTGGTTGCTGGTTTCTGGGGTAAGATGTGCAACAGCTTTCACCACCGTCACTCTCTGCCTTGCACCCATGTACGCACCATCCAATCGTATAGAAAAGTGCTGTCACGCTGTCACCTTGAATTAAAATTTACCTTTTAGTCTGCGTTTTGTAATACAAATTTAAGAAATATTCTTAAAACTACTTTTTAAAATAAAAATCTAAAAATAAGCAACTTCGGTGATTTGCTCCTACCCAGCAAAGGAAAATGATAAGGTGCTGACCCAAGCCGTCTTGAGGAGTTACCTATAATAACATATAATAATGCCTGAGTTAGCTATAACACACAGAATGGCAAGCAGTTGTGGCAAAACAGGAATGTCCAAGTACTTGTGAGAGATGACGGGTGAAAAAGATGCCAGCACCCCACAAGAAAGAGAATCTCAGAAGAGAAAGCTTTGCCCAGCCTAACTCAGCCGCAGAGCCTCGGCAGGAGCAGGCTGGTCTGGTGGCAAAATGAGGTGCGAGGAAAGCTGCAGAAAATCTGCTTGGCGTGATTCTTTCTGCATTCTTCTGAGGCATCTTAATTCTGCTCGCAGGGGCTGCAATGACTGAAGAGGGTGGTATATATAAAATAGACTGCACTCTGCGGGTTTTTGAGGAAAGCAGTACGTATGGGTATGAAGAATCTGGTCAGGAATTAAATTTGACACAAAGTAATTTCAGAAATAACAAGATAGTGTGTGTGAAATTATGAAGATTCAAAAAAGTCTTAAACATGAGACAGATTTTTCTCCCTTTTTTTATTTTTTTTTTTTCAACCAAAGAACCCCTTCTCCTAACCCACCTTTATTCAAGGTACAGAAGAAGAGATTCCACATGTGCAAATGTTAGGTTTAAAACAAGTTTTCCTAAAACATGCAAAAGAATTAAAGTACCACAACTGGTCCCTTACAAAGTAGAAGAATATAAAAAAATTTTTTCAGCATCTGGAACTGCTCCACTCGGGCCCTCAGGGCTGCTCAGATATTCTTCTGCTATCGACTCCCCACTCAGGTCTAATATTTCAGCAGAAAAAACGATGAGGTTAAGAAAACTCACCAATATTGAACTATAAACTTTGCAATAAAAAAGCAGATTTTTCTTATTATCTAAGCTGTTATTCCTTTAAATTAGATGACTAATTGCATGACTATTTCTTGAAATTAGATGACTGAGAACAAGAGCACTTTTAACTATTATGAAAAAAATCTCTGGAAAATACTTCAAACTGAGGTAACTAAAATTCCCATCTTTAAGTCCTGGTATCACACAATTTCATCGTAAGTTATAATTAACTTGATAAAAACATAGATTAATAAAGTTTATCTTTCATATCAAGCAACAATCAAAGCAGCAATTCAGCTGCAGAGGACTTTTTTACTTGTAATAATTCATGCTCTGGGGGCAGAATAATTTCTTGTTTCCTATAATAAGATTGCTATTCTATATATAAATTGTTATATATATTCATATATATTTATTTTTATATGTATGTGTAAAATATATATAGGTATATAAGCTCAATATTTTTTTCTTTTGCCCATGGTGCAATATATATATATTAAAATATATAGTCACTAAAATGGCTATATATTTATTTTATATATGCATATTTTATATACACATAATACGTTTATATAGTTTTTTATATTTATTTGTGTGTGTGTGTATACATATATATATAAGATAGGTATCTTTTTCTTTTGCCCACGGTGCTCATTGTACATGAACAACTGACATGCTAACATTAACAGCATACCGGTATTCATAAATCAAGAATAACATCCTTCCACCTCTACGTGGGACATACCTGAATTTAGGTACGTGCAACAGCATCGCCAGGGAGGGCAGCAGTAGCTGCAGAAGCCACCCAAGCAGCTGGGTTCACGCAGAAGCATCTCGGCCAGACTGATCTCGGCGCTGCCGTTTGAAGGGCTGCGGCATTTATGCTGTTTTATTTAAAACCGGCTCAGTATGTTTATGGGAGCCGCAAAATCCACCCAATAAACACCATGCAGAGATACCCACCGTAACACTCCTACACTGCTGCCAGCACCAATTACCTGGCACAGTGTTTTCTTGCGCTATGGAGATCTCCAGCTTGATAAAACTCTGCTTTACATTCAAATGTCCCGCAAGAGCTTTTTGCAAATGGCTCAGGCAAACTTCAGCTGCATCTGGGCTGGTTTCACCATAAAAGGTGGGCTCCCCACCAGCCAGACATCTCTATTACCCTATAGCTCCCAGTTTCACAGCTTCAGGTCTCCACGTGGAACGACTCTGAATGAAAATTCAGACAAAATCGCAAGTAAAAACTGTTGATTTTCCAATACTGGAGAGAAGCATACAAAATCCAAAACCTCGTTAAAACACATTTTAAGTAAATTCTATGAAATCTAGCAATTCATATACATACCTCCGACATCTGTAGAATTCTACAATAACAAACTGTAACAAAACCATCTCTAATACAAAATGGAACACAGTTGAGAAAGGACTTGCAATGTCTTAGGGGGTTATTTAAGAGTTTTAACAAAGTATTTAAGAGTCTGTTGTCTATTTGCTTGACAAAGACTTCTTTTACTTAATAATGTGTAGAACCAAAAGGCATTTGGAAGTCTCTCATTTTGAATTCAATGGCAGGCACTGGCATTACAGAATCACATTTCTATTACCAGCCATTTAATTTGAAATCCTTGCATTCATGAAGTATTTACTGCCACGGCACACAAGGCTTAAGTGCACATTTCCAAATATAATCCCCCATCTGATCTATAATTCATTTTTCATAAACTCTGTAAGTGCTGTAGTAATGCCATTCAACAACCTTATTTTAAAATTGAATCAAACTCTGTACTATCATCTAGAAATAGTTTCATGATCTCCACTGTCTTGATCTCAACAGACCGCTGAGTGAGTTCATCTGAGCTGAAACACGACATGAACTTCGTAGAAAAATGACTTAATGTATCTTCCATGCGCTTTCTCCATACAGAAGCTAGGCTGGATTATTTCTTTCATTGTGGAAGCAAGTGAAACAAGTCACGTGAGGCTCCCTGGACAGAAGTCCAGGTCAATGAAAAGTCTTATTTGCTGTTCCATGTTCATCCTCTTGATAAGTCCATCAACAATGTCTTTACCAATATCCAGTAGTGAAGCTAAGAAACTCTGCTTTCTCTTGCTGAACCTCTCCCCCAAAAGTGCTAATAGATAACAAAGCAGAGACTAATTGAAATTGACTTTTGTTGAAGTGATTTTAACATCCACAAATTTTTCTGTGAAGACAACCAAGGAGCCATTGGCAAACAGCTCTTGAGCAGCAGTCAAAAATGGTTAGGAATTCACAGGCATAAGAAGAAAAAGCATTTTTATGTTTTGAATGAATTATCGTTTCTTAAAAAGAAACAATCTGGAAATTAATAATATTAAATCAAACAGTGGCGACCAGTCAAAGATGTTTGCCAAGCAAAGATGGTCTAAATGGTTTCCATCCAACTTGCTGCTCAGGTCCCCAAAGAGGGGACGGGCACCCACATGCCCGGCAAACTCTGACCTCGCAAACCCGTGCCACTACCACAGCCACAGCACCTCCAGCCGGGACACTGAAGCTGGCAGCTCCTTGAACATCCACATCTTGGATTACCTCAGAGATGCTACATGTGCCCACGCAGGAGCCCACTCTTTTGGAGCAACACGCAAAATCAGAAAATAAATGTTTTTATAAGTACAACATTAAATTATTATCTGCTCAACTATTAATTACACTGCCAAAAAAAATTCACTCTTGGAAACAACATGCAAAAAAATTTCAAGAACAGAAGAAACACCTGGAACAGACAACAACTGCACATCTACCACAGGGGATGGTAGAAAATACAATCACAATGATGTTCAAATAGCTCATTTCTACACTTCACCCTTATTCAGCAAAGTAATTTCAGTCCATATTTAATCATACTGAAGCATATGCCTGAGCACTTGTCTTAAAGAATGTAGTATTTCCTTGCACGGTTGCTGTGCCTTTTGTTAAAACTGAAGTACCTTGTATTACCAGTCCAGCTAACAGTATCAGTGCATGCTGTACAGGCTAGAGCTTTGCAAGTTAACTTGACAGCTGGCTTTCCTCCTGAAAATTCCTCTGCTCTCTACATTGCTGTGCTTTCTTTATAACTACAAGGGATTAATGGTGTAAAAATGAAGGAAAAAAAAAACAAAACAACCAAACAAAAAAAAAAAAAAAACCAAAAAATAAAAAACAAAACCAACCAAACAAAAAAAACTAGAAACAAACCAACCAACCAAGTCCCTGCAGCAAGTATTTTTGGTTAGTGTTTAGCTGCTGCTGGTTCCCAATGCCCACAGAGAGTAACAAGTGTAACTTACAATCGTAAGAGACCCAATAGAATGTATTTTCCTAAGCAAGCTATCAAAAAACCCAAACTCACTATAGTTTTCTTCTGGGTAGGCCCTGGACACAAACATAGAGAAACTAAAAAAAAATCAATTCCAAAGATATCTCATAGAACTAGAACTTCATTTAATAGAAAAGTACTGGGAGAAGAGAAAAATAAAAAAAAAAAAAGAACTGCTGTATAACCAGGTCTGATGACACTACAGAAAAGGGCCATACCTTCTCAGTATGTAAGTTATTAGCACGCGCTCAGCTACTGAATGGAAGTTAGGTCTAAGACGAACAAACATCACTGGAAGTTACCACCATCCACCCAGAGCTGGGGGAGTTTGCTTTTTTTTAAATCTGTTCTTCTGTTCAGCGACAAAACAGTCAAGTATTGTCCCAGAAACTACAATATTAACCCAACTTTAATGGAGAGATTCTACACCAGTGACGTGAAGCAAAGGCCCTGCCACAGCACAGCTCAGAGCACGCACTGAACACAACCCCAACTCCACATCTCTCTTAATGTGACAGCCGCCCGTGTGCATTTTTAGACTATGAAAAATATCAAATATGAAATACAGATCCTTGATGTGAATATTAACAGTTATTACTTTACCAGTTTGTTGGAAGACTTTTAGACAACTTAAAATTTGTTTAAAAGCTATATTGTCCACCCAAAAAGAAATTTCCAAATATTAAAGTGAGAGATGAATAAACTCCAAACCTCACTACCCAAGCCTTGCTTCACCTACGCCAAAACCAAGGAGGTATGAACAAAGAATACTACACATCCAACTGAAACATCAGGTTTTTATTAACTTCCGAATGAATTAACAAAAAAGCATGAAATGGTTTAGTGCGACCCTCATTTTTTCTTTGCGGGAAAGTTAAGGGTTTTGTAACTCTACAGTCAACTACTTTAAAAAAAAAAATAAAACAAAACAAAGGAACTAAGTTACATCGTGCCTTCACGATTCCCTATTCCCTGAAGATTTAAAGCCCAGATAGGTGAAATCAAAGTTACCGAGCACATCTGCTCTGTATTAAAACTATCGTGTAATTGCGGAGTTGAAACACCTCTGCACCTAGACCACACACACGGTACGACAGTGAGAAGTGGTCGGCACCTCCTTGGCAGCTCTACATCTACATCAGTGTCTGTAGGAACCAGTGACCTGTGAAACAACACACACAACTGGTTATGGATCCACTGCAGCTGATGTTCCACCCTTATTCATTAATTACAGTTACCACAGTCTGTATTTAATTACCTTTTATGAGCAGGAGGCTCAATTAGATGAGTAAGGCTGCTATACAATAACGCTCAAATTTATGCGGATTCTATTATTATAAATCAGAAAATTAAAAAACTGAGATAGTGCTTATGATTCCTGATTAATGCTTCATAACAAGTAACAGCCATTCCTTTTCAATCTTGATCCCCATGTAGCTAATTACCAAGACCCTCCCAGTCAGGCCCCCAATCCTGGGTGGGTCAATACTAACCCAGCAGTGCACCAGTGCCCATCTCCACTGACCCGAAAGGCACCCGCACCCAGATGAAAGAGCAAATTCAACAACAGCCCATGTGAACACTAGAGATCATGTTGGTAAAAGCAACCCGTTCATCCATCACTGAAGTGCTTCCGTCGTGGTCCAAACCCGAAGAAGGAGCATCTGCAGCCGAGATCTTCTGCAGCCCAAGAGGATGCAGAAAACTCGGGTTCAACCCTCTCTTCAGCCATAAAGCAAATAGGCAAAGAGATGTAAAAGAAGAAGTGACAGGGAAAGCCCTTTTTTGACTTTCACCTGCACCAAGTTAAATGCTTTTTTTTTAAAAAAAAATAATGTACTTTTCTGTATTTTACATTTAATGTTTTGAAGGTTTGCCTAAATTCAGATTTTTTTTTAATCAAATGTTTGCCAGTTGTTTGGCTTGTTTTGCACCACGTCTGCCATGGCACTGCTACCATGCACACTCTCACTACTCTAAGTTTAAGAAAATAAAGCACTTTTTTTCAAAGCAGAAAAACAAAGAACTTAACATTTACCATATGATGGTATCAAATGCAGGGAGAAAAAAAAAACCCACAAACCTATTCATTGATTCCCTTCCTGGGAAATTAGGCAGGGAGCACAGGATGGTTTAGCACAGAGAAAAACAAGTCTTTCCCCAAAAGGCAGTAACTGGGACGTACGCAAGGTCAGGGTTACCAAACCCCAGCAAATGGGGATTGATTTTCCATCCAGCCGGGGAGGGCTGAGCAGCCCGGCCGTCCTGGGCAACTCTCCGGCCCCTCAGTGCTTCTCACCTTCACAAGCTAAAGCCTCAGGGAACAGCAAAAGGTTCTCGGCTTAGCGATGAATGGTGCTACTGTTTGGGTTTTAATTGGTGGGAAAAGCCTTATTCCCATTTTTTTTTTGTTTGTTTTCAGTTACAAGTACCGCTGGCAACTAAAAAAAAAAAAAATATGTATCTCATGACTTGACATTCTTTAAGACAGCTGTAGTTAAAAGTAAGACGGTAAAACCAGTGCTATGATACAGAATATATTTCCTCATTCAAGCACTGGGCTCAATGGGCGCTTTGAGATTTTGAACTACCCTTGCAGATTATTCCTGAGAAAAACACTATATCTGTAAAGATTTTCACAATTTTATTTTGAATTTTAAAAAACCCCTAAACCTGGTTCCCCGCCCCCCCCCATTGTAAAGAAAGCATCCACATCTGAAAGAAGTTATTTTCCACCCACGCAGCAATTCCACCTATAATAAAAGGTCACTTATTACCCCACTTTTCGAACACAAAAGAAACCTCCAGCTGAATGGGGTCTCCACCGAGGGGAACAGATGGGCCAAGCCTATAACATAGCACTGCTGTATTGACTGGTGATGGAACCGAAGTCGCATCGCCATGGCAACTCCTTTACTGCCTCCTCCCTCAAGACAACAAGAAATAGCTCACGAGAGGTATTTTAGGAAATCCATAAAAAGAGAAAAATTGTGTTTCTTCGTTTCCAATTATTTAAAACGTACCTACAAAAGGTGCTTTCAGGAAACAGGCGGATGGCATTTGCTTCCTCAGAGTGAAAAATAATCTTTCACCTGTGCCATGAAGACTTGTGATAAATGCTGGGTATCGATCATTCTTCCAAAATGTTAACTGCAAACTTTATGGAGCTTCCACTAAAAATCCTTATGCTGATTTTATGATCTATCTGCTCTGGTTCTGTATTTTCCTAATTAGATAAAGAGAGCCATTTGAAGCGAGGTCTAATGAAATCCAGCCTATTTCTTCTCTGAAAATGACGCGAACTTATCCGGAGGTGACACCTACCTGTGATGCTCACATCATTTTTGTATCGCTAATGCATTTACTCCTTACAAAGGATTTAAAAAAAAAATGCTTTTTTTTTTGCAAAAATCCCTTAGAAACACAAAGGGAATAAAATGGCACCAAAACCAAGCCCACACTCCACAGTGCAAGGGAGGGAACGGAAAGAGGGTGGGTGCCAGCGAACTCCAGTTTCTTTTAAGCAGGATATCCCCAAGCTTTTAAACAATAATAAACGCTTCATTCTCAAAATACAGTTCTCTGAAGTGTTTGTTTCCTTCCAATTGAAATTAATTGGGTTTTAATTTTCAGCAGAAGATTCCATCTCTGTTTTCAGACTTGTTTAAAGCGATATATGTCATACAGACCTTAAAACTGCAATAGATATTATTTACAAAAGGATAGACCTCTGAATGTTAACTACTTATTAAATAGTCCTAGTGAAATTCTTGCAGAAAGCTTAAGAAACTAATAAACATATTTGATTTTTACAGCATTACCTCAAAACACCAGGAACATAACCCAAAGCAGTTCCAGCTGTTTCATGTACACTTGAATAATTTTGGAAACTTTCATTTCTGACGCACCCCTGAAGGGCCCCACTTAGATTGTAAATGTTTTTGTTTTGGTTGGCAGAAGCCCCTGTACAATCTCTGATTTAATATCAGCTTTAAAGCAATAATAAAAATAATAATCTCACTCGCATGCCAAACCACCCATGCTGCTGCGGACCCCAGGGGAGGGACCGGCTGTGGGAATCCGGCTCATCAGTTCCCGTCGTGTTTTCTTAACTCTCTGCAAATTTGAAGATGCCGTAATGGAGCTTTCTTCGCCCTGACCCCTGGGCAGCTGAATTCAGCCGCTTTCCATAATTAAGGGGTCCCAGCACTGGCAGAGTAGGCTGCGTTCAGCTGTTGCAATTCAGGGTAAGAACAGCCAAACTACACATGATTTCTAAAGATTAAGGATTTTTAGGGAATGGTCACAGAGCTTCCCAAAGTTAAGTACAGCAGGCAAAAGAAGCACAACACATACTTGGTTAGCCGCTCATTTTTTTCTTGTTATATTCTGAAACTCAGTGGGATTTTTCCCCACATCTAGGAAGTGCCACTATGTAAAATGTACATGGGTTTTGCTGGCATTTGCTTGCTATTTTGTTCTTAAGGCGTCAAGCATTCTCCTTCAAAAACAGTCAGAAAATGGCAGAAAATCTCCCCACAGCCCTCCTCTCCCACTTGTCTCTGCACAGCTCACCTCCCTCAGCTTTCCTATTTCCATTTTACAACACACACTTGACAACAAAGCATTTCCACCCCTCTCAGAGCAGAGCTCACAAAGCAATGCTCCTGTCACTGAGAGCTCCTGTCCTGGGAGCTGCAGATGATGGGACCTTTGCTTTCTGCTGCTCAGAAACATCTGGCTCCGTCCCCAAACTCTTGCACACTCATTCCATTGCTCTCTTGGCCACATCAGGCATCCTCCGCACACCTCTCAGCACTGACAAACTGAGGGTTTCATCTTGGGGTTAAAATTTACCATCTCATTTTTAGCTTGAATTTGTCTAACATGGTACCTTGGACTTTTACTTTTTTCTCTTGGATACCAAAGAGGGACTCTTTTATCAGATAGTGTAGAGATAGAATGAGGGGTAATGATTTTAGATAGAAAGAGGGGAGATTTACATTAGATATTAGGAAGAAATTCTCTACTGTGAGGGTGGTGAGACACTGGAACAGGTTGCCCAGAGGAGCTGTAGAAGCCCCATCCCTGGAAGTGTTCAAGGCCAGGCTGGATGGGGCTTTGAGCAACTTGCTCTAGTGGAGGTTTCCCTGCCCAAGGCAGGGGGTTGGAACTCGATAATCTTAAAAGTCCCATTCTATGATCTCTTCTGGCTCAGATCATGTTTCCCAGGCCTTCAAATCACACCTGTGCAGCTTCCCACCTGAGGAGAGGACCCACCTGCCTCAGCCCCACTTCAGAAGCAATTCAGAAGCCTGAAACAGAAGCAATACTTCATTTTGGCCACAGCTCTGCAAAGCAAGCTCTGGAAGCTGACACTCATCTGCCAACCCATCCTAATCCAGAGTTGCCACTTATCAAGACAGCCCATCACTGTAAACATGGCATGCAGCTTTTGCTTCTGTGCATCAGACTTCATCTTTCAATACATTAAATCATATATTAAATTAACAGCATTAAACCAGGTGATCCAGAGTCATGCGTGCCTATGATGACTCCTTTTCAGTAATTTCCATCTTTGTCTAAACTACAAACATCATCAATGATGTCTTTACAGTTTTTTCCATATCATGGATAAAAATGTCAATGAGGATTAAGACAAAAAATTATTCTCTACAGGACTCCGTTATGATCTGTCCATTTTTAATCCACTTTATAGCATTTGTTTTGTATCATTGTAGTTTTCTAATTAATATGCCAAGTATCAAGTCAAATATCATAGAGAAACTTCAATTGTTAAATCAACACTATTATCCCCATTAAAAATAATCCTATAAAAAGACCCTGCGGTTTGAGAATTTATATACTATAAATCTGTGTAGACTACTGTTAATTTCATCTCTACAGTTTCAACCCGCACCATTATTTTTTTAACATGTGGCAAGCAAATTAGTAATAGAGGTAAAAAGAAGCCGTAATCAGCAGAAAGGAATTTACACTATGGAAAAGATTCCTTTAAACCTTTTGAAGCTAAACCTTAGAGCTAAACTTGGTACTACTGAAAACAGGTGACTGAGTTGCAGCTATAGCATCATTTTAAGAACATCTACCTCTACCAGTGACTCCCCTGATGCACCATTCAAGCTCCTGTAGCCAAACCAAGGGAGGAAGACTCGGTTCCAAATAGGAGGAAGACTCCTCACCTTAAAAAAATATCTTTTGGTCTCTTTATTCCCCAGATCCCACCTCACTAATTAAAAACAAAATGGTTTTGGACTCAGTGGAGAAAGAGAAAGGCACAATAATATTCACAGAGCTGAGGTGACATAAAGATGTTGGTACATTAGGAAACTTGTTTTGTCATTATATCACACTGTGTAAATAGAGAACATAATTAATAAGGACAGGCATGTTAACTTTGGTTCCTTTCAAAACCTGGAGGCAAAGGGAGGAGAAGGGGGAATGACAATATTTGGCAACAGGAAGAAAAACAGTTGCAAATGAGACATTTTTCAATCCCCTTAACTAGTTTTAGTAACAACTGAGAATAAAAATAAATTTATAAACACTGTCATATCCCTTAGAGTGCTCAATTTAAACAGCATATTTAATCTAAGTCATATGTAAGATTATAACAATGCTCTTTTTGCCCTCAATATGAATTAAGAATATTAAATATGTATGTGAAATAGTAGTCCATGCTGGAACGTCTCCAGAATGAAATTCTTGAAATGAGGTTTTTTCCTCTCTTTTTTTTTTTCTTCACTTCAACCCGCAAAGATATGCAAAACTAGGTCAAGCTTACAACACCCAACAAAAGTAAAAGGATCTGCAATTTCTTGGATTATTTTTTTTTAAAATATCTTCCTTTAAAATTTACCACTAAAAGATTTTCCATTTCCTTTGAGAAAAGGACAAATACAGATACGGATTCTTCTACCTCCCTGGAAACAAGCATACACAAAAATAAGGTAACTTCTAAAACACAGCTTTCTTCCTATCCCTAGTAGGCACTGCTCCTCTGAAATTACATCTACTATCAAGTCAAGTCACTCAAACTAAATGTTTGCTAGAGACTAACTCACTGTGCAAAACATACAGAATTTCTAAGAAATTAAAAGAAGTC
The DNA here is from genome assembly GCA_013399435.1 of Arenaria interpres. NCBI lineage: Eukaryota > Metazoa > Chordata > Aves > Charadriiformes > Scolopacidae > Arenaria > Arenaria interpres. The sequence goes on along the minus strand of VXAK01012473.1, from coordinate 21,237 downwards.
AGATATCCAATTTTTAGGAATAAATGTGTATAAAAATAAACATGACTCTCTGGTTTGCTACACATGTGACTAAAAGGGACATGGTCATCAACCTTAAGTTGTCAGCAACTGCCTCTTCATTCGTATTTTATCACTTTCTGAATTCTAACAGATGCCAAAGGATTTTTATTTTTATTTTTTTTTTCAATAGTAAAATAAACTTAGCAAATTAAGGGAAAGAGGCATTACCTTCTCCTCTGCTGTCTGATCCACATGCCCCTGATGTGCCAGGAGACCCTACCCATTTCCTCACCTGAGAGGTAAATCATCTGGCCCCAGACTGGCGTACAGACGATGGGATACATCTGCCAGCAAAACTGAGAAACAAACCAGTTCCATTTCTAACAAACACTCTGTCCTCCATCCCCATTCATATACCAGGTAGACAACACAGCACTTCCCTATCACTCTATGGACCTCCACCCTTATTAAAAGGCACGTTTTTCACCTTTTTATGTAGTGTTCATCATCTTCCTTGCAAAAACCTGCTGGCCGTTAGACACAGCTCACAGATTCCCTAAATTATAGCTTTCAGTGGAAAAGTAATTTACCTAACTAAAACTGCATTTGACAAGACAAACTCTAAAAAAGCATAAGTTTAGGTTTCAAATTCCATCTCTCCGAAAAAATGCTGTAGCCAGACTGAAGAAATGAAATTGGTCAGATCGGTGCATCGCATGAAAAACACCAACTACTAGAGCTGTGGAAATGAAGAGGTGGGATGCTTGAGAGAGGAGAAGCAAAACCTGACAAGGAGGAGACCTGTAATTCACCGAGAAACTAACTTTAGCTTCTGTAGTAGATACCATAAGGATCTCACACAATGAGGACACGTAGCTAAGGAAATACAGTATCAGAGATATTGAGCCTGGAGAGAGGAACCTCAGTGGAGAACCTGGTTTTCTCTGCAGTCAATGACAAATGAACAAGAGAAGACCTCTGGTTATACTGGTAACAGGGCAAAGTAAACATTAATAGTGATTAATAAATCAATGCTGGTTTACTAAACTAATCGTCAATGCTGAATACCCAGGAACGGCTTTGGATCCCCGCACTACCAGTAACAACCAGTGGAACACCAAGAACCTGGAAAGAAGAAACAGGCAACAAAGGATTATGAGAAAACCTTAGCATAAAATCTTATAATAACTTTGGTTGGAAAGCAGCACAGGAGATCATCTGGTCCAAGCCAACCTCCTCAATCAATGAAATGAGGAGCTCGGTAAAAATTCTGGATTCCTCTATATGGATTGACATCTTCATCCCCAAATAATAAACCAGTGCTGTGACAAAGCTAACAGATGAAATTACGTATTGACTTAACAGCACTTGTCTTGAGCTATGTATTTCTGGTGTTAAAAAAGGCAGAATTGTACCATGGAGAGCCTGTATTAGTTTTTCTTTTCTCTCACATGGCCTACAAACAGTTAACACGAAAATCAAAATTCCTGTTTTCTAAGGCACAGCAACACTGAAGCTGCTGGATGAGCACGAAGGGTGAGTACTGGGCCAGGTGGGGAGGAAGTCAACTGGAGTTTCCAAATTTAAACAGTAATTTCCGAAGAGTGGATCTACATCCAAGAAAGCGCTTGACAGCCTCGGTTCAAAGGCTCCTGTCGGATTGCTTCCACCGTGAGCGCGTGGGAATTCGCTGCCTTGGTCCCCTCCTGCAGCCTGATGGACCAGCAGCGGGAGACTCCTACCACCGCCAGCTAAAAAGCCTTTCATATTAGGACAACCTTCTGTCAGAACCCTTTTGTGACAGTGACAGATAATCACACTAAATTATGAATAAAAGAGGCAATGACTTCTTTCTGGAAAAGCACCAAAACTGAGGGAAAAAGGCTCACCAAAATATTTTTAATAGATCTCTGAAAAATTGTCTACAGCTTATCAGTGAACACATCTTGGCATCAAGAATGTACAACTCCAAGAGCATTTTTTTATCTTGACCTGATTTATATATGTACAAATATATTTATATAATATAAAATAATGTATCTGTATTATATAAATTTACATATCTATTTTATATACGCTTATGTGCATATATATGTGTAAAAACCCCAACTTTTCATTAGAAAGACACACAGCCAAATTAAAAGGGAACAATGTAAAAGGTTTAAACTCCAGTTGCTCTTCCCCTGCCTCTTGTAGGGGTTTTCCTGAGTCGTGAGAAAAGTCTAAAGCAACCCTCATAGTTTATCCACCACAACACACTGCTGATAAACTACAGCGACTTTCCAAGGCATTCCCACAACTCCCTCAATCGCTACAAGCTTTAACTAATATTCCCTCTCAGTGCCACCTGGTTTGCTTGGAAAAAAAGACTACATTGCAGTTATGCAACACTTCTTTAAGCCATGGAAACCCAGGCAAAATTTTGTTTATTGGTATCCAAATCCTCGTATAAAACGACGACATTCAGATATTTCCTGGCAAGCGGCCCCACAATTTACAAGCCCACACCACTTCGCAAATATATATGGCAAGATATTTATTGCAACCCATCCAAAGTTTCTTGACTGTTGATTCAGTATCTGCTTCCCATAGTCCCGCTCAACGTTTACATAAGAAAATTGCTTTTAATCTTTATGTATTTGCTTTCGATGTGCCCGGACAACCACTTAGAAAAGTGGCATTTTCCCGACAAAATGAATCATTTGCCTTCTACCACTAAGTTGCAGATCTTTGTTACCAAAATAGAAAGGCTAGAACATGCCCTCGGAATTCTCTTTCTCTGCTTTGAAATTATAGGGAGCAGATATACTCAATTTGAAAATCCTGTGATAAAAAAAATATTAAAAAAAATTCAAAGTGACACAATTTCCAGAAGCATAGGAACAACATATTGTGACAAGTGGATTGCAAGAGGAAAAATACACCAAGGAATTGCACAATTCCTTTCTAAGCCAAAGTACTGACACCGTGTTCTGCTGAGAAAACCTTTTTATCCCTCTGATTTAATGATAAATTTCATGTGACTTTTCTTGGTTGGAGGAACGGAACAGAAACAAAACCAAAACACTGTCCTGACACGTTAGCATTAAACACTTCTTTTAAGAACTAAACTTCATCTCTTTTATTGTTACATAAAGTTCTATTTTTGGCCTGAACAAGGAGGGGAAAAGAAAAAGAAAATAACCAGTCATTCTCAAACCAGGAATCCATTAGAGATCTAAAAACATAAAGGAAAAACCCTTTTTAAGGAAGAACAGACTTTGATTTCCAGCCCTATATTCCAGCTTCAGGTCAGTGGAAGACGACGACTCATCCAAAGCATCTGTAACAGTCTCAAACTCTTCATGTCCTTTCACAGTATTAACCACTCCTGTTTTTTTAAGCCTTGACCCTTCCAAGGCTATCCCTATTTGTATTTTATTTCTGACATCGCTCCCTTCCCAGAAACGAGTCCTCTTCCTCCTCCTCCGACACCCACCAAGGTTCAGAGATTGACGTCCTGCTTTTTCCTTTGCCCATCCTGTTCCTTGATCTGAGCAAACTCCATCATCTTTACGCTGACAGCTCAAACTCCATGTCTCTCCAACAAGAAACTAATTTTAAATTTTGTGGAGGTACACAGCATGCATTCAATAACTATCACTTCACTCTCCATCCTCCCTTGAGACTTCATTGGTCTCCAATTATTTGTCTCAGCAGGTAATAACATCAGGCTGCTGCTTCACAGCACAGCATCATCAGCAACTTGTCTCCCACTCTTCCTGGGACATTTTGGTTAGATGTAAGTTGTGCTACTTCTACTTTGCAATAAAATAAAATTAAAAAAAAAAAAAAATTAAAAAAACCACCTGATGAGGAACACATTTCTTTCTTATGACCGTTAAGTCACCTACTGTACATTTTCCCAAAGGCCCTGATGAAAACCACGTTCCCCCATCAAGCCTTTGCCAAATATCACTACTTGGCTATTTTCTTCCCTTGTTCTTTTCATCTTCTCTCGTTTTAAGCCCCCGAATTTCACTGCTTTTTGGCAACTCAGGCACAATTCAAGATATTTTTTGTCCCTACTGCATGTAAAAGATGTAATTACAGTTGCTCACCTCCGTTTTCTATCTACTAAGGAAACACAATACCATTTGCCTGCTTGCTGTATTCGCCTTCAAGCTTTTTGGCTTTTATAGACAGCATTATTCCTAAGTATGTAATCTTTTTTCCCTTAACAAAAAGTCCCACACCAACGTCTCTCTGTTATAATACCACAAATCAACAGCACAAATGTCCACCAACTGACAACTGCACTTCTGGGGTGGGGTATTTTTTGCTGAAAAACCATGTGCTTCAGAGTGGTTTCCTGCTACTAGCTTACTTCATCTGCAAGTTGAAATATAGAGTGACCTCTCCATATGGCACTTTCAACATATGGAAAAAAAAAAAATACAGATGCACGAATGTTTTGGATAAACCAGAGAGAAACTGCAAAGCATCCTTCAGCTCAAATTTATCTTCTTTGTACTGATACTGTAATTTAGAAAAATTTATATGTTCCAAAGTTGTCTTTTATAATAACTAACATTTCTAAAGCACTTTTTCAGAATGTTGTTTTTTGAAAGAACAGACTATATAGGTCTGCAGAAGTAAGCAAGAAGATCTTTTGTGAAGGAAAATGCCAGTTACTGATGCCTATCAGACCAAATGTGCCCCTGTGTGGGCATGTACACTCTCGTTCTCAGAACAGACCTGCTGGTGACTGAGCTGCTGCTTTCAGAGAGATTAATTTTTTCCTTCAAAATTATTCAGCAAATTCCTTTGACTTTTTTTTAACAATGATTCCAAAATATTTCAAATCATGTGAATAATGATCTCGGGATATTTAAACAAAATATATCATAAGATGGGCAGAGCCACAGAGGGAATCATCTTTATATTTTCCATGAAAAGGAGAAAGGCTCAATACCAAAAAATTAGACCCATATGGAGAAATGGTAGGATGGTGCTTACTAATATGTCATAAAATCTGAAAAATAGACTTGATCTAAAAAGAACCCAACCTCGCAGACCTGATCCTCTGCATTCAACAGCTTATTACAGGAGATGTGTGTAGCCAGCTGCTTTGTGATACATAAACACACACAGGCAGATTACCAGACCTAAAAGCACAACTTTACTGCTTTCCTGGAGGCAAACAAAATCACACAGCGCCTTCCCAAGGTATCACGCTCCCGCTCCACAGTAGGGAATGGCCATTCCATGCCCTGGCTGTCCTTCACAAGCGCAACATCCATACCCCCAACCACCCATCTCCAGCAAGGGATGCAGTTTGGTGGTCTCCGAACAGCCGGCCCTGAAGGTCCCAGCTGGATGGAGTAAATCTCTGTGAGCCTCTACCGCAGTAACCAGGACATGATGCTCCCTTCGACTGAATTTCCAAGTTGGCCAAGTTGAACTTGTCATAGGGATGTAAAAAGCTCCTGTTCAGGTGTTTCTTTTTGAACAAGATAAAATCTTTTCTTGCAGTATGTTCTCCAGTTGATAAAAAACAAAAAGGCATTGTTGGCAACACAAGCAGATGATGTTGGGGGTCTATAATCCAAGGACAGAGGTTGTTGGGAACATTAATCCAAAGGACTCCACCTGCCCAAGAGAAGACGGCACACCAGGACTTGGGAAGGACCACCAGCATCCAAAAACATGGCACTGGCCCTCACAACGCCGCAGTATGGCTGTTTGATAGTAACCTCCCTCCATCAGCAAAAAGAAAAGTAAAAGCAAATGGAGTGTAAACTCTGCAGAAAACAGATCTGAAGAATGCAAGTAGTGTATATTCCATCTTCTATTACAGCAACAGCACTGTATGGTTTATAGCTCACATTTTTTTCTTGACATAGATCTACCTATTAACAAAGAAGTTCTCTGGCAGCAGCATACTCAAACTGTAACTAGCTGCGTGTGTTATCTCCTTCTCCTTACCTTCAGATGTTAAAATCAAGTTAATCTCTCAGCAGAAATGTACAGATTGCTGTCCTTGTAACACGTGCACTACATCCCATACAAGCCTTTTTGATGACACGTGATAACCAACCAGAGGAACCAAAGCACTGCAGGATAATAAAAACTGGAGGCGCACGCGGTCCAGAAGAAATACTCCTTACTAATAAACTCAGAATATTTGACATAAAAAATTATGTCCCATTTTCTAATGTCCCTGGTCAGGATACTTTACCGGTTGTTTCCCCATCACCTCATTCAAACGGCTGATCCATCCTTTCTCCAGCTGCTCCCACAAATACATACTGTCCCATACTAAATTCGGTAGGTCTAGATGTGCTGCATTTCACCATCTGCCCTATTCCCACTTTAATCCAGCTCCCACCTGGCTGGCACGGCCCGAAGTCCTGTGACAGAAGATCTCTGGGCACAGCAATTCGGGGCTCAGCTGGGAGCTTCCCGTTGAAAGACTGCCAACGTTTCCTTGAATCCACCCTTCTTACTACACTCTCCCACACCCACAGCAACTGTGAAATCACTATTAATTATGCCCTTTCGCCTGACCCACTTATCTCGAAATAGCAGTATGTGAGATGGGCTAAAAACAGGGGGAAAAAAAAGAAAAAAAAAAAGAGGAGGGAAGCTGCATGTTTTGCTTCTTGGATAACTCCTCTTAGAAAAGCCAACTCTGTTCTGATTTTCTCCACTATTTTTTCTCTTTCTTTCCTTTCTCCTTTCTTCTCCAACTTCTCTTCTGTATCTTCTTTTTGTTTCTCTCTGCAAGAAGAGGAATCAGGTTAGGAAAAAGGAAGGATGGAGAATGCTGATCTAAATTGCTTCACATCTTCAAAAATGTGGAGAGAAAATGATGGGGCGTGGGAAGGGAATGGAGCCCTGTGGGTTTTCTTTTCCAGAGATGACTTTCTTTTTCCTTCTGGCTCATGACTGAAGGAGATATGAGACAGTAAAGAACTGCTGGAGATTTTGGCAAATATTGAAAAAGAAGAAACATGCAACTACAATTATTTGGAGAATAAGAAGCAAATGCTAAAGAAAAATGAACCCCACAAACACAGACTACGGTCTCTTTCCAGAGGGAAAAGGCTTTATTCAGTCTGAATCAAATCTGTTCATTTTTCACATTAATCCAAGCATGGATTTCATACAAAATTCACAAATACGTGTGTCAAATACAGCAGTGTAGACCAGTCAGATGCATCAGACAACATTCTTTTATTATAAGAGGGAAGACACGGGGTTCTGTTTCCTGAAGGATGCCAAGGAACCAGAAAGAAAAAAACCCCACAACTTTAATGTTGTAACTACCAATGTTAAAATGTTCTTGTCTGCAAATTCTGAGGCACCACGATGCACTTTTTGTTTACAGTGATTTTTGCAAGGACAATAATATAGATCAAAGCTGACCCGAGCATTCTGCGCCATTGTCTGGAACAAGGTTCACTTCTGGTTCAGAAGAAAGGACCTTCACAATAAAAATAGGGTACATGAACGCACCTGGGATCTGAAGCACAGGTTTTGTTCCTGCAGCACGTGAGCCATTTTCCAGGTACTCAAGCAGACGGCACCGTGCTAGAGCTGCCAAGAGAGATCCTTGTTTCTCTCTAAAATGGCTAGCAAATCTTTCCTTGTCACCCGTGCAAAAACCAACACCCGAATGAGAACCGTTAACCTACCGACACCAAACGCAAACACAGAAAGTGAGCATTTATTTAAATGTAAGCTGTTCTTGGGGCATCCTTTTGTGATTTTGTTTTCTTATTTGTGACCTCCAGGAAGGAAGGACACGTTCAAAGCCTCAGTCACTGTTCATTTGCAGAGGTAATATCATTTGTGTAATAGCACAAGCACCGGATTATTTACCTTCACCAACCAATGTATCACTGAAATGAAAACATTTTCTTTTTGTTTTTAACTCATTTACATTAGAGGTATCTTTCACCAAGTTAAAATTTTCAGAAGGAATGGGGTTTGTGCTTAGTGACAGTTTCAGAAAGACATGGAAAATAATATTAAAAAACCCTACTATTTCTGCCTCTTGAAAGGCTTGTTTGAGTATTTTAAAACGGCTTTCTAAAATAAACCAACTTTTTTCCTGCACAGATTTGCCATCAGGGAACCAAATCCTATCCTTATAAGGTTACAACCAAACAAAAGTCCTGAAAAGAAATACAAAATCAAGCCCATTTTTTAACTCAGGAAACAGGGATACTAAGATACAACAAAGTTTAAAATCAGTTTCTTCAGAATTAGCAATAGTCAGATGCTTAAAAAAATAATCTTCCCAACGCTCATCCTCTTGGCCTTCACCCTAGATCATTCCTCTCAATCTAGTAAGATCTTAACCTATTAGAGCTATAAAGCAGAGATTTTATATCTACAGGCAGTATTCAGGCTTTACCTACTGAAATATTTTTATACACACAGGCATGGTTACGTTTACCATCAAAGAATTCAAACTGCTACAGCAAGGCAGAAATTACTTAAACAACTTAGGCTACAAGCACTGATACTGACTCTGTGTTAAAACCACAACATACACAAAAAGAAAGGAAAAAACCTAGGGTTAAACACTGGAGAAAAGATCTTAAGAAAAATGGAATCTAAAATAGTTTACAAGACTCTAAAATAATGTCTGTGCTAAGCTAACACAGAAATCAAAGTAGTCGAAAAGAAAATCAATATTAGGAATAATGTTCCAGTTCTCTCCAAAGGAGGACAAAATGCAGCAAAAAAAGCTTGAAAAGCTGGGGTTTTCTTTTCTATTTTACCAAATTTTTGCTGTGGGTCTAACTGTATTTGCACGAGAAGCAAATTGCTCTGAAGCAGAGCTGAACATCGCCCAAGGTTAACTGTGACACCAAACACAGGCCTTTGACTTCGGTTTCCTTTTATAAAAAGAAAATATTACCGAAATACAAAAGACACAAAAGATGCTGCTGGGACAGCTAGTACAAGCACGTTACATTTCTGATGTCTGCAGTATTCAAAGTCTGTGTAAGTAAACTTAAAAGGATATTGACAGAAGAAGTTATTTTCATCTTCTTTTTCATTATCCGACACTACAAGTTGAATCGTATATAAGATTTAACTGTATTACATACAAAAGCAGCGGCACACCAGTGAGCACTTCATTAATTAAAAGCCAGAAAAGGAAGTTTGCTAAACGAAGCAAATGTTCTTATCACTCCTATCTATATTCATTAAAACTGACAAGAAACCAAATATCACCATCTGTCTACTTGCAATAAAGACACTAAAAACAGCTCCGGGGTAGAAGAATAATATAAAGTATAAAACTGCAGCTTTTCAAGTTTCAGTTTTAAATGGACAAGAGAGAAACTGATGTCAGACGGGGGAGAATAAAGAATGACAAGTACGCAAGACTGGAAAAGAAATTGCACGTTTTAGAATATAAACTGAAGCGCCTTCAAAATACCACAAAATAAACGACAAACCTAAAGTTTCCTCTGTATTTCTCATTCGGATGAACGGGTCCGCAAAAACCCAAGTATTGCAACAGCAGTTTATTTGCCTATTTGGAAATAACTGCTACCAAAAACATTCAGAAAATTATATTATGCCACATAAACTGCAAAGTTTTAATGCTCAAGCAAGTCCCAGGAAACACTTCTGCAGCTTTATTTCGGACTGATGCACTGTCTTTATATTTACAAGAGATTTTTTTTTTTTTTTAATTATTCATATATTTGGATTTTACTTGCAAGTCAGCAACTTGCTATAAAAGTTGAATAAGATTTGATGAAAGAAAGAGGATCAGAGAGGTACTAACTTAGCTCTGAAAAAAATACTGGGCTCACACCAGCGGTTGCAGAGGTCAACCAAAGGTCACCGATTTAAGGTAGTTTCCAGTAGTTGTGCAATTCCTACCTTCTAGTAATCACCCTTTTTTTGCACTGCAGGAGAGAGGAAAGAAAAAACAAATAGATGGCAATAAGATATTTAATGACAGAAATGAAAGTAAACTCCTGCTCACATTTTCAACAGCAGAGCTCCGTGTTGTTAATTCTGCACCATGCCCCAGCTGCATTTTGCATAGCAATGAACAGCGTTTCCAGTTCCTCTCAATGCTGCATAAAATATTAGCTCTATAGTCACAGTTTTAGAGACTAAATAAGGTTAAAGTAATTTAAGGCTGCGATAAACACAAAAAGAAAATTCATTGTTAAAAGTGCCACCCGGCTCCCAGCCCCCCGTCGTGCCTAGGTACTGCAGCACATATGGTGCGGAGCAGATTTCTGTGGTACCTACAGGAAGCATAAATGGGGTTAGGAGAGGAGGAGCAATGGAGTTAAAGACCAATCGAAGGCTTATTGATTCTTCTTATTATGCTCCTCTAGAATGGTACTCTTGCCTTTTTTTTTTTAGTTTAATTTTCTTTCCTAAGAACAATAATTCATACACATAAAAAGGCTCTTATTAATATTCTATGAGAATGCTTTTTTAGACTCAATACAATTACAACACAGCAATTATTATTCTTCTATTAATACTTTAACAATACTAACAGACCCATTAACAGCTCAGCACAAGTATGAGAGGCGTTTAAGAAACAGAAGTGTAGGACTATTTCTCGTTACTAAAGAAGCCACAACAAACTTATAGGTCATAAAGTCTGAGTGTAAAAAGTTACTGTAAACTGATGTGCAAATGTGCCATCAGATTCCTCTTCAAGTCCAAGGAATCTTCTTTTGAAAGTCAAGTCAATCTATGAGGATATAGAAATAGTAAAATTCTTTGAGTGAAAGTTGAAATTCAAGGGTAAATTCTCTTTTATGCTATATATATATATATAACATAGAGATACAGCACATCCATGATCTGTCCGTGCCAACAAGATCATCAGGATGTTTAGAGAGGACTTTGGAAAGCTGGTAGGCAAATGCGGAGATAAGTATCAGAACAGAAAATACAAAACCATACATAAAAATTTCCTCCGTTTGGTTTAAAAAACGCATCCTCAAGACTGAGGCTGGAGAGTGTTTGTTTATTCTAAAGGGGCTGTATGGTATCTTTAAAAATCCGAAAGAAACATTGTTGCAATGAGGAAAAAAAAAGGCTGAATGTTGACATTAGCTTTACAAACCTTTTAAGAAAAGGCTACATAGTAACAAGCATATGCCAGTTTATTATACTTTTTTAAAATGTTATTTTCCTACTGCGAGTAGAAACAGTGGAAGTTGCAATTCATTTTATTTATTAACAGGAAGCCTACAAAGACTTGGGTTCTTCAGGAGCACAGATAATCAGCGGAAAAGGTAAACTTCTTTGGTAGAAAGAGCGAGCACAATTCACTTCCTGCCCCAGTAACAACAGGGTGTAAATCAAAGCACCTTCTATAGCACAGATTTGAGAAATCCAGGGGCAGACTCCCTGGATTTGAGAGTGCCGGCCTGGGAAAAGCCTTCTGGGGAACTGAGAAAGCATCAATTTCCTATAATCCTCTTAGAAAGGTAAACAAAACTCAATCCTGAAATGCATTGTATTTTTTTCCTTTAATTACATGAAACTTCTTTCTAATGTTATAAATATATACACAATACTATCAATGCTATTAACTTATATTTGTACACATATATATAAAAATATAACTTTATTTATGATCAGTCTGTATGTATTTTTTTTTAATCTTGTACCTACCTTGTCCATGAGCTGAAAAATTTCCTTTGCTGGGTATTTACCTACAGAAGAAGTTATCGCTTCTGTAAGGTCACCATAAAGCACGCACTTTCCTCTGGTTGTACCAGCCCCCTTTGCTCATAGGATTATGTACACTGTGTTTAAATTCAAGATGGCTTTTGCCCTTTTGTACCCAAATGCATCATCTTCTCTTCATCCTCATATGCACAATAAAACACGAATTTGTCAAGTTTGATACTAGCTTGCAATATGACTTATTTTGGTGAGCAGATCGCTGTGACACCTCCTCATCCACTGTAACACCTCCTCATCAGTATTATTCTTGAATTCACTTTAGACAGTCAATAACAGTTTTCCATACACCTTTGTAAAAGCTGCTGAAAAATCTACTTTTAAGAAGTGAATGCTAAAGCATTCACAATATCCTAGTCACAACGCCTTCATGCCTGTTATTTAAAGTACAGTACCATTACATCTGTATGCCAGTAATGTAAGGCTCATCACACTTTTGCTCTAGAGCATTAAAAAACCTGACCCAAGAACAAGTCCATCCTAGGTGCACCTTTTAATCCACACAAGGACAAAATAATTTATTACTATTTACATTGCTTAAGTATTTTCAAGCTGCTATTTAGACGGCCTTAGTAGTAATGACTGCAGCAAGCTGGAACAGGTTTGCCACAAAACAGAACCCAGGCTAGTACTAAAAATAAAACCTGGGTGCCTGGAAGCCTGGGAAAAGTACAGCAATGCTACAAGGGATTCAGTGCAAACCCGCAGAAGATATTCCCTACACATACAATACTTCTTATCCATTAATTTGAATGGACAGTTGTTTACAGACTGAGAATAATCCAGAGCTTCTACAGGTTTCTTTGACACTCCCATTGCTCCCTTTCCCATCTGCTTCTTCTCCCACACTTCATTGTTCTGCCCTCTACCATCTTTCTTTCCATGGACCAGGCTCAGGACAACTTTCTCCATGTCCTCGTTATGCCCTACTCTCCCCCATGCCCAAATGATGTGATGCAGGTGACAGCCGACAACCCATCAGAGCAGGGTCTCGGCGAGAGCCAGAGAGGCCCCTCTTGGGTAACGAGCCAACCTTTTTCTGCCATTTCTTTATACTATGTAGTAATTATAGCTCCTTTTTTTTTTCCTTTTTTCCTGGTCTATCCCATTTTTTGTCTCTAGTTTACGTACTATCCATCACTTTCCAGGGTTTGTTTTTTTTCCTCTTTTATCCTCCTATCGCTATCATGGTCCTTAAGAGAAAGCCGAGGCTGTTAAGTACCGCACATCTGCCATTTCAGCATTATGATTAGGAAACAGATTCTGAAAATCCTGGTACCACCATAAAACTGGTAAACTAACAAATGTCCCTTAGATTTTATCATTTATCACTGTTCTTGTACCCTTGCCTAGATACCTGCTGCTGATCACCATCAGAGACAGGATTTTGAATTAGACACGCTCGATCTGAATCAGTACGGCTGTTCTTACAGATTTATTGCTAAAACCAGTGTTTCTGCCAGACCTGAGAAAATCAGCAAGAGGTGAAGTCACAGGCTCTTGCATTTTACTGCAAGTAGCTTCGTTGTGTGGAAGTCCCCCATTTCATCAGCTACATTCATTAGACTGCTATGCAAACAGAATTAATCCTGGTGACGATCAGCACGTATGTGAAGTGCTCAGGTATTTTCTTTGGTAGTGGTAGGAAATGTTAAATGTAGAAAATTCAGTCCAAAATATTTGTCACCTGCTGAGAAATATGGGTGAGAATGCTTTGAACATGATTTCGTTAAAAGCATAACATTATTACCATAAGAAAGAAAAACAATTTGTTGGGAAACATCCACCATTTAAGATATTCCATGTTGTTTTCCAATGTTATTTTCCCAGACACCAAGCACGGTTAGGTTTTGTGGTTTGGGTGGGGTGGGGGAGAAGGTTGTTGATGTTTTGGGAAAACCTACCAAACCTTGCTTTGCTTGCTTGCTCCTGATCCTCAACTACAGCAAGAACTGGCGGCTGGAAGACCTAATTTCAAAGGCCAGCTGTAGGGGAAATTGTCATTATTTGATCCCCTAAATCTAGAATTTAAAAAAAAAAAAAAAAAGTTTAAAACCTTTAAAAAAAGAAATTCCAAGAAAACAGCAGAAGGTTCCTTCAACAGCAAAGTCCCAGTCAAATTGGCCAAACCCTTCCAACCATACACCCACCCTTGGGCTCCGGGACCAAGCAAAACTCCACTCCTCCCCACTAGCCTTATCTCCCCAAATTCAGAGCAGGAGGCAAACACCGAGAGGACCAGCATCCCAAGGACCCCACGGCAGGCGGAGCGCTGGCACACGTGGCAACGCTCCCAGGAGCCGGCTCCCGCAGTTGGTTTTTATTAAGGAACGCACACGCTTCTGCACTCCAGTCAGAAATATTTGGGGGCTCTAGCACACGAACAATAACTCAGTAATCAACATTTCCTTCTCCGTATCATAAAATAAACACTCTGAGATAGACTCTTTGGATTTATGTCCTTTCAAAAGAATTTTGTAATGGGGGTGGGGGAACGGGGGGTGGAATAAAACCACAAGCAAAGTGCACGGGTTCAAAATGTGCAGTAAATACTTTTGAAAGCAATGTTCTCATCTGGGAGTATTGCAACAGATGTTTATCATGAGCTACTGCAACAGTTAATCCCACTCCGAGCCAGATTAACTCTTTGCCATTGGAAACAAGCCTTTTTTTTTTCCCCACAGGCAGCCTACAGAAAACAAGGGGATGTGCCAGAACTACTGACAACAAGCAGTTAACTGAATAAAGAGGTTAAAAAAAAAAAAAAAGCCATAAAGCCCAACCAGATAAACCAATGTCTGGCCCAAAAGACTCAGATGAACAGGTGTATGTGTGGGTGGGAGTGGGGGGAAAAAAATAAAGAAAAAACATTTAAACAAAGCCTCCACTGACATTCTGGTCACTGAAGTGGGTACACACAAAATGAGCCAAGTAACATTTTTGAACAATTCAGCAAATAATGGATTTATTTGTTTTTTATTTTTGGAGAGGATAGGAAATACGATTATTGATCTTGGTTTTCAACGTGTGGTAGCAATATATCACAGTAACAACTCAGAGGTTATGAGTAAGAACGAAACTAGGATGGCACAAAACTATAATAAAATATGGGTATTCAAAGAGCAATTCAACTGTTCGGAAACACTACAGTATTTCAAAATACTAAGGATTTTTAAAATCTAGCTTAGGTATCCATACATCAAAAGGTGGTGGCCTACTAGACTTTGTTGGTTTTTTTTTTAAACTGAGTAATTTAATGGCAGTTTTTAAAATTTTATGTAACTCTTTACAGTACCTACGTAACCAAGCTGGTATTTACTCCGTAAAGATACAATACAAATTGTAAGTCACAATTTAAAGCGCCATTATTTAAGGCTGAAATTGCCATTTCTTAATGGGTACAAATCAGATCCCTGTTTGCAACCTTTCCTGAAGACAAGTGAAGAACTACTAAGTCACTGCCCAGAGCCAATCCCTCTGCTCCTAATTTCACAAGCACTTAATTTTGGGAAATTCTAGAGCACATATGGGTCCCATGAAAAGAGCAAGCAGTCCGAAAGAGACAGAAGAAATCCATCCCCCTTCAGCATCCCGAGGAGATCAAGCAGAAGAGGTAAGTGCACCATGTCCACAATGCCTTTGCTTGAGCAACACCTACGGCTCCCACACCCCTGGGACCACGCAGCCACACTGGGATCCATGTAAAACTGCTGGGAAGCAGAGCTGGCCTGAGGATTTACAGCCTTGCACAGCTTGCAAAGATACACACAACTCTCATCTGAGGCACACACCTTCCCCTCCGTATGCCCAGCTGCGGTGACACAAGAATAAGAGTCACAAATTCTGGAACCTTTGGTCTAAACTTCCTTCCTGACTCAAGAAAATCTCAGCTTGTTGTTTGTTGGAGTTTTTTTTAAACAGAGAGAAAAACAAATGCCAATCTGTCAAGTGTAAAGACAATCTAAAGAGGTTTTGTTTATTTAATTGCTAGGCAGAACAATAAATGAATAAAAAGCTGTAGGAAGTCCTTAGGAGTCCGCAGTATTTCTGCTGGTAATGCAGAACAAGTTTCATTCTTGGTACTACTCCTCATCAACAAAAGCAATGGCAAAGATTTTCAATCCCTTTATATTTGATTAAGAGAGTGATGTTATTTATTCAAGAAAATCTCCAATTCTGTAAAGACTGATGGCCACAAAGCCCTGTGCTGCCAATAGCCTCTTTGCAGTCCCTTCATCCCTAGGTAAAGGCCACTGGAACAGCCACCCATGAGTTTGTTGACTTAAGTACAAAAGTTTCAACTTGTTTTGTTTTTTCCCCACAGATATCAAATGTCATAAGTGCTGAGAGGAAGGTTTTGTTTTCTAAATCTTTAGTATTCCAGAGAAAAGTACTGACATTACATTCTGTAAGGCTTGCCAAGAACATCTTTTGTGTTCACAGCTTCAGTGTTGATGATAAATTTTCAACATTAACAGTGCAAAGTATGATTTAAATCAAAGCTTAAATCATAAATGTAAAAGTAATTTAAACTCATGAACTGGAAACCTTCGATTTAAATAATTTCATTTTGCAAATATAGTTCTCTTAAAGAACTATTTGCTTTCAATGGTTGTTATATCTCGCTGAGTAGGTAAATAAACTACATGCATCTATTTAAATTAATATGAAGCCTAATACACTCTAGATCTTTTATTTTTACATTTTATTAAGATGACAATTTACTAGGCAATTATTTTTTTTTAACTATGATTCCTAAGTGCTTCAGAAATATTTCATAAGTCTTAAAGCACCTTTTATTATGATGATTATTCCCATTTTATAGAACACTAACCCAAAGAAGAGATAATTAACTAGTTCAGTGTCTTTCCTTCACCAGATTAAACTAGCTCTAAGACAATATGATTGATCTCGACTGTAACAGCGACCTGTTGCACATAACTTTTCACTCTGACCTAGTGATCATAATAATTTGCAAATATCAGAAGGAGAACAATTAGCAGTGAAGCCTCAGGAGGCAGCAGCAGAAGGCTGGGCTAAATATCTGTAAAAGAATGAGGAGGTTCTGCTGGA
The DNA here is from genome assembly GCA_013399435.1 of Arenaria interpres. Taxonomy (NCBI): domain Eukaryota; kingdom Metazoa; phylum Chordata; class Aves; order Charadriiformes; family Scolopacidae; genus Arenaria; species Arenaria interpres. The sequence continues at coordinate 4,428 of VXAK01012473.1, read as the reverse complement.
TGGTTTCACTGAGGCATAACACTTGGTATTATTTTTACTTCCGCTTCTAAAATTTGGATGTGAAGGTAACACACAGCAGAGTCTGCTGCCATTCTTCACCACAACACAGCTTACTTTATGAATAAGCTCAATTATTTTGCCATGACTAATGGTGGCAAAACTTGCAGTGAGCATTTAGATCGATTCCACAGCCCAGCTGAATTATCACACTATACTTTCCAAGTTGTACGATCTCTAGTTTGAGTACTTGTTTCTTAATATTGTGCCTCAAAATCTGCAGGATGTTGCGCCAACAGCACTTACTGTGAATGTTTCGGAACAATTTCCACGTACTGAATATTGCAGATCCCCACGTGCCAGCTGGGTTGAGACCTTACGCATTACACAGCTTCTGCCCTGAGGGACAGTGCCAGGTCTGAAACATTTACTACTCAAGATAGGTGATGTATGAAAAGTGGGAGAAGTGGTACAGATTTATTTTTAAGGTTTTTCACAGTCTCTTGCCATTGTGCTTTTTTTGGTACAAAAAGCTACTTGTGCCCCAGCTTGGCCCGTGGTGGATGATGGGAAATTGCATCCTTCCTAAAGCACCTCCTGATCTTTCCCCTCAAGCCACCCCTTACCGAGGAGGAGCATCAATGTCTCCCAAGCTACTTTGTCCTCCTGCAAACTTGCCTTTGCTGTGATGCTTACAAAGATTTTACCAGTTAGACACTAATGACCATCTCTGAGCTGCACTGGGAGGGGTGAGAGGCAGAACACCAAGCGCTGGGGGAAATTAAAACAATAGAAGACACAGTGGTCAATGATGAGACAAATTTGGTAGGTGTAACCACATAAAATGCCAGCTCTTGCCTTCTGCCTGAAGCCCTAGTCATCTTTAAGGGGGTGACCACCAATAGGCACGTAGAGGGTGAGGGTCTCAAGGAGACAGCCCATGGCTTTGATGACGATCCCCACCTCTTGCGAGGTCTAACTGGATTCACCCATCTCATTGCAACTCCTCATCTTCAGCTTCAGGAAATAAAAGTACTGTCCTCTGCAAAATAAACTACCATCGCGTGTGCCAGACCCCAAATCCCACGCCACCAGAGTGTCACACGTGCAACCCATTTTGGCATCACTCTAGCTCAGGAATTAGGGGGACAAGGCGACACCACAGGGAGCGAGAAATGGACAAGCCAGTTACAGGTCAGGGACCTTGCTGCCCCCAAGCAAGTCACCCTCCAAAAATGAAACCGAAAGGTTTTACACTGAAAAACATCTGGATTTCCTGCACAAGTTTCCCAACAATATGTATCGAGCGAATCATTTCGTTGCCCTGGTTGCCAGTGCCCCGCGCAGACTCCAGTCCATCCTGCCCTGCCATGATGCTGCAGACACGACGCTGCCGGTCCGCGAAGCCAGTGGGCTCCGAGGGGAACGCCGGCCCCGAAAGGCAGATGTTGTGTAAATTCATATTTCATAAACACGGTTAATTGTGACAAGAGGGCTATAAAAATCCTTGTACCGCTTAAATTATTTCTCCACTTAGAGCAACTCTACCACCAGAAAATGTTACACATTGCACTTTATACTGAACTGGCAGCGCTCGATGATGACATTACAGCTCCATTAAACAACAGATATAAAAATCACAGATCTTTAAAAACTACAAATTAATTGTTCTGCCATCATTCAACATAATCATTTAAAAATAAACATGCCATATAACTGTCATTAAAAGTTTTCCAATCTAACACTGCATGTGTTTAAGTACAAAAATTATACTTTTCGAAATAAACATTGCTGCTATCAGGGAAAAGTGCTGCTGTAAGTCACATCGCTATTAGACAGAAACTAACACCTAAAAGAGTCAATAATCCCTCACTCTTTACCAAGGAAATATTCTCTCTCCATCCAACAAGGTCACAATAAAGTAAAAAACCCAAAAAACAGCAGCAAAACAACTAAACGATACCTACTAAAACTTTAGTACTTCAATACAGACACACACGTAAGTAAAAGATAAGCAATTTGGAGGCTGCTTTTTCATAAATTTATGGTTTATGCATTAACTGATGCTGATGCTGCAGCAACCTATGCTTAGCATATTCATTGTATCCACACGAAACTCCTTGCATATACTGGCCTCTAAGTTTTGACCTAACTCATACACTCAGCGGGGAATAAAAAAGAAAGAAACCTCCTCCCCCGAGTTTTAATTTTTCTATCCTGATTTTTTTATGTTTGGTTATTTAAAAGAAAATATTTATTAAGAGTTTATTATCTATTTATATTTGGAAAAGACTATTTTGTTTTAATAACACATCTCCTTTTAGGCACTAGCTTACACTTGCTAACATTTAGTCATTTAAGCCCCAGAGTAAGAAACCACAAGGTTTCCTTCAGCTCTGCGGGGCCACTGGATCTGTACGTGGCAGGAGATAAGCGACCCGGTGCCGCGGGAAAGGGAAAGAAAAGACTTCATCTGCTCTCTCTCACCTGCCCGGGTGAGAAACCAAGCGGGAGGCGTGCGGGGGTAATTCAGTTCTGCAGTACTGGCGTCATCATTCATATCTCTGTTGCCACCACAAGCAGGCAGTGCCTGCCAGCCTGGCTGCAGCAGTTTGTTTACACGCTATTAGAAATCAGGATTTGCTATTTAGGCTAAAGAAGTCTCAGTAGGTATCGACTAGGCACAAACATTATTCTGCCCGTTTGCTCAGGATGCCCTGGAAAACTTTGTGTAAAATATGAAAATTATGCATGCCATTATGTGATGAAATCAAAATACAATAAAATGTATGCATGGACGTTTCTACTTTTAAGCAGTAGTTACTGAACTGTAGCTGGCTTCATTTTAAAAGTACATATCACTTGTATAAACAGTATTTATTTTATAATAAAAAAATACTTTATACATAGCTATCTAAATTTCTCATGCTGAAGTATCCACAATCATTTGAATATAACACACTGTTAAATTCAATTTAAACTCCCTCGGTATCTATCATTTTAGACAACCTAAGTGATTTGGGTAGATAATCATAAATCTGCAGTTATGCCTCATTTTTTCTGGGAGCTGACAAATTGCTGGTGGTGCAACAGGTGCCGTTTCCATTCATCATTATTTTTTAGGAAGAGGACGATGCTGGCACGGTCCCTCTCGGCGGTCAGGCTGCCTGTGCACCCGTGGGTCAGCGGCGAGGACCTGTGAAGCTGCAGCATCACAGCTCCTCCAGCTGCTTCCCACGGCCCAGAGGCAGAGGGGCTGCTCCTGCTCGGCAGGGTCAGACTGAAATTCTTCTGTCATTCCCCAGAAAAACCTTTACTGCTTCCTGTGGCTTCAGGCTAGCAACAAAAAATGAAGGTTTTAGGCCTAGCAATAGGCCTGGACCCACAATCGTCCTTCTGCCTCTATGACACACAATAAGGGGTTAACAGCATCGAGACCAAACTCAGGTGTAGATCACTCCGACTTCACTGGCAGCACTGATTTTAACCCGAATTTCCATATGGGGCACCTTCAAAGCTTCAACGGCAATTTTATTCAAAACAAACGTTCAGGCACTGACTTTTAACCTGCTCAAATCAGGTATTTGTATCTGAAATTTCCACCGCTCGCTTATATCACCGAAATGATCATGCAAATGTACTAGAATTTCAAGTACTGCCTCCACCTGGGGATGCTACACAGTATATTTAAATTTCTAGCTAACTACTAGACAGCACAGAAAGCACACAGCCCAATCCTAACTGCTAAGTTACTCGGGCAAAATACCACAGAGAAAAGTTGCAAAATCCATCAGAAGATTTTTCTGTCTTAAAACATACGTCATACAGAAATAACTTTTTGCCGTGAAAATCACTAGGAAACTCAGAACTTAATAAGGTGGATGCAGTTTTAATATGAGATGAAATACACAGAAGAAATATAATCGAGACAGTTGGCTGCAAAAAGCCCCACGAAGAAGAGCTGAGATTAGATGGAGAGCAAAATAATACGGAGCCAAATTTGTCCCTGAACCATAGAAATGATAAAAATGGAGGGTATTTAACTTTGTATTTGTTATTTTAAATTTAAACTAAACAAAATGCGTTCAGATAACAACACGTAATCACGTCAGCTCCCAATTAGGTATAATCCCAGACTCGAAAGGGCAACATATTTAACGTTTAGCAAATCCACAGCAATAACTCACGGGAGGGAGCCGGGATTTTGGGGCAGGGACGCGGCGACGGCCCGAGCCGACTCCGATTTACTTTCTGCCCTTACGCACACACACAAACACACAAACACACAAACGCAAACACACAAACACACAAACGCAAACACACAAACACACAAACGCAAACACACAAACACACACAGCAAACCCCGATTTTAAAAGCGGGGTAAAAACCCGCAGCGCAAATCTCGGCGCCCGGCAAAGTTGCCGGGAGCCC
>VXAK01012472.1:0-70314 GCA_013399435.1 Arenaria interpres | reverse complement strand
CTGCACGTTCCCCCCATCAGTTTGTGCAGTTCCACCATCCCGGACCCCCATTTTTGCATCCTTACGGGTTACAACATCCCAGTCTGCCTGCAGTTTCCCGAGAGCCCATCAAGTTCTGTGTCTCTGTCAGGTCTGTGTCCCTCTATTTTTGTTAGTGCTTCCCCCCCTTCTCCTTCTGGGCCTTGACCAGACAGTCTTGCAGAAATAAGTGTTCCCGGGTTCCCCCCCACACTTTATCAGTTAGCATCACATACCCCTACGGACTCCCACATAACTTCAGTCAGAAGTTTGTAAGGGTAAGTGAAACCAAGTAAAAAAAAAACCCAAAGCAAAACAAAAAAATGCACTTCAAAAGTATCCATGGATAAATTGCCATGGGAGTCTTCCACCTATTTTTGCTTCTGGCATGCTCAGACAAGGACCGTATTCATACTCATGTAGAGAATTTATACTCCCTGCATTTACAAAGTGGCTCCATTTTATTTCAAAGAATCCTTCGGGGAGGAAAGTTATACCCAGTGTGAGTAAAGGGTACTTTCAACTCAAAATACAAGGCAGATTCTACCGCAGTAAGCCAACCTTAGAGGAGAAAAAAAAAAATAAAAAATGTAGCTACTCCACAAACCAAAGGCAAGCATTTAGTCAACAATTCTACTTTCTAAAGGAAGAAGGAAACTTTGAGGAGAGGTTTGCAAGCCAATGCTATAGCTACTTCACTCTCTTTTTAAACCACTAAAAATGTAGAATTTTTTTGGTCCAATGTAGCATAATTTTGAAAGAGAGCTTATTGTTTCTTTCCCTTATCTTCCAACAGTTATAATTACGAGCCCAGCTAATTCTCCCCACCTTGCAAAAAGCAGCAACATCAGGCTCTGGAGCAGCACCACGCAATAGTGCTTAGAACTTCCACCACAGCAACCCTGCTACAAAATTCACAACAGATGGTAAGCACAGGGAGAGGATTTTTTCCTAAATAGTTTTCATTTGGGAGTAGCAACAGCACACTGGCCAAGGATGGCCAGGGAGTGTAACAATGTGGGCAATGAAAACACATAGAATCATAGCATGGTTGGAGTTGGAAGGGACCTTAAAGATCATGCAGTTCCAACCCCCCTGCCCTGGGCAGGGACACCTCCCACCAGACCAGGTTGCTCAAAGCCCCATCCAGCCTGGCCTTGAACACCTCCAGGAATGGGGCAGCCACAGCTTCTCTGGGCAACCTGTTCCAGTGTCTCACCACCCTCACAGCAAAGAATTTCTTCCTGAGATCTCATCTAAATCTCCCCTCTTTCAGTTTAAAACCATTCCCCCTCATCCTGTGGCTCCACTCCCTGATCAAGAGTCCCTCCCCATCCCTCTTGTAGCCCCCTTTAGGCACTGGAAGGGGTTATGAGGTCGCCCTGGAGCCTTCTCCAGGCTGAACAGAAGTGGGCAGAGACCCCGTGTCTCTTCTCCATACTAAACAGAAGAACTAGCATCATTAAAGTTGGAGAAAGAGGGAAAACGTGACATCTTTGGAATTCTCTACTCACCTCCACAGCTCCAGAAAGAGTTCCTAGATTTCAAGTGTCTGGTCTCCTGAAAAGTCTAATTTACTTCTCTTGAAGCTTTGTTTGTCCCATAAGCTAAAATTTAGAAGCACTGTCAGGACAACACAAGAGATTATCCTTAAAATTTATTACATTGAGTAACAAAGAAATTACAGCCAATGGTCCAAACCAAAATTATTTGAATTAGAGGATCTAGCATGGAGCTTTTGTGGGAGCGTTGATCTGGATAACCAGGTAACCATCGGACCAGCTCAATCCTTCCAGGCTCTTACAACGCACCCGACAGACAGAACCCACAGGTTCTCAGTCTTTTAGCTTAAAAGAGCTGTTTCCCTACAAATGTGCCTGAAGTGCCCCAGCTCCCTGTTTAACATGCGTTTTGTGTTAGTATTTAATTCCTCCATATGCAGAGGACTCGACACAACCCTGTTGGAAAGATTAACCCTTCCCCCAGCCCCTCCTAGGGAACTATATGTACGTGGCAGTTCATACACATACCCAAAAAGTTGCTCCAAGTATCAGAGCTTCGCAGCAGTTATACTTTACAAAAATATTCTGCAGCTTCTAATTGAGTCAGGCAGTTTTTGTGAGCAAAAGCTTTTTTTTCTTTCTGTCCCCCCCCACCTCTTAAAAAAACCCCACGGCTTATGAATCCTACCTGCTTACTGATAAATTTGACACTATTGGAAAAATAAAGCAGCTGATTTAGGAAACAAGAATTATTCACGCAGGGGAGGTATACATCATTAACCATTTTTTGTTTCTTAATCTGTTCTTCCAGCGCTGTAGATAGAGCAATTCTGCCACCTAGAGTAAAATCCAGGCCTGAGATTAAAAAGGTATTGGTGAATACACACTATTTGCTTGACTAATTTGAACTGGGAGACATACCTTGCACAGCAGATACATTAAATGCAAATCTTGTCGGTTTATTCATTTTTTAAATCGTGCTACAAAATATTTAGTACGCTGCTTGCTATCAAAATCAGCAGCAGTGCCAGAGAACTAGGTGAAATATGTGATAAATACAGTTGAGATCATTTACATTTTTATTGGCCCTTTCGCTACACACATCTCCAAATATTTCCAAAAATTCACAAAGTAGTTCTCCATTTGCCCATATAAATAGGATAGAATTCCCTTAACAAGGTTTTAAATTAGGAATTGGTCTATTTGGGCAAATAAGGAAATTGTAAGCCAATTTAACAGAAAAATTGTTCCAGTTCATATATATCTAGATCTCCCATTTTCAAATATTTCTAGTTCTGAAGCCAAAAAACTGCTGCCAGTTGATATGTAAAACACTGTCCATTAGCTGGGAGGGGAAAAGTGAGGTAATGGCAAGGCAGAACAATCCCTTACAAAGAACTGATGATCCTTAGTTGAATTTATATAAAGCTAGGATTTTAGCATCTTATTAATATAAATTAAGGCATCTACCTCCACTTCTCCAGCTCACAGGGGTGAAGAACTGATGCCTCCTCGGATATGAATCTGTGGTTTTAAAGAGTCAGATAAATTTAAAGCAATAAATCATCCTATTCCGAGCGCTGAAAGGCCGTACGCTGAGCTCTTCCATGAGCAGTTATGTCAAAGTACCAAATAGCACATAATTTTTCCTCTAGTGACTGAAACACATTTGTCATGGCGGTAGATGGAGATTTACTTCCAACTAAAGAGGCTAAAAATGTGATTTTCTTCCCCTAGGTTCTGTCTCTCGGACAGAGAAGAGCACCCTATGGAGGGCGTGCAAGGTTAATCCCCCGGCTCACCAAGCGCTGGTCGAAAAGGCAGGGACAGGAATTCCCTTCAGAGGCAGGTTTGGGATGTAACCTCCGGAATACAAAGTCTTTAAAATATCTGTTGCTAGAAGCCAGGAGGGTTTGCCAGATAAAACATCTGTCTTTTTCACAGTTCTCTTCCTTAAACACCTGCTACTCCAGGAGACCAGATAGCTGGACCTTGGCAGGGCCCGTGATGGCCATTCCCTCACTTGGTTGGGTTTGTGATAGGAAAAGCACCGAGAATGAGTTGTTGCTGGAATTAAAAATAGCCCGTGCTTATTGGCAATAACGTGCTGCACCGGATGCGCATAGCACACTTCATCTGAGGATCTAAGTGTTTTGCAAACATTAATTAAGCTCTGCACTGCTGTTATGATTCACAGAATGCCATTATCACACCCAAGGGATGCAGGAAAGAACGGCACTGAAGCAGAGTAGAGGGAGGCGAGCCCTTGAAAGCACAATGACTCTGGTTCCATTTCAGATCACATCAACCTACATCCATCCCAGGACAAAGGAAGTCAAGTCAAGGATTACTCAGAACAGAGCATTGCATTTTTACATGATTTGGGAAGCAGAGATGCTTTAAAAAAGCACTCGCTTCTTCTGACCGTTCTTTCTTTTCTTGTCACTTGAGGGATTATATACATTAACAGTTCCCTAATAACAGTCCTTTTTATTATTTCTGTTTATTCTAATCTCTTCCTGACCTTAGGTACATTCACCTTTCTTTTCAAATCTGCTAGTCTTGACCTACTTCCAATTATTTGTGCTTTGCGTATCACATTTCCTCCAGACACCCTGACCCTCACATTCTTTCCTCCTTCTTTCACAGGACATTTCCCACCCACACTCCCCACACCCCCAAGAAGCTGGAGAACATTTTCCTCTCTTAACCTTTACTGATCATTTCTGATTCCCTGGGTAGCAAATGGCCCTCTATTGCTAGGAACGGGGAGTACACAGGCATAGGGACTCTCAGGAGCAGAGAGCAGCAACCAGCATCCATTGTCCTCCACTGCTTCCTTTCTTCTCAGAAAGGAACTGAAGGAGAAACACATTGGAGGATGTGTCCTCAGAGTTTCAATAACTGGTGTGGTTTGTGATAGGTCTTTATAGTATCAGTCACGACATCAACAGGGACCCAGCGTGACTGAGCACCTCTCTGAAGGGCCCGTACACCAACACTCATAACACGCAGAATGGACTTTAAGACTTCGATGTCTACATGCAGTTGCAGGGCTACCATCTCACCGGGACCATGGGAACGTGGTGGGAGAGCTCACGCAACTCAACTGCTGTAATGGGTGGATATAGGACATGATACTGAGGAACTGGAGTTGCCCTTGGTGCAAGAGCACTGCAGGGACGCGTGGAGCTTTGCCTGGGGATGGGTGATGAGCCGCTGACAGCTTATGGGTCAGAATTATAGAATGCTTTGGGTTGGAAGGGACCTTCAAGATCATGATGTTCCAACCCCCCTGCCATGGGCAGGGACACCTCCCACCAGACCAGGTTGCTCAAAGCCCCATCCAGCCTGGCCTTGAACCCCTCCAGGGATGGGGCAGCCACAGCTTCCCTGGGCAACCTCTTCCAGTGTCTCACCACCCTCACAGGAAAGAATTCCGTCTTGATATCTAATCTAAATCTCTCCTCTTTCAGTTTAAAACCATTACCCCTCGTCCTATGGCTCCACTCCCTGATCAAGAGTCCCTCCTCATCTCTGCTGTAGGCTCCCTTCAGGTACTGGAAAAGGCTATAAATTGTCCCTGGAGCCTTCTCTTGTCCAGGCTGAACAGCCCCAACTCTCTCAGCCTGTCATAAGAAAGCCATAACAAGAAAGGCTTCTACAGGCATATCAGCAACTTAAGGAAGAACTTGCATGAAAGGAAGTTCCGAGAACTTCCAACATGGGCCTGCTGAATGGGACACACAGCACATGGTGACAACCAGCGCGGATACAGCTGAGGTACTCGATGCCTGCTATGCTTTGGTCCTTACCAGCAAGATCTGCCCTTCAGGAATCTCACATCCCTGAAATGGGCAGCTAAGTCTAGAGCACGGAAAACTTACTGTCAGTAGAAAAGGGACACAGACAGGAGTGCTGAGAGAACTGGGCAATGTCACTGTGAGGCCACTACCAATTCTTTTTGAAAGGTCGTGGCGATTGAGGAAAGTTCCTGAGGGCTGGAAGACAGCAAGTGTCACACCTTTCAAAGGGCAAGGAGGATGATCTGCAGAACTACAGGCCAATTGACCTCACCTCAAACCCTGGCAAGGCGGTGGAGCAAATAATCCTGGAAGCCATTCCCAAGCACACGAAGGACAGAGAGGTGATGAGTCAGGATGAATTTACAGAGCAGGAATCACGCCTGAACAGCCTAATTGCCTTCCACAACGAAGCGATGAGTTCAGGGAGTGAGGAGAGAGCAGTGGATACGGTTTATCTTGACTTCAGCAAGGCTTTTGACAGTCTTTCATAACTTTCTTATAGATGAACTGACAAAATGCAGGCTAGATAAAGTAGATTGAAAACTGGCTGAATTGTCAGGCTCAAAGTAGTTGTTGTGACCATCAGCCCAAAGCCTGAGGCCAATTGCTGATGTTGTAGCCCTGAGGTTACTACTGGGACCACTACTGTCTAACCTCTTCATTAATGAGCTAGAAGATGGGACAGAGCACACCAACAGCAAGTCTGCAGATGATAGACGATGGGGAGGAGTGGCTGATACACCAGATGGGTGTGCTGCCACTCCAAGGGACCTCAACAGCTTGGAGAAACGAGGNATGCATCAATACCTGCAGAGAGCAAGACTGAGCCAGACTCTTCTCAGCGGTGCACAGTGAAAAACACAAGGTAACGGCCACAAATTCAAGTAGGAATTTCCACTCAAAATACTATTTTTACGCTGAGGCAGATCACACACTGGTACAGGTTGCCCAGAGAGACACTGTGGGGTCTCCAGCTGTGGAGATATTCAAAACCAAACTCAACACAGTCCCGAGCGACCTGCTGTATGTGACCCTGCCTTCAGTAGGGGTGGTAGATTAGACAGTCTCCAGTGATTCCTTCTGATCCTACAAGTTCTGTGACTCAGGTTCCAAGAGGTGAGAATAAATTTTAAAGAGGGAACTTTGGTTTTTGTTTCAAAATCAACATATGGAAAGAGATCCAGAGATTCTCAGGAAACATACGCTAACTGCAACCCACCAGCAGGTTAAGCCATCAGTGACCTCACCCAGAATAAGATCTCAGGATACTTTTGAAGTACTTGGTGGTCCTACTGAGCACGTCGAGTTCCGACGAGGCCAAAACACAAGACTTTTTCTCAGGAAAAGAAACACAAGTTCCAGAAACACGGACTAGGCTTTAGCAGAGTATGTATGTTAATGCCTTCAGCTCATGAGCAGCAATGACAGGATAAGCTTGAACATCCCTCTCACCTATTTGTGTGCCCTCCATTAATTTAGGGAGGTTTTTAGACTAACTAGCAACACAGGTGTGAACTAGAGAGCACAATCTGTGATGGTTCCACACCACTCACGTTTTATATTCTCAGTACATCCGTGTCTCTTCCTTCCCTCCACCGTGTCACTTTGTGAAACTCCTTGTTCAAGATGAAGGAAGGTCAAACCCGCTTTGTGTATTATTCTCTTTCCTGGCTTTGCATTTTACTTGCCGCTCACTTTTTTTTCTCTTTTTCTCCCCTGAAAATGAATAGAGTATCCTGAAAGACAGAGCAGAGTTTAATGTAGCTTTGAAAATCAATACTTTTCTTTGCAAGAGAAAATGCTTAGCTCTCAGAAGAGTTCTATCCCTTAATCTGGGGAATTACTAATAATATCTAGAATTCAGAATAGTACTTTCAATTAAGAGAAGCTTAACATTCATTCAACCCCTTGCAGGAAGGCAGCCACTATTACCTTTATTTTACAGAACAATTGAGCTGTCTAATTGAAAGTCAGAAAGCAAATAAGTGACAGTAAGAATTAGATTTCAACTTTCGGTCTGAAACTTAAATAAATGTGTTATCTATATGTATTCATGAAAGCAAAAATCCAAAACCCTTTGTTAATACGCACCTCTGAAGGGACAGAAAACAACAGAAATCTTTCAAAGTGAAAATACACAAAACAGAATTTTTCACTTGAAAGATTCATTGCTCTAAAGTATTCATGGGCATTTATATGGACCTGTAGCCATATATATATTTATACATATATATGTATGTATATACAGTTAGTTGAAGTTGAGTTTGAAGCAGAAAATGTCAAGTTTCTTATAAGGAAGTTGTTTGGGTGGTTTTCTCAAAACATAGAAAGCACAACCAGTAGCAGCCCAGGCAAAGCGATCGAACACGGGCTTGGAGTGTGCTGGGAAAGCTCGGCCGGGGCTGCTTCATCCAGCTGCTGCAACGGGAAAGAACAAAGTCCTACTGGTTGGTTAAAAGCAGCTCTGAAAGGCCTGTCGTTTTGTAGAGTGTTTCCAGAGCAGCCATCACGCCAGATAAGATAAAGGCCACGGAAAGAAAGGTTCACGAAGCAAACTTCTTCACAGTTGTGAGCAAGGCATTACTGCTATGTTTTACCACTAAAAAACAGAAATAAAGAACACCAGACTACCACATTTTCATAGAATCATGGAACCGTTTGGGTTGGAAGGGACCTCAAAGACCAAGTTCCAACCCCCCTGCCATGGGCAGGGACACCTCCCACCAGACCAGGTTGCTCAAAGCCCCATCCAGCCTGGCCTTGAACCCCTCCAAGGACAGGGCAGGCACAACAATATTCACTAAAGAGAGGTAAATGATCTGCAATAGTGCAGAGTATATGTAATGGTAAGTTATAATCTTATGCTATAGACACAAAGTGCAGTCTCACACAAAACTGCTGTTTTCTACCTGTTTCTACAATCCAGCTCTCCAGAGCTGCGGAGCACTGAAAATTCATTAATTAAGGTTTTGGTTGCACTTCCAGCATGACTTAGCAAGAATTTGCTAGTTCCAGCTGACCGTATCATACTACCAGAGATGGGGGCACAAGTGTAATAGAAACATTAGTAATAATCTTACTGGAAGACACTTAATTAGGAAGAAACCCCCAAGGTAACTTGCATGAACTATAATTTCAAGTTGGCGAGTGTATGTAGCACTATTGAAGTGTTTCAAATTTACAGGATACTATTTCAAACCTACTTAAAAGCCAAAGGTGTTGGTAAGTCTTTCTGGTGTCCGCACCAGTAAGGTCTAAAAATTTCAAGAAGGCTTCCAACTACAGATTCACGATCCAACAGTATTTTCCTGAAAAGAAGTACCAATACGATCTTTGAATTCCTGCCTTTTCTGTTCTTTTCTCCCCTGCAGATTATTCATCGCTCCAACTACATCCTACAGTAGAGAATTGATAGATCAGGTGTCCTTTGCTGCTACAATCCCCTTTTCTTGCGCGGAAAAGCATCCACTGGCAGGACACACGGATTTCCCCGAGTTCTTCAGCGGGCAAGTTATGAAGGTGATGTATCATGAACACAGCACTAAAACAGCGATTTCACCAGTGAAAGACCCTCAAGGAAAAAAAATAATAGAGGAAACAGCGGGTGTTTCAGCTGCGTTCAGGCTGCATTTGAAGTGTGGGAACTATTTGTTTAATTTCCAAGTCTTTCTGTTCAAATGAATATTTGACTTCTCCCAACCAGGGAATAGAGTAAGAAATAAAAGGCGTTTTTTTTTCTTCCCCACAAACAGCTAAGAAATTGAGCCGCCTGCCTAGTTTATATAATTCTTCGGAGAGAAGTCATCCTCTAACGTGCGTACCAATTTTCCCCCGTGAAAAAGGAGCAGAATAATAACCAACAAGTTGAACGGCAGCACATTTGCGACCTCGCCGTCAAATCAGAATGTGTGAATTACAGTGCCGCTTCCGCCACCGATGTTCGGAATTCAACGTATGCCAGCTTACACAGCGCTTGGAGACGAAGAGCATCTTTTAAAAGGGATGGAAAACATACGCCCCCTTCTCCCTCCGGAACAAAGAGAAGAAAATTAATGTTTGGTTGTAGTGCAACAAAATCAATCACAGCTCTTTGATAATAGGTTTGTCTGAGCTCCCCTGGAAAATAGGACACTTGAGAAATCTTAACTACAGTAGATACAAATCCAAAATAGCCTCTGCAGTTGCAGTGAATTAGCGCCAGGGAATTATTGAATTATTTCCCGTACAAATCCCAGAACAGTTTGCTTCCACGGGAATATGGAAAGATCTGGCAGAAGCCAAGGAGACGAGATGATCGTGATGTGAACCAAAATACGTCTCCTTTTACCCGCAGCAGCATACGGCAGGTAAGCAGCGTGGGGCAAACACTCTTCCCGAGTTTAGCAAAGGGTGTATCGGAGAGAATCTAGAGAAAAGAATGAGTGAGCGAGTGAATCCATGTTATTGGGAATCTCACACGGAATTTCAGTAGCTCTAGATAAAACAGGAAGAGCATTAGCAGCAGAACTGCAGTCCCTGCTATACACTCCGGAGTGAGGAAGGGAAAGTATATGCTCTTTAACCGTGTTTAGAGGAAACGCCAGCAGGAGTTTCTGCTTTTTGCTCCCTAATTACAGGATCTCCAGATATTCCTCAAATTGTTCCCGTTCGACATCGTAACAATGAGGGCCCTGAACAGAGCAGGAGCCCCTTCAGACACATGGAGGAGCCCAGTTTGGTTTTCTCTTTAGCTTGCTCTGCGAGTACACGACATCTCTCAATATGATTGATTCAAAAAGAACAAAGTTAGCTCTTGTAAGAGAAATTAGCATCGCAGCAGCTATTTATTACCTTGCAAAACTGGCCACAGTTTAAAGGACTTTATCACTGTATTTTCTACACACCCAATTCCAATCCTGACATTGAGTTGATGAGCATGTCAAGACCAAATTCTACCTCGGGCTGCCGAGTCTCTTTCCTGACTTCTAAATTACATCTAGAGCATGCTGGGGATCAAGGAGTTGACATTTCTAACATCCATTTATCATCAAATCTGATCATTGAACCACTCTCCTACACTTGTTTATACACATTCCATCTTTAATGAAGTTAAATACTGGTAAATCTAATGTGGAGCCTTGAGGTGCCTTCACTGTTTCCATAGGCGATGCAAGTGCATTAGTCCTTTTAACTTCTGAACTCTTGGCTGCTGTGTCATGAACACTTCCTTTTGTGGCCCTTTGCAAGGGCCACTACTGTGTCTTCCTTTATTCCCACTACTATGAGATGCTGAAGGACCAAGTAATACTAATTTTTTCTTTTCAAGAAAACAACCTGCAAGTAACTAGAGCTCCTTCAAAGCTTTTTCTTAATTTATATCGGCGTAATTTAGATAGAAAAAGCCTCAATATTCTGGTGAGGGAGAATTTTCTCCACTTTCTGCAGAGCTTCAACGAAACTAGTCTACTTGTCCATGGCTAATATTAGCAATGACACCGAGCAGTTGCCTCAGACACACGATCCTAGCCATGCCCATTAACGGTGGCCAGACCTTCCAATTAAAGAAAAAAAGACCAAACCCACCTTTGAACTAGCAAAAAAACCCCTTAGTTTTGCCTGGAACACGAGGAGGTACAAGAGGAAAGCAGCAGAGGCATCCCAGGCCTGATGTAGATGCCGGCGGTGGCAGAGGTGCGATGAAGGCCATAAACTGCACCAGGAGAAACTCTTCTTTGTGTTACGTGAGACAAAAAGAAGTCAGATTTACTGCAAAACACAGCTTCATGTGGAGGTAGATGCTGGGAGTGATGGGTCGAGCAGCTTATCAGAGGAAATCAAGACCACTGACACACAACTAATTGTTACACTTAGCTGTTTTACACCAGAAAACTTGCCCTAAAAGTTCTTCTTTCCTGTTTGAAGTTTCTCTACTGAGGTTTTTGGGCTTGTGGGTTGTTGGTTTTTTTTTTACTTCTACATATTGAATTTGGAGGTTTTGCTGTTTACAAATCTGAAGACGTATACATCAAGGCAGAAACTACGCAGTTAAAGCACACCCACGGCTGAACAGCTCAGCAATGCCTAGACCTACGAATGCAAGGACCTTTTCAAGTGGTGTGAACATCACTAGAAGCAGCCCCCACCCAGAAGGCCCTTTGCTTGTTAGGCACTGGCGATGCTTTTTTTATCAACTTTCATCAAAACTCAGTGTTTCTTTCTCATGTCTTAGGTTCTTATTTCTTAAACTTAAAGTCTCTGGCAACGTAAACTACAGTCAACCCAGGCTGTTACACGCTGGAATTAAGCAACCACATACTGAAAAAAGAAAACACTTTAAACACCACAGGGTTGGGGGGTTGGGTGTTTTTTCTTGTAGAGATTTAGGGTGCCCATCTATCTTGGAGCAGATATTCCTGGCAGATAACATCAGCGGTGTATCACCACTGGAGACAGAATGCTAATTCTGAAGTTGCATTTAGCTTTCTCAAACTATTTTCTCTAAAATTGCTACAAAAAGATTAACACATTCCATAGGTTGAGCAGAATATAGAACGGAGATTCTTTTCCCCCCAAAAGCAGTATCTTCATTCACAATCCTCGTCAGGATTTTATCTCTGCACCTTAAAAACAGGGTGTATTTCACAAGATCAGGAGTAAAGGGGCAGGGGATGCTTCAGCAATTACAAAGTCTGCGTTTTGAACTTCCCTCACAGGTACCTCATTTTTCCAAACATTCTTCCAGACTCCGGCATTTCAGAGAACAAACAAATAACGGTATATTCTGTCTCCCACCCCCAGCCCCTTTCTTCACTCACTCACGTATTCAGATCCCTTCACCCACGTGCTCTAATTGTGACTTGCAATTTCTGGCATATTTTCCTGTTGCTAAGCCTCCCCTGTAAAAAAAAAAAAAAAAACAATGAGGAAAAACTGGAGAACGAGTAGTTTTTAAGATGGAAGCGATGTAACAGAACAAATGGAAACCCAGCACGAGGTTCAGAAATTGCCTCCAGAGTGCTAAGAGCCACTAGCTGAAAGGTAAGACCTCTTAGAACACAGACAAACCCTGGCCTTCAGAACTTAACCATATTTATATTTTAGATTCACGAGTTCACCACTTGTCCTCTTGGAAACAACGGGGAAAAAAGTGGTAATTTCAAGCACAGAAGTAGAAGAGAAACAGGAGCGAAGCAGACAAGTCCCGCAGCATCAAGCTGACAGGAAACTCCACTAAACTTTACTTTGAATACAGAAAAACCTCCTTGAATATGGAAATATTTTCTGCTGTACAGCTACACGAGCAGAGACTTAGCGTATCCTTACGAGGCACTTGAAAAGGGAATATGGGAGACCTTTAAACTGGCCCAGAATTAGCTTAATCAGGAGCACTCTATACTGAGGAGCAGCTCAGTGACCGAAGAACCTTCGAGGAGATGAACTGTCCTGTTTCTACCCTGTTCACACACTCCAGGGCAAGGAGGAGGCTACACAATCCCACAGGTAATGCCATCACCCAGTGGAAACGGTCAAGCCATCAGTTTAAAAGCCTAAATTTGACAGGGTAAGGAAACTGGACTTGAATTCAATAGCAACCAAAAGCAGTTCACCTCAGGAAAAAAAACATCCGACTTCAGCGAGCGAACACCAGCTCGCTGAAGTTGTTAATTAACCAAAGTTCAGTAATATCCCCTGGGATTAGAACGCTCTTTGTTCCACTTGCTTGGGTGCCAAGTCTTGCGGTAAAATAAAGGGTTTCTCATAAGCAATGCTGTAATAGCTCAATCAAAATTTGCAGGAGAAACGAGCAGCAGGTCCCCAACAGAAAAGGTATTGAGCTCTCTGAAGAGGCAGAGCAGATTTAAATAGATACTCTTTTTCCATCAATAACAATCTTAACCAAGAGACAATCTTAACTTGGGACAAACCCAAGTGAAAGGAGCAACCGACTCACAGCCACCAAGTTCCTGCTTCTGAACAGGGCTGTGCTGGGCAACTACAGCTGAAAATAATTTAGATCCAGATTCAATTACCAATATCCTGTTTTTATCGAGGTAAAAGTAACATTGGTTTCACACTGTGAGTTTTCTAAACACGATTCACATCGATCCCATGGTCCACACCATTATTGTCGCTAGTTTATCTCACTGCAATCTTGCCACCTCTGCACAGGTGGGACTTTTGCTTGTAAGAGAAGCCACTTTTTAAAAAGCTATTTTTGATATAGAGCTTCTGCTTCTTCCTTCTCGGAGTTGCTACAAGTTATAAGGAACATTTAACCGCCAGCAAGGGCATTTTTGATTTTCTTGGTAGAGAGCCACGGGTTCTCAAGCTAATCCTCACGCTCAAAATCACAAGGCTCTGCGCTATTCCAACAGTCACTTGGAAAGGCTTTTCGCCTTGTTTGGAGTTGAAAAAACCCCACAAAATCCCAAATCTTCAAAATATGAAGCAACTTAAACTCAGAAAGGCTCTTTCAAGCGAATGGAATTCCAAGCCTGAATTCCAAACCTGTCTCCACCTTACCCTTCCCAGTACTATCGCTTTAGTAGCAGCATGGAGCAAAGAAATAGTGGCCAGAATCATAAGCAGAACAAAACAAACTGATCTCAAGTTTTTTTAAAAAAAAAAAAAAATAAATAAAATCTAAGTTGATATATTCTGGGAAACAGGCTAAGATGAATTAACGTTACATAACATTTTCACTAACACAGTTTCACGTTTCAAAACGGAAATCAGATTTATTCAACATTAAGTGTAACAACACATCAGAAATAAAAATCCACTTATAAAATAAAGCAAAGTAACATGAATAAACACAGGAAAATACTGTCTGAGACTCTCCAAGCAGGACATTTCTCATAAGACTCACAGGAAAAAAAAGAAAAAAAAAAGGAAAAAGAAATATTTTTATATGCAAAACAGACTCAATTCCCAAAAACTCAGGTTTTTTTCCAGTTGTAAAGCGATATATAGCTAATGGGGGGTAAACCAGAAAGGAGAATGAAATGCATCATGCTGTACAACACCAAAGAAATACTCCAGCTGCATTTGTGTACAGCACCAACAACATGCAGTCGATGAGGTTAAAAGCAAGTACAGGGTGTGTTTGTATTAGAGAGACAGAAACCAGTCAGTCTGAGGGCTTTGTTTCTTATTTTAGTTCAACTAATGAAAACAAACAGAAGCCGAGAGCAAACAGAGGAAGAGCAGAATCTGCGAGAAGGACATCTCTTCCCAGAACAGGAGAGCATCTTAAGTTAAGGTTTGAATTGTGCACGTATTTACGTGTCTTGGTCCTCTTCTTGCTGCGTCATTGGAACATCCTTCCATCCAACAACAGGTTCTAGGCAAATATCTACACTTTTATAAAGCTGTAATTGAACAAAACAAGGCAAGCCATTCAAACGCTGCTAATCTTTTAAGTCAGGCATTAATATGCTGAACACTCACTACAACTCAACGTTATTTAAATTAAAAACAAAAACAGGGCAAGGCATCCCCCAAATAGCCTTGCTGAAATGTACGGTATTTTAATTGTTTGCGTTGCCTGGGAGGAGAGCAATGTGAAAATACACATGCTACCGAATTCATTTCATTAAGAACTATTTAAACAATTCTTGTAGACAAAAAACTGGGATCTTTGTTGTTTCCAGTCGGTTCGCACCCTGACAGATTTCTCTTGCCAGTCTTTGTTTTTTTCCCTTTAAAAACAGCTATTTTTTTTTTTTTAAACAAACCCCCAAGATCTCCTACAGCTTTTGTGAGCTATTGGAAAGCAAGCAAGCACAGCGCACATGCAAGTTATTAGAATTAGCTAGCCAAATATAATTAACCACAAAGTTCCAAGCAGTAAGTACATCTGCGTTCCCCTGAGGAGACTCGGTCTTAGAGGGAGATGGATCTGAAAAGCTGGTAAAGAACTGGGGTTACCCAGTTCACTCCAGAATTTCTCGGACTTCCACCCCAAAAACTTCCAGGAACCCCTTCCGCCACCCAACAGGCTAACAAGCTAGTACAAATATTCAGGATTTTAATTCTTTTTGGTGAGAATGGACTGATGGCTGACGCTTGAAGACTGACTTTTGGTAGGGCTGGACATACCGACCTTGATTTTAAATGAATTCGAGTCTGAAAATAATTGTGCGGCATCAAGCTAAGATACAAATCAAAAACAAACTCAGGAGAATTTCAGAAGGATAACTTTACCACTCGTACACAAATTGCACCAGCGGATGCTGTACCTATTTCAACCGAAGTACAGCAGTGGTTTTGCAACAATATCCAACCATGATCTAGGCTTTAAAAGGCAAATATCTAGCACTTTTCTATCGGTATTTCTCAGCGGAACAAAAAATAGTGTGTTCTAAACATGAACATGAGTCAACTATCAGTACCTGGGGGTTTTTGTTTTTAACAGTAGAGGGATCACAAAGAACTCAGTTGAATTAAAATAAAAGGAATGTAGAGAAGAAAGTCATCATTCAGATGTCTTTTAGCACGCATTAAGCCAAAATTGACTTTAAGACACATTAGTGAAATAGTTATTTGAAACTGCTCTGAGGTCTGGCCATCACACAAGTTAGTGCTGTAACTACCAAATTCAATGCTGCTGGGTCAAAAATGGAGTAGAAATATAAAGGTAAGGCCCTGCCCGGTAAAGAATAAAAGTTTTCCTTGGATAAAGTTACTGCTCTGAAAGCTTTGAGACTGAATGCACCTCTCATCTCCGGCAATATAAATCGTAAGCATTCCTTAGTCTTCTGACTCAGAAGCAGATAAATACCTCTGAACTCTGCATCCTCTACAACCAGCAAGAGGAACTTCTTCTGACCCTGCTCAAATTTGCTTTCCTGAACATCTAAGCAGAGACCAACCTTCCCAACTTTCCGTTTCAGAGAAGCACAGAGCACACAAACACCATTTGGAAAACTTGGGGTTCGAAGTTGTAGAGGATAAAAAAAAAAAACCCCAAAGAGAACCCAATTCCATTTTATTTCTGAAAGACTGAAGTGGACTGGTAAGTACTGCCATCCTGCATATGTAATGCAAGAGGCAAGAGCAAACTGGGACTTTTTAAAGGTTAATACTGTTACAATTTGTACGGATCAGTGCGTTCTGTTTAGGCACTGAGCAGGGTTTCGGGTTGGCACCATCTCTCGAGGGCTGGAAGGGAAAAACCGTGTTGAAAAAGTCTACGACACCGGTGAAGCCTCAAAGAAATGTCACCTGGACGTTGACCTGCTGCCGGGCAGCCAAACGACTGGCAACAGCCTTTTTTTTTTTGGAGGGGGGGATGGTTCTACCAACATCTGTGTTGAAACCACTAGTAGAAAAGTTTACCAGCACTTAGAATCCGAGAACCTCAGCGGGCTTAACCGTTACCCAACGGAGATAAAACATCCAGGACTGAAACGCCTGGAGCGGCTCTGAGAAAGCAGAGTTTAAACCATGACACAGACGCTTCATTCACTGCAGCTGGAACAGATCAGAAACCCACGCTCATCCTTGTAGAAGGTGATAAGCAAATAGTAAAGAGGTCCAAGAACCAATCATTCTAGATTTGACTTTTTAAAAAAAGCTTTTTTCAAGTTAAGCATTCCGTTTATTGACATTCTTCCCCCCTGATTGTAAGGAAATGAAAAAGAAACGCTTCTTTGCATGCATTATAAAAGTAAGGTAATAACCCCTCTCCAGCAACATATCTTGGAAATGGAATAAAACTCTCCTGAAGCTCTAAAAACTGGTGGTATGAGAAGTGCTAATTAGAGATCATCTCTTTCCTGCGGGTGCTGTTTTCCTATATATTGGGAAGCAAAAGGGCAAAATATTAAAAGCTTCGATTTCTAATTCATTTTACCTTTTTAGGCTTTCAATAAGCTACAAGTTAATGCCAAACTCAAGCTGGCATCCATAAATATCATAGGAAAACTGAAGGCGAGCGTCCTTTACTTCACCACCTTCCAGGCTTCCAAATGAGGAACTGGATTCTTACTGTAACGTTATTACCTTCGCTATGCGATGGGGAATCTTCTCTTTCAGCAAATTCCCCACCAGAAAGCGGAGGGTAATCAGCTCCCCAGGTACCAGTGAAGTGGGGAAAGAAAAGCTGACGCGTGCCTGGAACTGCCAACGAGCAATTTGAAATTCCATCTTCAAGCAGGGAAAAAAAAAAAAAAAATCAGCAATTGTTTTAATCTCAAAGCCTACCGTAAAGTGGTGAAAAGTATTCCCCGTGGCAGCCAGAACTGCCTTTCCTAAAATTTTTACGCTATTAGGAAAGAAGTGTCACATATTTTTAGTAAGAATTGTAGAAAGGTATGGGTTTGTTCAGTTTTGGAAGAATTCAGGTGGGTTTTTTCTTTCTTCTTCTATTTATAGAACCCCACACTTGACACTTCTTCCTTTTACAGGTGAAAGACGAAATGGTAACCTCTTCAGGGAGAAGCTTTTCAGGCAGTTTCCACAAAGGGGATGCCGTCCCGACAAGGGATTCTAACAAAATACTGAAGAAAGCAAAGATCCTTATCTTCTGAAAAATACTGGAGAATTTAAACTAGAAAGTGGATTTTAGCTAGAAAAGCTCCAAAAAAAAAAAAATAATTACTCTGATCACAACCATTCTGAGCTCAGAGCTTCACAAGTCCTCAGCCGTTAAAGGATGATGCCATTAGATGATTTTGTCTCGAATGACTAACAACAGAGGAAGAACGGAGGACCTTTTAAAGCACATGAGATGTTGACATCCGCCAGGTACTTCAATGTTAAGATGTTTGCCGGCGAGGATCTACCTCGGAGTCAGTTCTCTCAACGCACCTTCGCAAAAGGAAGCGAAGCGTTTCAAGACAAGCATTTCTACAGTATATACCCATATATACAGTATATAGCAGGAGCAATGCAAGTCACTTACTGGACAAATTCAGGTGGCAAGATGTGCAAGTGGTCTATTAAAATAATAAATTAAAAAAACAACCCAACTCCAACATACCATGCTCGCCACTTCTGGTCACCTTAACCGAAGCTTTCGGTTCTATAATATTAATTAAGTAGCAGCTACAAAGTTGCAGGACAGCTGGTGATAAACTGAGCAGTGAGAGCAGTCGTTTTTGGTTTGCCATTTGAAGCCAAAAATCCCTATGATAATGTCATCAGATTTGTTTGTACACCGCCATGACGTCTTTTGCCGGAAGACAGTCAAATTGTGTATTTGAATAAAAAATACTTGAACATTTCAATTCGACAGGCAACGAAGAGGCCAACACCTCCTCTACTTCAGTTTTTAGTTATACTTACTACAGAGAACTGGATTTGTCTGGTTTGGCTTCTCAGTGTTTGAGTTGGCCTGACTTGAATGTCAGGATTAAGAAGTGCTGTCCTCCCACTCCTCAGTACCACATTTATTTCTTCCCCCACGGGTAAATATACCAAACGTCTATCCGTATGGATTTTCACGTGCATCAAAATGCCACTTCATCTTCTTTGGTAACGATAAGAGACAGAGTTCCTCAAATCTCACACTGCAAGATCTACTGCATCCAGACCCAGATTTTACTTCAAACTCAATTATTGCTACAGCCTTCTCAAGTGCAGACATCGAAATTGCACGTTTTTCTGGTACTAGCCTTCCCCAGGCTGTTTGGGAGGCAAAAACGAGTTCCCTACATTGATGTATTTTTTTCCCTTTCTACATGTTCAAGTATTTCATCAGGCTTTTAACTACCACTCCGAAGCACTGAGGTCCTTCTCTGGCACGAGTCTTTTTGCATTGCTGCTTTTTTTTTTGTCTACTACGTACAGAGCGTACCGTCTTTGTTTAAAGAGAGCATTTTTACCTTGTGATGACTTTTTTTTTTTGCAACTATAGCTGTCCGATCTGACGATTCAGAGAATATTGGAAAAATATCATACTCTCATTATTTTCCATTCCACCGATTTTTCTCTTCTCCAAACTTTATCGAATGGTTGATTCCTCCTACGCTTTTCTGTATAGATGACATACAATCTTTTTGTTAGACAGTAAAACTCTGGATTCCTGCTGTTAAGGAATTAAATCGCTGCACCAGGACTTTTAAGGTACTTGCACAAGGAAGGTCTCCATCCCATTTTCTAACCCTTCTCCTCTAACCATTTCTCTACCCACAGTAAATGCTTCTGTTCACATCACCACCACTTCTTGAGGACAGAACTAACACATCAGTGCAGTGGAACCTAAATAGAAAGCGATAGGAGGAAAAAAAACAATCATGTATCACTTGATTTTAATTAGCTATGGGTTTTGAAGGCTTCTTACTAGAAAAAAGAAAGGATTTAGGCAGTCAGTGAATTAATTCTTTCATACAGTACAGCGTGTACGCACTGGCGAGGAGTGAGCCCCCTAATCACAGGTCCCTGGGCAGTGGTACCTGTTCCTGAGGCAACCACAACACCCCGATGGAAGAGCTGAAACCATTTATCATCACTGGGTGAAAGCGCTTGCGTTCACTAGAGCAAGAGGTATCTCTTCGGAAGGTACCTCAAAAGAAACCCCTGCTCATTATTAACGTTTTCAGACAGACGGAGTAAAAGGCACTGTTGCTCAAGCAGTACATTTGTTGTCTCCAACTGTTTAAAAATGAAAAATAAAAAGATGTTTTTGCACAACTAGCTACTGGTGCCCTAAGAAGGCTTCCTTATTACCTCGCAGTTATTTTGCCTCTCCCTGTAAAAGCTGAACATAAAAACTGCTTTTATCTGAAGCACGTCGAGTCTCACCTTCATATCTATCTTTATATCTAAAATTATGAGTTAGTATAACAGTATGCATTATAAAATTATACCATTTACTTCAGACATGTCTGAACAGCTAGATCTTCAAACTATACAAAAATAAAGTGTATGAAATCTTACAAAAGGAGGACATTAAGACATTAAGAGCTAATCCAAAAAATATAATAACTTATACAGAGCAGTAAGCATAAGCAATGTAGCCTACAACAGCTTTCAGTGAACAGGATCTCTGCAACACGTCTGAAACAAGCATCAGCTAAAATTGGAACATTCCCAAGCACAATAATGTTTCCAATTTATTATCTTTACCACAGTACAAACTTTCACAAACCCAGTGTCCGTTGTCTGTCAGTCTGTAAACAAAAGCTACTATCCCCCCTCCTTATAGTAAGAGGGTGAATATTTTCAGTCCTCAGTCAAGTTTCATATCCATCACTTGCATAAGGAATCAAGAGCCTCTTCTCTTGTTAAATTTTTTTTCTTTTTTTTTTTTGTGTGTCATACAGCCTGCAGTGAAGTAAAATCACAGTGAATGTCCTGGGAAAAACATGATCTTTACAGCAGGACTTGAACCATTCTAATAATAAATGCATCTAACAAAGCTTCCCATAATAAAAGCATGGCATTTCCATTTCCAGAAATCAAGTCAATTAGAAATCCTAAGTTCTACATAAAAACCCCAAAAGATCTAAAAGTGTAAAGATTCATCTTCTCAGTCAAATACAAGTCTTTCAGTTTCACTTGCAGAGAGAGACTTTTCCAGTCTGTAAAACAGTAGTGCAATTCAATTTAGTTCTACTTCTTTTATTTTTTCTTAAAGTCCAGTAGATAAATGTCCTAGCTCTACGGAAAGATAGGAAGATGCTCCGGTAAACAAGAAACTTTGGCAAGCCCAGGAGGGCTCACTAGTCCATTAAAGCTTAGAAGTCCAAAGTGGCTTAAAAATGGTTTATGAACAAACAACAACAACAAAAAAAACCAAACCCCAAAGCTAAATTAAAAAAAAAAAAAAACCACACTAAAAAAGACAAACTAAAAAAAAAAAAGAAATAAATAGGCAGAAATGAATGTAAACTGTCTGAACTTTTTAATGATTTCTCATTGACAGCTGGCACGGCCTTGGACAGTACAGTCAGTTAAATATAGCTGACCTACAGAGCATTCCATTAGGGCATCCATTCGCAAACGCTCCAATGGAATTACATTCCTAAAGATTTAAAAAATAAGAGTTCTTATAACATCACTCCAGGCTTCTTCTGCCCACCTCACTTACTCTTCTTCTTAAAGAGGCTTTTTATTTTCGATGGCTTTTTGTTTTTTTCACCGTTTTGGTAGAGGTCCTGTGGGATGCTACTTATCCTAGGGACAGAGGCAGCTTCGGGGCTGGGTTTGCTATCGCTGCCGGCTGAAGAACAGGAGGTGTGCCGAGGCTTGGGGACCGGGATCCCAGTGGAAAGCTGGTTCATGCTGCAGGACTTCTCCAGGATTCCGTTATAAACTTTGCTCGCAGGACTAAAGATCATGCTCTTAGTTTCTGCCATGCCTACACAGTCAGGAGAGCCCCTAGAAATATCTGCAGTTAGAGAAGAGGAGTCTCCCGTAGACGATTCCTCCAGTGAGAACTCTTCTGGGGATACTTTCTGAGGAGAAAGTGTCTGGTACATCTCAAGGCTCGCTGGAGGAGACTGCTTCCTTCCAATGGATGAATTTAAGGAGTCACATTCCGAACCTGTTTCCTGTACTTCCCTGAGTCAGAGCAAAAAGAGGAAAAAAACATCATGAAACTACTATTTCTTTCATGCCGTTAAAAAGGAAATTAATTTAGAATCATTAACGTTAGTCTAAAAGCACCACCCACACTTTTCCTTAGTAGTTAATTAACAAAAAATAACATCAGTTAAACATTTTAGCTTACAACTTGCATTACATCATTTTATTATCTAAACTTAAGATAATTAGTTTGTGCAATCTTGGTTTTGCGGGCAGCAGCATCTGCCCAGAATCAGTCATTTGCATCTTACTTCAAAGAACAACAACAACAAAAAAAATCTATCTTTCTTGGCACGTGAAGTCAGAAAAGTTATGAAATGAAAGAAGGAGAATTAAGCCTATCATATACAAAAAGTTTCTTCAGGACAAGTGTCCCTACCTTTCAACAAGCTCATTTGCTCCTTCCAAAAGGAATTTAACCTTTTCCTATGAGGCCATGTAACAAGAGTAGGTACACGCTCAACATGCTGTAAGAATTGTGTTACCATCCATCTTCTCTTCGCCCAGTAGCTGACACTGCTTTTGATCCTAGTTTCAGATGTAAAAGCCAGTAACATATTGTAATGGAGAATCAGGGTTAGTTCAGCGCACCCTGGATTGTAACATTACTTAACTGTATACGACATGCTAGCTATTTACATACACAAACCGGACAAGAACTCGCTCTGTTCCATGTGGACTATAATTATTTATATTATCCTACAGATTACGTTAACTTCTGGCTCGGTTCAAACCGCTAATTCTAAACTGTTAGTCTCAAATAATCCTAGCAGAGTTCCGAAGGGCTGTTTGCTAATCTCCGTACCATTGTTTATCGGCAGAGAAGTAAATGGCTTCCTCCTCCTCTTCAGTTCGATAAAGGGCAGGGCAGCTCGACACAGAAAGGATGTCGGGGTCGGGGGAGTGCAAAGCGTGCTGAGACTGCGGAGACGACGGCACGACATTGCGTCGCGATCGACACAAGCTACTGCTTCTGGCCAGCGTGCTGGGAGGTTTTACAATGGACCCTGAGGCAAAGAAAAAGCAAAACCAAAACCCTCCGAGTGACATTGGTGTTAACAGTATCTACTCTGAAGACTCCATGGCAGCTATCTGCTTCAGCCACAGTGATTCTTAAACAGCTTGGACATTGCTCGACTGTTCAGAGGGCATTACCTTATAGATATACCTTATCCAGTCTCTAAAGGGGCTACAGGAGAGATGGGGAGGGACTCTTCATCAGGGAGGGGAGCCATAGGACGAGGGGTAATGGTTTTAAACTGAAAGAGGGGAGATTTAGATGAGATCTCAGGAAGAAATTCTTCCCTGTGAGGGTGGTGAGACCCTGGCCTTGATTGCTCAGAGAAGCTGTGGCTGCCCCATCCCTGGAGGGGTTCAAGGCCAGGCTGGATGGGGCTTTGAGCAACCTGGTCTGGTGGGAAGTGTCCCTGCCCATGGCAGGGGGGTTGGAACATCGTGATCTTGAAGGTCCCTTCCAACCCAAACCATTCTAAGATTCTATGACACTCTACAGTTAGATGAAGCAGCTCACCGAGATGCAAGTTCCACAGTTTCGTGCCTGCCAAATATTATTCTGACCGTGTGCACCAAAGCTCTGGCTCACTACGCTCTCTTGAGAACAAAGAGAAAGATTTGACTGAAATTCCCAACCCTTTATAAGCTAAAAATAGCAGTGCTGAAATTAGCATGTTACACAACATCCTGGATTTTACTTGTGTGGCGATTTGGAGCTTAAAAGAATATGTAAGAGTTTTGCAATGTAGGTAATATCTAACCAAACAGTCAACTGAAATACGCTGCATTAGCTCAAAGTTATGTTAGAGATGCAAGACCACTTTCATTTATGTAACGTGATAGAAAAATATATCATTCAACCTCATTTTAAGCTCAAGAGTTTCCTATTTGATAACACTTTCTTTTGTCAGGCTAACTATGAATTTCCGGAAACACAAGTACTAATAATGGGTGGAGACAGCAACACAAGACTTGACCAAGAAAGTATCTAAGAGGAAGTGACAAACTAAAACATTGCTAATCCATTTCCTCCCTCAAAAGATGATCAGGCAGCAATAATTCTACGGAAATAAGTCTACAGACCTGGTTTCAGGGCAGCTGTTATAAGCCTCCAGATTTCTCATACCCCTCCTCAAACTGTCCCACAGACTCTATCGCTGCTTAGGTAAGACAGACCATACCCCTACTGATGTTCAATATATTTACCAAACACAGCACAGTAAAAAAAAATATATCAATTATTTTTTAGATAAGGACGTCTAACCTGACAGAATGCATTGGATTTTTTGAGATGCCAGTTTAGCATCGGGTAAATTACAGTTTGGCTTCCTGGAATCTCAGAAAAGGCTGAGCTGCCGTTCTGCTTTCAGTGCAGGACATCACAGCCTTCACAGAACAGCAAGGAGCTACACCTCCACCAACACTTAAGGGCTTTGTTTCCTGCCGAGCTGAACAGAAAAGAAAAATTTACAAGTCCCAACATGAGAGTTGCCGCGTAACTCCAACTTTTGATTTTCCTCACGATGAACTCCCCACTGACCTGGAAACGTAGGTGTTGGCAGCTCAAAAATACGCTCGTGACATTACAAAAATATTCCCAAAAAAGCAAACCTGAACTGAGATAAGAGAGTAAGAACCCCTTTAGGAAAGTTGTGCTATGCATCCAGGTAAATCAGATGCCATCCTACTCGCTGGTGTAAAAAAGATCAAGACTGCACCATCGGTGAGTTTTGGGAGAATTTACAAGCATTTTGGTTCCTTGTAGGTGTATATACAGAGGATTATGAAGGATTCAGCTATGACAGTTTAACATATAGAATTTTTTAGTACAATGAAGTTCACTAAATCAAGGAATCAGCTGAATCCTAATCAGTCAGTGGAAAAGTAGAAGTTTCACTGTCACCTCACCGGAATGACTTTGTCCCAATCTCGTGCATCTATTTCTTTATCCCCTTTTGTTCTTCAGCTCAGGACTGATTAAATAGATCTATTCCCTCACACCATTTTAGCCTATCATCCCAATCGCTGTGCCTGGCAGTCTCCATATTTTGTCGATCTCAAGAGACCAAAGGAACCTGGGGCAAGGAAACAGCCCAGAAGGTTCTGTTTAGGTCTGGGGACTGAAAACAACCTTGCTCAGAACTGACCTGTCCGCACACTGCATTTTGCCTGAAGCTTCACGAGACATATCGTTTTGCTTCTCTCCTTCCTCATTTGTCGTCATTGTCTAAATGAGGGGAATGATTTAGCAGTTGCTAAATGAACCCACAATAACTTGACTCCTGAACTGGTTTCAACAACAGATCATTTAGCACGTTTTCCTTCTCTTTCCTCGCTCCCAAGTGCTTCCAGTGTTTTTTAACTGGCAGAAATTTTAAAGCTAGTAAGTCAAGGAGAAGCTACTTCCCTCTTGGTCGCTTTAGCCAAATCAGGCTCTCATGCCTTACCAAAGTCTAGAAAAATGCATTTAAAGTTTTTTCTAATGTTGGTAAGATTCAAATAACTCCCATCGCTGAGATAACATCCACTATTAATTACTTCCAAATGAACTAACTTGACCAAAACAATTAAGCCATAGCTGCAGGAGCATACAGTCAATTTTCAACTAAGTGGGCTCTTACAGACTGTACAGTCCTCTAATCGCTGGTTCCTCTGAACCAACTGCACTTTGCCCTCTGGCTTCACTTCTGAGCAAGCCCTGAATGAGGAGAGTGACTGGAAAAAAAACAATTAATCACAAGTCTGAAGTCTTATATACACATCTAAGTGTTTTGTCCTCTTAGGCCACCTGAAAAGTCGAGATAATAAATGGAGCTCTTCATTTTAAAATCACGCCACAGGTTTCTCCCTACCAACTTGGAAGTTTAGCTCTAGGCATCCATATTTTACTGGGACATCCAAGAAATTTGTTGCTAAGTTTTAAATCAAAGCTTTCACAGTGAAGACGACTAGACACTATTCTTTAAAATGATCAGAACTTGCAGTAAGTAGATTCGGAAGGGGATTAATAACCTTTTTGGTATCACCTGTAGAAAAAAAGGTTGGTACATTCAGAAAAAAAACGTGTGCCCAAGGCACGCTAAATGCAGCCAGCCAAGGGGCGACCATTCTCCTCATGCCAATTTAAAATACAGTTCTAATTTCTCCTGAGAATCCCAGCCCTGGAAGTAAAATCGTACACACGCGAAAAAGCTTTCTTCCCTGCTCATTCCTCAGCTTGATATTGCTTGTTTGAATAGCTACATGGGAGCTCATCTTTTTGATTTGCCTCTAGAGTCCAGTTAATCACAACTTCCACGAAACGGGCTCTTGTACTGACGCAATGACTCAAGATACGAGGGTGGTCTGAATCCCCAGTGTGTATCTTTTGATCATAGTTTAACCAAAGCTGGATTTCCCTCTCTCTCTCCCTCCCTCCCTCCCGCACTTGGCCTCTCTGCCTCACACTCAAACAACCCGCTGTATCCAAAACACAAACATTCTGCCCGAAAGCTTCCCTTGGAAAACAATAGGATTTTGTTCCAGCCACTGAAGAATGCTTGAAAAGCTACGTAGCACGCGGCCTCTCAAAGGGTGTGAGCTTCCTAGTAGCTCAAGGGACTCCAGACTAACTCCATCCCTTCCGTTTGAAAGAGTAAGTGTGTTACCAGAAATTCAGCATTACTCACTATAATCTTTTGTCTTAAGTCACAATCCAAGCATGACAGGCAGATGTTTAAAACCTTAGCTGATTTATGCCCCGCTTCTCCACTGAAACAGAATCAAGGCTTTTTCTTCGCGTTATCTTTATTGCAAAACCCAGATTTCAGTTTATGCAAGTCACAAAAGATGCATCTGAAATGCTAGACAAATGGCCCTTTTGACTTTGATCCAATCCCGTTTGATTTCAGCACCCTTCTCCCGCCCGACTTTAAAATCCCACGCCACCAGAGCTTTTCTTTTTACCGAGCTTGCCACTTACCATGAAACTGCGAAACTATGGGAGGAGTATCTTCATCTAAGTCATCGACTCCCCCTGCAATTGGGTAAGGAGGAATGGAAACTCGAGGCATAACTACCCAGCTGTGATCAGAGTAGAGAGAGGAGGTCAAGCTTGGTAGCCCAGAATTGTGTGCTATTTGGAAGCCACAAATCTTCTCAATCTGTTGCCATCGATAAAGCCGCTCTCGCAAACACGTCGTCAACTCAGAGAGAGCTTTCCTGAAAAAAAGCACGTGTTAAAGTTACATACACTGTTCCGAATGATAGAGCAAAGCAACACAAGTGCAGTCATTCCAGCAAACCAGGAGATCCGCTAAGACTATCCAAATATTCACACTTTAGTATCTTTTAAATGGTTTTACTTAAAAGTGCAAAAAAACCACCAAGAACACACTCCATAAGTCTCAAAAAAAGAAAAATCCATTCTTCCAGGAATAAATAATCACAAAAGAATATGCGTCCTGGTAATGCTCTTACTTTGCTTCAAGGATTTTATGGTCCACTTCATCCAGGGAGGAGCTGTGTGCAACATGTAATGTTCCAAACACAGTGCTTCTCTTCTTTTTTATCTTTTCTGCCTAAAAAGATAAAATGAAACACAGAGCTCGGAGTTATGCGCTTAACACAGATGGCAAAACATTAGCAACATCGACAGGTAGCAAACAACAACTCGGAGGAGGAAAAAAAACTTCCAAACGCTTATCTGAATAATTTATATTTACTATTTCATATACCTAGCGACGGATTAGAAAAGTCTTTAAGCAGAGCTAGAGTTGGTACCTCATCTTTGGCAATTGCTAATTGCATTTCTGCATGCTGTCTTTTGATATTGTAATACTGTACTTCAACTTCGTGTGTTAACTGAAGCCACTTCTGCAAAGCCTCCGGAACAGACCAGTTGCTTCTCAGCTCAAACTCCTTCTCAGCCTTTTTTAAAGCCATGCGAACCTAGCAATCGAAAAAGAAATGAAAGTGTCACCAAGAGTATCGTTAGAACTGGCAACAGAAGAGGGTGAAACACAAGCACCTTTATACCCCACAGCAACATACTCAGCTTTCCAGAGCTCTGGTGTGTGCCAACTGCTGTCAGGGAAGGCAGATCAGGCATTTCTAAAACACAGCGTACGAATTTCCATGTACTGTA
The DNA here is from genome assembly GCA_013399435.1 of Arenaria interpres. NCBI lineage: Eukaryota > Metazoa > Chordata > Aves > Charadriiformes > Scolopacidae > Arenaria > Arenaria interpres. The sequence goes on along the minus strand of VXAK01012472.1, from coordinate 42,337 downwards.
TTATACACAGACTGGTTCTTCCTGTCATATACAGTGCCCCAACTTAACTTAAATATTTTTTGCAAGACAGCATTTTTAATTTAGTTCAAGAAACTTAATCTATTGCTACTCAGAAGAGCGAGACAAAGCCACTATCTCTCATCTGATAACGAGACAGAAAAAAAAGCTTTTGTATGTATTTTGTTCCATGAATCCAACAACACTATGATAAGTTAATACACAAAGTGCATGTCCCTCTAGAGTTTCAGGATTATTTTACGAGATAATGGCATGATTGACAGACCATCATAAGTGCTCTTAGAATTTTTCCATCCAAATCTAGCATTAGAGAAATGCTGTTGTCAACACTCCTAAGGATCTAATAAAACCAGGATGAACTTAAAGTCAACACTACAATTATGAACAGTTTGGAGATACCTGTACTAGCTCTTCCTCTGCATATTTGAGCCTGCTGAGCTCACATTCCGCTCCCTCCCTCAACTCCCTCAGGCGATGAGCTTCCCGTTTCGCATCATTGATCTCATCCATCATTTTCCGCTCCAGGTTTTGCTTTTCCACAGCAACGTTTCTATTCTCTTCTTGTGCCTTCTCAAGCCTTCACAATTGAACAAGAAATATGAGAAAATATACAGCGTGTTCGTTAAAAGCTGCAGTCCTCAGGGGGAGAAAGTGTGTCCAGTAACAGGGCAAGAGGCAACGGGCACAAACCAAACCACAAGAGGTTCTGAACATCAGGAAACACTTTTTCAAGTGAAGGTGACCGAGTACTGGCCCAGGTTGCCCAGGGAGGTGGTAGAATCTCCATTCTCGGACATATTCAGAAGCCGCCTGAGCATGGTCCTGGGCAACCTGTTCCAGGTGATCCTGCTTGAGCAGGTGGGGCTGGACCGGCTGGCCTCCAGAAGTCCCTTCCAATCCAACCTCAACCATTCTGTGGTAACAAAGACTGCAAGCTTCATCAATCAGCAGCAATTACATCGCGCAATGTGATGTCCACCTCAGACAAAATACACACGCTTTTAGGTGAACCTTCATTAAAGAAGATCGAAATACAAGTCTTTATAGACAACTGAGTTAGAGGTGCACCAGAGAAGACTATCGACTCTCACACTGCTAAGTAAGGAATAGAAAGTAAGTAGTCCAGGGCTGTTTCAGTTCTTAAGAGCTCAAAAACAGGGCAAATGTTCTCACTTCATGTATGCGAGGATCCCAAAGTAAACTGTAGTTATATGAAAATAACGGTACATGCTTCTAAATCTGTAGGTAAAAAAGACTGAACCTCTATCCTCTACCTTAGTCCCCAGGTTCATATTGCCAGCTAAAATATCCAGGAGCAATCTCCACCCCAAAAAACTCACCATTGTCATCAAAATCACAATTTCCATGCAAAAGGAAAATGAACAGAATCCAAAGGCATGACTGTAAATAATCTGTATTGGTATTTAACCTCAAAACAAAAGGACCACTAAAAATTAACTTTCTTTTTTTAGTTTTTATACCTTTCCTGCAAGTCAAGAAGACTTTGTTCTGCTGTTTGAAGACTTTCCAAGTCCTTCATCATTTTTGTGATATGTTCTCTTGAGGTTCTGTTCTGGGTATATGCAAACCAGCAGCCTCCAAAGCCAATAACTATAGAAACTGTCAATATGAAATCCTTCATCCAGTTGTGAGGGGGACCTGTGCAGAGAAAAACACCATCATTAACTAGTTTCATTGATACAGACAACAACACGCCATGGGCTTCCTCTTTTCCTCCCCGCTCCGAGACTAAAATGTGACAGAACCTGGTGCTACACAGAATTCCAAGCTCATCTATCTCAAACCATCTCCAACAACTACCCTCCAACCTTTCACATGGATTCCAGAGCATTTTCCACACAACATAAGCAACTCTGCTCTAATACAATATGCTTAGTCTGTATTAAAACACATATTAGATGGAAGAAAGCTTACTAAACTTTTACAGTACATAGTCTGTATCAGTCAAAAACTATTTGAGGACGCTTTTTGTGACACAAAAGCCAACATCCATCCATCAAGTGGGGTTACACTTAAGTTTCTATGTAATCTTACACACTGAAGTGGACCTTTGTTCTGATTCCAGCATCTTGGTCACATTGTGAAATTCATTGCCCAGTTCCACAAGGCATGCCAAGCAATCCATCAGTGCACCCACAAAACAGATAAACTTGTCCAATCTACAGTATCAGGTGTCACTGAAAGTACTGAATTCTTACAAATCAGAGATAAGGAAGAAAAAGAAAAACAAAACTCCAGGAAGTTACTAACGTGTGAGAGGCCCAAATAAAACAACATCCAAGGCTTTAAGCTGAAGCTTCTGTCTATGGCTCCGGTCAATTATTTTCAAGTGAGAGATCATGAAAGCGTGTTCATTTACTGCTATCCTGTTAATGATAAAACAAAGCATTGCTTATTCCACAAGCCATATTCAAAATCAAGTGTATGGAAAGAGATACATTAATAGCATTTCCCACAGTTATAGAGATGATAGCTATGCGATTGGAGTGAGAGATATAACACAGTGACAGTAGTGCTATTAAAAAAAGGCACATCGGCATGTGGCAAAGGAATGACATCAAATAATTTCCCTATTTTTTATTTCTGGAACAATCGTAAAATAAATCCATTTGGCGTAGTTAAAAGCAATGGTATATATGCAGACTTTTACAGCAGCTCTCTGAAATACATGCAATACTCAAATTTAGTAGCTATGCTCAGCACAAAAGGAGTGGCAAGAAGCGTCTATATTTTGAAATATTTTGGCCAAAAAAAAAAAAAAAATAAAAAGGAGCTAACTCTTCAAAACTGCAAGGACACTTCTCTCTCCTTGCATTTGACCGGATCTTGTTAGACTTTAGGTTGACGTAGCTGTCCCCACATACAGACCAAAGCAGCAACCCACAGGGAATTATTTGAAACCAATCCAGAAGAAACCTTCACCTGGGAAGCGTTGTTCCATTGACATTGCTGTCTCTAAAATTCTTTTCGTATTGGGGTAGTTCAACAAATTCTGACAGCCACTGAAGCGTGTCCTCTTGAGTCCAGTTATGAACTGGAAGAAAAAGTCGGTTTAATTACCTTTAATTTTCGTACAAACCAGTAGCAAGAGGGAGAAGACAAGCAGCAGGAAAGCAGGTTACGGTGAGCGAGAGCATTTAGCCAAATGTAATTGCAGAAAAGTTCGCATTAACGTTCACCAAGGTGTTTCTGGCATTTTGCCTTTTTCATTATATGCTTCTCAGAGAAAGCTTAAGGCAAGCTATAAACAAGCAAGCACGGAACCAACAGAAACACGTCTTTATTAAAAATTCCGCAGCATAATTTAGTGTTTTGCTTAGTTTAAATCAGGACAGCATCTTGTGACTTTTATCTGCTTAAACTGATCTCAGCCTCAATCCTTTTGTCCTTGCCACCCCTGAAGATCTAAATGCGTGTCAGCAGGTGCTGTAGCCATTTAAGGCGATCTACCAAGATCTTTCCGAGGATGATGGCTTAAGAACTTGCTTTCATAAGATTCTGCACAGAGGTCCATGCCTACTGACCACAAACTGGAAGCAGAGAGGATGAGACAAAGAAAATACTGAAATACAGAGAAAATTTAACAGGAAAACAATTCAATCTCAAATATGCCCCAAACAGCTATATTACATGCAATAATATTCCCACTAAGAAAAATTATTTAAATACGTAGAGAATAATTAACAATTTTCCTATACAACAGCAACAGTCTACATAACCTTTCATAGCTACAGATGCCCTAAGAAAGCAAGGGAATACTACCCATAGATTTTACCAAAAAACAATAAAAAAAATACATTTCTAGCCTTTACAGGCCAGCTGTTAGAGCTTACAGCTTCACATTGGCAAAGCTGAAGAGAAAATTGTTCTCTCCATTTATGAAGACTGTAAAAGTTTGTCTGCACATGAAAGAAATAAAGTGACCGCCTCCTCCTGGACAGACATGTCTTTGCGTGAACAATTTTTTATTTACTTATATATTTTTAACATTTCTCTATCCCAAACTATTCGCATGTGACAACACCAGGCAGAGATTTCTTTGGAAACCTTATCACCAGGACACGGTCTGAGTGGTGAATTTTAACAAAGGTCCTTTAGAAAGGGTTGCCTTACAGGTAAGCTGCAGGCAACAGAAGTTTTTTTATGAGTACAAATTCATATTTGCACTAAAACTGAAAATAAGGACTTCAAGCTCTCTTGTCTGCACCAGCGGAGCTGAAAAATAAGCTTAAACATTTCAGATTTTCATCATTGCAGATAACCAGGGACAGAACACATTTCACAGACCCACTTATAGCTTTAAAAAAAATAAATTCCCAGTATAAACCACTTCTGTTCCGTCCATATAAATGGCTACACCTCCTTCCCAGCCTGCTGTCCCATTTCTTCCTCTGCTTTTGAGCCACAAACCATTTTCCAGGTATTGATCTTGCAACAGACTCAGATTTGTCATATTACTCTTAGCTTTTATGCAAAATATCTGGGCTCTATTTGTAAACATAGAACCACAGAATGGTTAGAGTGGAAGGGACCTAAATAACATCCAGTTCCAACCCCCCTGCCATGGGCAGGGACACCTCCCACCAGACCAGGTTGCTCCAAGCCCCATGCAGCCTGGCCTTGAACCCCTCCAGGGATGGGGCAGCCACAGCTTCTCTAGGCAACCTCTTCCAGTGTCTCACCTCCCTCACAGGAAAGAATTTCTTCCTGAGATCTCATCTAAATCGCCCCTCTTTCAGTTTAAAACTGTTCTCCCTCATCCTATGGCTCCACTCCCTGATCAAGAGTCCCTCCCCATCTCTACTGGAGCCCCTTGAGGGACTGGAAGGGGCTCTAAGGTCTCCCTGGAGCCTTCTCTTCTCCAGGCTGAACAACCCCAGCTCTCTCAGCCTGTCCTTATCATCTTCACACTGCAAAGCTTCTTAACTGTTTCATGAATAAGCCATCAGATTTACAAGTTGTTCTAAACATCTCAAAAGGGTCCTAAAGTCATCCAGAAAAGTATCACCTTAACTGCATTCCAGAAATACGTTCATTAACTGATCCGATGCAAAAGCATCATTTGGATGTGACATAGGGGGAAAAAAGAGAAAAATCACCTAAAATAGCGCCTACACGCTACAGGCTTTATCACTGACAGCATAGAACATGCAATTTTGAAAGCCACACAAGTCACTGAGTTTATATATTGACGGGAAGAAAAAGAAAGGAAAAGAAAAAAGAATATGGAGAAGTCTCACTTCTACCGCTCAAAGTATTTTATAGTCACTCTGTGAAAATTCAAGTAAATTTGTACTTTTTTATAATTCAGTAGTAATTTTAAAGAAGCAGGGCCTTCTACTCCTTTCGAAAATCAAAGAGCATTGGGTAAGAGTATGTCATGGCTAGGAGTGAGTCTTACTTCAAGTTGGGAACAGGCTGACCAGGCAATGCAGAAAAACACAAGATTGTTCTGTATCAAGCACACCCAAGGATTCCAAAGGTAATTTTGTTTTAGCAGGACCTTCAGCAGCAACACCAGCATGAAATACGCTGCCACCAGTAGGTTTTGAAGCAGCATGAAAAAGCAAAAGAGAGAAGTGCCCCTGACTATCTTTGCCATACTTCACAGCTCTTGTTTCCTCTCTACTGGTCCTGACTGGAACTCAGCCTCACCAAGCCCTGCTTGCACCTATTTCCAGCCTTTGGATATTTAAAACCTGAGACAGCAAGCAATTAAGAGAGTGCAAGGCAACCGTAACACCTTTGTGGAATGCAGCTTAGTCCCTTGTGCAAGAACACTTCTGCAACACGACCTCAGGACACAACAGGTGATCACACATATGAAAATCAAGCTAATTTTTAAAATCTTTTTTTCCCCTAATAAATAAGGTACCAGACCTTAGGTCTCCTACTTTCCACAGAGAAGGAAAAAGAGTTAAAGAAATTCAAAATACACACACCAGACAGTGTGTTGATTTTACAGACTCCTTGATTATTGAGACTAAATACCTACACATCTCTCTTCAGACAGCAAATTCACGTGATCTTCACCCACTGAAGGGGGGGGGAAGAGAAGGCAGACGCCCTCAAGACATAGAACTTGCAAAGATAATTGTGCAAAGACTGGTATTCGGGCATCAAAATAAATGTTCATGTGTCACCTTGGCTGCACTCACACCTACCGCCTCTTAAATGCCCTTATAGAAAAAAAGTACTCAAGATGCACCTTTGATTTTAACCCAGCAATAAATACTGAGCTTGATACTTTAGAATAGCTGAAAGGCTCTACAGATGTGTAAATACTGCTTAGTTAGAAAAGGAGATAGTCAAAGCAAACACCATACAACCAGCACATACTAGCATTTATATTTTAAAAGCAGATACACGCAATAATAGAAGTCAAAGGACTTTCAAAAAAAATAGTGTTTTCTGTGCTTTAAACAGCTGTGCTAGTTTCTAGCCATGCCTCAAATCGAGTTCTCTGCAGAATTAAGATTATGAGACTAGAACACTTAAATGGTCACAGAAAGCGTAAGTAACATCAACTAAATTAAGTGACAGTCTTGTTTTGTACTAAAGGGCTCACTGAAACCGTGTGGCAACCCAGATGCTGATTTAAGTTATGATATGATTCCTTCCACACGGGTAAAACCTTTAGCAGCCTTGAAATCCCTTTAGTTTGCACCAGCGCAGGTCATGCCTTAAGGATTCCGCACCAGGTGGGGACACCAAAAGCCTGCCCAGCACCAGAAGTATTAAAAAGCAATCTTCTGAAGCTCATTTTAAAATTTTATTAGAAAATTGTTAAAGCTTTGAATGGAGCCGATCCTCTGGGTTCCATTTGCTGTGTAAGAAACCTTCTCAAGCAATTACTTAAAAATAACCTTTGTTTTTCCTAATGCTAACAGGAGGCACCAAACAGCAATGAGGCACTTAACTATACCATAAACAATGTTTTCACTTTCTTCCCTCAAATCTTATCTGTCTCACATCACCCATATCTTTAACAGAAAGCCACTTTAAGCTATTTGACAAATACTGTAAGACAAACATCCACATAAAGCAAGCTTTGTGGGAAGGAACGGGCAATTCCACTCAGCGTAAACTACGCAGGGATAGATCCGGAAAACATTTCTCCATGAGCACTAAGGGGCACTATCGAGGGCACGACTCGGGGCTTGTGGATCTCACCCGGATACCTCAGACGACTTAAAGTCTCAAATGACTGATACGGTCATTTACACTCCCTTCCACCTTCTTGTTTGATGCTGTCAAATTACATTAAACTGGCACTATAAACTCTCGAGTCGTACTCACACGGCTCACTACCTTCAAGAAAACCGGAACAAAGACAGACACAACAGACAATTTAGACACTTCTGGTATCACTATAGCCTCAATTTTTTGAAGAGATACTCCTGAGTTAGCTGAACAACTGCAGGGAGATAGTTTTCTCTGATAATTTAGTTGCAGTTGTTTTCATTGAACAAGAACTTTAGTGAATCGGTATTTACAGAATATTTGAAGAGATGAGGCTAAAAATCACTGGTTAAAACACAGATATTTAATTACTACACAGCAAAGACTTAACCAATGTATTACCTCAGACTGACTTCCTATATTAGCAGAATGAACCAATGGCACGTTCCTAGTTTCATTCCTCTTTTATTCCTACTTATAGCAGTTTGAATAATACCAACTTTTGGATCTCTATATGCTCACCATTAGCACACCACCTTCTGAATGGGGTGGGGAAAAAAAGTTAAGTATTTTTCTCCTAATAATTCTAACATTCTGGAACCTCCTGAGATTTCATTTTTAATCAGTACCTCCTGGAACGTATTTGGCAATGAACACCGTACTGCTCATTACATCTCTTGATATTTAGAATATTTGGCTCACCTTGCTCATTTCATTCAAAACAAAACAGGTGAGGGATGGTGATGCTGGATTGTCAGTCCATTTTCCTGTATTCCAACGTTAAAAAGATCTTCCAAAACGCTTTGGACTACAAATTCTACCTCTTTGTAGCCCAAAGAAAACATTGGACTTCCCACTTCATACGGTGTATAATAAATGTATAAAAACAGCTTGACAGCAGCCCTTGGGGCTTACTAAATTAAAAACATGCTTATCTGGAATTCAGCGCTTGTAACAGTCACCTTCATAAATTACAACCTCACGCTGACGAGTATGCAAATTAAATTAGTTTGCATACAATACACCCACCACCTCGAGAGGTAATTAACAGTAGCTGGACTGAATGAGTTTTTAGTCAGCTTTACATATGGCTATCTATAAGTAACGGTACCAAAGCAAAGATGCTTTAAGAGGCCTTCCATTTACTACTTTAAACGTCTGTGGAAAAATTGTTGAATAATGTCCATTTCAATAACCAACATTGTTTTTCTTTACCTACCTTCAGACGTTTTCCAGCGCTTCCACAGATCCTCTATGGTGATATGTTTGTCTTCTCTGTGCAGGTGACTATGCTTATTAGAGGCATCCTTGTATTGCATATCTTCCCGTAGAAACTGAAGAAAAGGGAAAAACATCATCTTTAGTGCCAAAATAATCATTTCTAAACAGAAAGAACAAGGAAGTCAGGCAGAGGAGAATCTTTACAATCTCCTCGCCGTGCAAGCAGCACACCATTCATGGAAGTTGACTACATCGAAGACTCAGAAAGCAAGTTAAACACTCTGAGAGGATCCGATCAAATCCTAGGAAGACTGAAGATGCAGCTGCTATTATATTGGTTTAAGAACATTATTAGTGTGCCTTCGATTTACAGTTATTACAAGAACACACCGCACAGGTCATACTGTCTGCGTCCTTCTCTATTCTGAAGACATTTAACCAACCTCACCTACTTGAAGATAGACCAGGTAAGATTTGAAACTGTGCCAGTCCTTTGTGGATGAGTAATGCCTGAATCCTGCTATACCAGTTAAATGTAACTGGGATGAGAGAAAGGTGTTGATTTAAGTATTAAAGTCTTCTGATAAGAGAAGAAAAATTTGACTTCTGCTTTATCAAATGAAACAACAGAAGGCATCTTAGGGCCAATTTTCTTCTTCCTTATCATTCCTCAGTGGTTACACTGCAAGCACAGAAGCATTACACAAAGTTGTTTCACTCTCAGTAATTAATAGAATTATAGAATTGTCTTAGTTGGAAGGGACCTTTAAGATCATCTAATCCAACCATCAACCTAACACTGACAAAAACCATCATTGATGTCACTATGTCAACCCGTCTTTTGAACACCTCCAGGGATGGTGCCTCAACCAATTCCCTGGGCAGCCCATTCCAACGGGAGCCCTTTCAGTGTCAAAATTTATCCTAATATCCAAGGCCTATGTCAAATATAGGAAGCCTATGTCAAAATGCCACGCTTTGCCTTTATTAAACATGATAGAAAAGGAAGATCTGCAATCATATCATATATAGCAGTGTCATATCACTATTTCACAAGTCACTACCAACAGGTTCTCCAAATACATTCAAGAAAAAAAAAAAGCATGGAACTGCAAACCCCATGATATTTTTATTTCACACAGAGCTAGAAAAGCTGGAATACTGGTTAGCAAACCATCTCCCTTTAGCAGTGGAAACCTTCCATAGGTATCAGTCCCCAAAAGCACAGCATGAGCAGTCTCTGTGGGTGGAGACCTTAATATTAGCAGCAGAAAACCAACACAAGAGCTAAGTAATCTCCCACAGCAGATTGCTCTCTTGCTTCAGTTCCTCAAGAATAAGCTGCTTAAGCAAAACCAGCTATAGATAGTCACGACAGCTAACCCAAAAACCAGCTTTTTATGTTTCTGGTCACATGTCATCACCACTTCAAGCAGAGGTAAGGAAGAAGGCCAAGCTAGCGATGCACTGCAGAAGATCCCACCTTCTTAAAACTTAGTCCCGGTAATAATTTATTTGCAGAGCTTCCTGCATACACCTCATTTGTAACAAATCTAGAGATTATGCCATTCAGGAAACTGCAGGAGAGACTGGAAAGTAGTCAATGTTATAACCATAATATTAACTCTTATTAGCGATAGTGTATGATAGCAGAAATATGCAAGAAAAAGGTAACACTTTTCAATTCCCCCTTATTAAAAACTTCATTGTTACTATGTAGTAAGGGAGTCTAAAAATATGGGAAGGCATTCAAGTATCTCCTCTAACTGCCAGACTTGGGATAAAATACTAGTTGCCGTCCCTAAACCAATCATAAAACCACACACATCTTTTGGTTCCAAAAGATTGGTTCTTTTGGCTGGATGCAATCCCCCTCTCATTTATCTACCACTTCACAACTTTTTTGGTTGTCAGACATTAGTTTTCTAAAGCCTTTTGATTCCTAAAATAGTTCCATTTAGCCCACACAAACGGTACAAGCATTTTTGACTATGCATCCCCCTGCATACGAGAAAGACATAAATACAGATATATATATATATACACTCGATAAATAGATGAAAAATCTAAGAACAATTGAAAATAGTAGCCTGTTGGGGCAGAGGCAATTACAGAACTTCTAAAAAACCGTGGCCCAGCAATTGTAAAAAGGTAGAATAAGCACAGAAAAGGATTGATTGCTGCAAGTATATGCAAGCATAAAAAGATCTGCTGCATACCCTCTCTTGCCTGTTCCATACTCCAAGTGTACCAAGCACTTGCCAAATTGGCATAATTGGCCACAAAGCTGGCAATTTCCACAGCTCACGGGCAACGTGCAATCAAAGGTGGATTGTCTTATTCGTTCCTACCCTGTGTTTATCAAAGGGTAAACTGAAAAGGAATTACATAATAAGAAAACAAAAAGAACAAACTTATCCACTAACGTCTCCCAGCCTTTCCAGATTGAAGTAGTCTCACAGTTGGAGCAGCAGGAAAGAACTGTTGTTTGCCCACCCCACCACTTCAGACTGCAAGTACCTACACAACTACCATCCCCAACGGGTCTTTTGGGTGTGAAAAATGTACTAAAAAGAAACCTGTAGTATTTACAGGGAGGGACCTGTATTATCTCCCTTCATATGGGGGTAAAGGTAGAGGTTAACACTCCCTTTTCAGCTTTCCAGTGACTGGCCACGCACTGCCCTGGGAGATTCCAAGTGTCAGGTGTGGATATTTGTTTTAAAAACCAAACATTGTAGGCCCATGAAGGTTCTGAAGAGGAACAGAACGGAATATAGGCTGTATGTAAATGTGTCAGCACATTTTTGCATCTCCTCAACTAAACCTCAGACCTTTTCGCTCGAAAGAAATACACTTCCTTCTATCTTTACTGTTAGTTGTCAGGAAAGGTTGTAGAATACTCTAGGATGAGAAGGTTTGAACAGTTACAGGTGCTGTCACGAAAAATCTGAATTGCTGTTAACGATACTACATACGGGGTTAGGAATAAAGATGAGAAGGAAGATGCCAGCTGATAAACAGGAAAATCTTCAAGGTGTTACATCTCACCCCAAAGCACTCTAAGGTACTATCAGAAAGCATTCTGATTTTAGAAATGGGATGGACACAGGTTACCTTGGCACCCAGAGAAGCAGCACGAAGGGCAGCTTATGGAAAACCTGCAGCATTTGATGTCGTTCTGCTATTGAGCCCGCAGAGGGAGCAAGAGTTCAGCTGTGAATTCATGTTCTCCACGCAGGGCTGGAACACAACCGGACACGCTAACCAGTCGAGGGGAAAAATATGAAAAGCCCCATTTCAAATTTTATCACAAATACGGGGAACAAATCCAAGTGGGAAGCACAAGATTTCCCGGGAGAAGAGGATGCTGATCTGGTTTACGCTGAGAGACTGTTCGGGGTTTTTGACCAAGTCCCTTTTTCAAAAGGAACTGCCAACAAACGTGAAAGAAGTTTGCTTTTAGTAATTTAGTAATCGGTACACAGTTACTTCTCAAAAGGAGAGATTACACATTTATGAGAATGTCTTCAAGAAAAGAGCCCCTTCTGTTCAATCCACCCAGGGTTCAATCTTACCAGGGTGAGTTCCTCGGCGAGGTTCTCTGACACGAAGGTCACAATAGTAAAAGTTATAGCTAGAAAGGGGCCATCACATCTCAAAGAATGAGCACGTTTACTAATGAAGGGATATATGACATCAAAACATCTTTTTTGTTTAAAATACCTTTGTTTCAAAACTGGCCTCATATGGAAGTTCTCCTTTAAGAAAGGGAAGTGTGCCCTAAATTGAAGAAAGTCATTAAAACCAAACAACTCTGGTAAAAAGAGGATATTTCTGTTCCTTGTCAGGGCAGCTGATCTCTCTTCTGTTGCCCCGGCCATTAAGTATACAAAGAAAAGGTTAGAAAAATAACTCTAAATAGGGAGGTTAAAAGAATAAGCCCTAACAAAAAAATATCTAAGGATGATCTTAGCCAACATAATTACTCAAGAGAGAGAAAGTTTTTTAAGACTACAAAGTTGAGACCAAGAAAGCAGCGGATAGGTTACGTAAAAACTGACTGAAACAAAAAAAAAAATCATTCGTCAAAGTAGTTACTTCAAAAACAAGCAGAGTGAAAAAAAAAACACCACACCTAGACTCAAAACTGGAGGTTTGATCCCAAAAGCACCGTAACTGCTGTGCCTCTACAAAGATTCCCATCCCAAAGCTCAGGGGTCAGCAGTGTCATAGGTGGAGAGGAAGCTTTCTCCTCTCTAGAAGGGACAGGACTTGGGGAACCCTGGAAAAGTCACAAAGTCAGGTTTGCCACAACCTCCCTTTCTCTAAAGAAAGCTTTTAGTACCGTAGCATTCATCAAAATCCAGTCAACTCATAACAAAAACTGAACTGAAGCAAGAACCACCAAAAAAAATCCCTGACCCTTCCAAAAGAGGAAGAAAGCAGCACCAAAATGCAATACCAGTTGGACGTGGAGAGAGCACTTAGAAACTAAAGCCACATGCAACAATACAAAAATGTGTTAAAACACATTAAAATATGGGAGCTGGAAATTGCGAGTGATGCTTGCTCCTTGAGGAGCAAATGAACAATTGCATACTTTTGCAAACGCCAGTGGAAAAGTAAGATTAAGGACACTCAGTAACTGCAGAAGGAAGTACTCATGTGCTCTGTTTATGTTTTCTTCTGGGTGAAGACTCAAGTTTATGATTTCCAGTTTCACCAACTTAAAATAGACCCTCTAACTGACAAGTTTACTTTCAGAGCAATTAGGAACATCTCCTGCCCAAGTACTGCTGTCTTCCTTGAGCATCTCTTCCTTAAACAGTGTTATTTCCTTCAGTTTAAATCCTTCAAAAGAAAACCTGCCAGAAGTTACAGCTTCAGTTTTCCTTTTAATTCTACCTTTAGACCCAGCTGGTCACAGCCTTCTGGGACGTTCTCTACCATCTATTTGTTGCAGCGTCCCGCTTACAGACTGAGTTATGATGGGAAGCGTGCTTTTAAAAGGCAACATACTGGGATTCCCACCTGCCTACCCTATAGAAATGGCTTCTAAATACGTTACACAATAAAAGAAGAAAATGTATTTAAGCATAACGGAAGCATTACTAGAAAAATGTGGGGTGTAGCCATGAAAGTGTTGGAAGTAGTAATCTATAAATTCTATTGGAAGGAAAAAAAAAAAAGATTATTGCAGCTCAAAACAAAATCGCAGCTATTCTATAGCAAAGGAAACTTTGCAATCTCTTCAAAGTTAGAGTTTCCGAGGGGGTATTTTACTGCAGGAGGACTAAATGCCTGCAGGGCTCCATAAAGAGGTGCAGACAGCTACATATTAGCTTAAGTACCTCCAGGCAGGCAAGGCATGAGGCAGGTCTGATCCAAATCACGTTGGAAGAGGTTTCTATGCAACCGTACCCACGATAACACCCGCTGCCTCCCCCTACACCGCTCCCGCACACAGGCGCAGCCCTAGATTAACGCAGCCATAATTATGTTTTCTGACAAGACCTGGCTCCCACCTACCCCGCTCTGAGAAAAACAAGACGGTGCAGACACGCTCGGAGTCGCTTAAAAAACTTCAGGGGGGTAAAAAGAAACTCCGCCTGGGGACAAATATATTATTAGTGGAAAGATAAAATTCAAATTCTCTACGAACAGATCTATGACATACTAAGGGAATCAAAGTAACCCAACAGCTCTGGGGGGAAGAGATCTGTACGCTGGTCAGGAAGCTCAAAATATGGGTTGGAAAGATCAATGTTCTTACACAGTGAGATGTAAAACACGCTCAGGAGCCATCCCAGTGTCATGAAGAACAGTTTCTGAGCCACCGCAGCAGCTATTTCACAGAAACACAGAGTCACATGGGGTTGGAAGGGACCTCTGGAGATCATCTAGTCCAACCCCCTGCCAGAGCAGGTTGCACAGGAACGTGTCCAGGTGGGTTTTAAATGTCTCCAGAGAAGGAGACTCCACCATCTCTCTGGGCAGCCTCTTCCAGGGCTCTGCCACCCTCACAGGAAAGAAGCTCCTCCTCATGTTTAGGTGGAACTTCCTATGTTCAAGTTTGTGTCCATTTCCTCTTGTCCTGTCGCTGGGCACCACTGAAAAAAGACTGGCCCCTTCCTCCTGACACCCACCCTTTAAGTATTTATAGGCGTTGGTCAGATCCCCCCTCAGCCTTCTCTTCTCCAGACTAAAAAGACCAGGTCCCTCAGCCTCCCTTGACCTGCTGGTCACACTCTTCCTGATGCACCCCAGGATGCCATTGGTCTTCTTGGCCACAAGGGCACATTGTTGGCTCATGGTCATCTGTTGTCCACCAGGACTCCTAGGACTTTCTCCTCAGAGCTGCTCTCCAGCAGGTCAGCCCCCAACCTCTATTGGTGCAGGGGGTTATTTCTCCTCAGGTGCAGCACCCTACACTCGCTTTTACTGAAGAACATCAGGTTCCCCTCTGCCCCTCTCCTCCCTACCACACAGAATTTTTGCCTGTGCAGCTGACACAAAGTTTAAACTAGTTTACACAAATATGAACAGCAGTTTAAGGACCTTTATTATACAAAATATAAGGAAGACACCAGAATACTAAGGGAACTTTAAAGAGCATTTAACATCTTGCTGAGTGTATATTTGCAGGCAACAAAATGAAGTAAGAGCTTGGCCTGCAGCAGAACCTCTCCCAGCTGGAGTTATAACACCTGGGGTGGGCTTCTGAAGTTTAACGAGGTCCCAAGATGCACTAAACAAAGGGATATCAAGTTTTGAAGTGTGTCATCAATTATTCTTTAACATTTGCTCCATACATTGCTGTACTTCCCTCCCTCCCTCAAAATCTTCTCCCTCCAAGACCTAACAATTTGGTTTTGTTCATCAATACAGAAGGGCTTTTCACTTAAGAGTCATACTGAGTTTAAATTCTGAAAGTGTTTTTTCACCTCACACTTGATACCCCTAATATCCAAAATACACACACTTAAAAAGGGAGCACCACGCTGCCCTGGCAACTAGTTCTTCAGGACTTCCCATCACAGAATTTCTTCCAATTTTGCCCAAAGTGTTTAGTACTCACTGGTGCCACAAACAAATTATGGAAACGAATAGGTCTCTGGTCCTAGTAAATCTTTTTTTTTTTTTTTTTAAATATATATCCCTTAAGGAATTAAAGAACAAAGGTATCCACACTTATTTCACCAACTCATTTTTACACAAATCGAACAGGCAGCCCTATTTCAGCAGTAATCCAGAAAATAATTTCATGTTGAAAAGTTACACGGTAAATTTTATCCAGATTCTCCTAAAGCAGTAATATAACGTATAATATTTTAATTTAGCACGCTTGTAAAATAAGTTGTGATGTATAGATGCATATACCATTTTAATTGCTAGAAGAAAGGAAGCATAAACAACCAAGAATATGACTAGCAAATTAATTACATCATAAAAATAAGTAACACGTACATGAACTGGTTCTCCTTTATCATAAAACCTTTAATCACAAATGACACATACTGAACTCACCCCAGTTCTATAAATTATTTATTAACAGAGTTGTTTACACTGGAGCTCTGTATCTTCTCCATTTCCTTCTGGAGTTTCCCTTTGGCTGTTTTTCATTTTTTTAGACTCTACTTCTTCATCTCCTCTCAAAAAAAACCACAGTATGATCTCCCAAAACATGTTTGTTCCACCCCTCTTGGATTATTTGCATCTTGGATGCAAATATGACCTTTAAGCCCTCAAACAACAGCTTCCCAGAGCCCATCCCTTCCGAAATAGTCACTTCAAAGGAACATCTTGGGCTGTCGAATACTCTGCCCCGTCAAAATTATTAGAGCCAAAGCGCTCTATTACTATTGCTATTCCTGATCCTCCTCCCTGTTTTAGGCCAATTAAGCTAGATTCTTTTTTATTCTTGCCTCCAGACAATATTTTAAGCCAGGCTCTACTGCGTATCACCCCTGAGGTTCCAACTTCTTTGACCGTACTGTTAAAAACCATTTTCTGACCATTTCCTTCTTTCACTACTGCAGTCTCTTCCTCTCCTCACAGAGTTTTCTGTCTTTCTCTTTTTCTTTTTTTTTTTGGCGTGTTCTTGTGTGGGGTTTGTTAGGTTGGGGGTTTTTGTTAAGTAATTATGCAAGTGCACTCATAAAAAAACAAACCTCCAGCAAAATATCAAGATATGAAGTGATCTACCCAAAGATCCCACGCAAAGCTGGGCATTTGTGCCCTTAGCTTTGTGCGACGTGAGACACGCGGTAAGATACTAATATCGGGAAAACATCAACTTGTTCTATTTCTACAGAGAGATTCCTTGAGGAAGTGACTTGATGTAGGATCTACATATGGAGGTTCTCCGGAAACAGGAAAAACCTATGTAAATAGGGAGCATATGATAAGTCTGTCTTTCTGCTTGTGTGTCCTGACCATTAAAACAAATCATGTACACGTGGTGCAACAGATGCTTCCTGAGGCAGAAAAACCTCCCACAACACGTGACTAAAACCTCAATTAGCAATACATTCTCCCTTTCACTTACCCTTTCACAGTCTACCTCTTGAAACCGGTTTAAACAATCACAATCTTCTGTATGTTAATAATAAATCAACAATAGCAGGAGCTAGATTTGATAGAGAAATTCGTATTAGACTTGCCTAACAGTAAGTACAGACTTTTTCCACATCCTTCCTTTTTTCTCTTCCCTGCTGTATCCACACCATATCCCTTGGTTTCACACTGGGGTAGCCTATTTTACTGGAATCAATAACTGCACAGTAAAGCGTCCTCTAAAGTTCGACAAAAAATTAGTATCCAAACCATTTTTGCTTTAAGTTATGTTTCTTGAAGTACGTAATTCTATATTCAAAATCAGGGCAAGTGTTAGAAATTTGTGTGACTCCTGAGCTAAAAAAACATTCAAACACAGGAGCAGCTATGACAAAAGCTCTTATTTCCAAGTATTATATAATAACTAGAAAAGCATATTCTAATAAATTTAAAAATTCACATTTTTTCATCTTTATAAATCTCCTAAATGATACCATTTAATCTAACCTAGGTGACAGACCAAAGAATAAGAAAAAAAAACCCTATCTAACCAGTCCCTACTCAAACTAGAGCCCCTCTCTCTTCCTCAGAAGACCTCAACAAATCCCACATGCGTTTCAATGACTAACAAATCCCGTGCTAAAAATTTAGATCAAGTTTCCCCACATCAATTTCATCAAGGTCAAATACAAGTTTCCTTCCACTGCACACCAAGGCAAATGCAAAAAGCTTCCAACCATCAGACAATTTTTGAAGAAATAAGGTTTCTTATAAAATTTCAAATTTCCTTATATCTGAGAGAAATTCTCTCTCTGCAGAATGATTTTATGCGAGACTTCATTTTACAAAGGCAAAACAAACTACGACATAAAACAGGGCATAAGGAACACTAGGAAAAATAACGTTGTGCAGATGAAGTGCCTGGAATCACTGTTGGGAGTTCTCAGCTGGATTAGCAAATTAAAATAGTTCAAATAAATAGTTCAACATCTTTAGCTCTTGTTACCTTCCCTTCTCAAAATAACTTATTTACAAGAACTTCCTTCCTTGGTGTAAATATATACTTGTAATTTGTAACATTGTTTTAGTGCTGGTGAAACAGCAGAAGGTTATTGTACTTTGTCACATTTTTCCTGCCAAATAAAAAGCCGATGAGTATCTAATCAAAGTACTCAATATACTGCTCAGCCGGGAATCCTGCAAGCAAAAACCACGCGGCATGGAACAGGAAATCCATTACCCTGCTGTTAAGTGAAATCCCTGTTTTTCATGTGAGCTTTACTTCCAAAAAACTTTTTTTCTTAAAAAATTATCAGTCCTCATTCCTAATCAAAACAAGCAGCATTACCCACGGTGATAGAAAAAAATAATCTTGTTTTGATAGAGTGTATATCAGGACATATTGAATACACATTCAGACCTACTGTGATCAGGCAACTACCTAACTATGTTGTTAAAATGTCAGATCTTTTAAGATTATGGTAAAGATCCAGTAAGAGCACCACAACAAGAACATAGAGCTTACTGGTTGAACTCACAATTAAATTGCATTTGTCATTAATTTCAGGTTTGCTTTTAATGTCTTAGAAGAAAGCACTCTATGCAAATACATGTTCGCCACTTCTTTGCACGGAAACTGTATGTATGAAAAAGCTAATTTAGATGGGTCTTTTATTAAATATTTCTTCAATAATTAAAAATGAGCTTGCAGAAAAAAGGGCTACATTTCAGTCATCTTATTTCATGCACAGTCAGTAGTCTGAATATACAGTTTAATTCATCACTCATGTAAGAGCACCCATCATGAACTGCTCTAATTCCAGTCATTTTAACTGGTTTTTAAGAGTAGCTTCTGTTGCTTCCCTGGAGGTGTTCAAGGCCAGGCTGGATGGGGCTTTGAGCAACCTGTTCTAATGGGAGGTGTCCCTGCACACAGCATGGGGGTGGAACTTGAGGATCTTTAAGGTCCCTTCCAACCCAAACCATTCTATGATTTATCTTGACATTCCTCTGGAACAGAAAGAAACTTTAGCTCAGGTATAAAAGACTGTCCACTAGAAACCAGGACAGATCTTTTGAATATCAATAAAAAGTTTCCCATGTATAAATATTTCAGTATTTTCTTTTCACTTTCTTAACTTTCACGTATAACAAATGCAGCACAAGTCAGGAGAATCACACCATGCTGAGAAGCTCTTCGGGAAGCTCACGCTCTATTACTAATGCTCCAGTTTGCCGACTGGATTGTCCCTGTCCCAAACACAAATGATATTAACCAAACATTCTGCAATAACAGAGCTGGACTATTTCCAGCCATGACACTCCCTACGGTACAGAGCAGATTTTTTTTTTCCTCTTTTTTTTTTCCCCAAGTCAAAAAGTACATTATTTTATTCTGGATTATTCTCTCCAGTGTTCCTTCAGAAAATTTTTATCAACCAAGCATCACTCACTATTGAGGGTGCTTGTACACGGTCACACAGAAAAATAAGGAGCATCACATTAAATTTGACAACGATATTTCGTAATTTAACTCATTCTGTGCTAACAATTTTCACCAAGACATTACCAAAAAAAGAGAAATCAGGGCTAGATTCTTCTCCCGCTCACCTCCAGCTAGAACGGGCTTCAGAACCACACGGCACTACCCTCATTTTGAAGGGACAGGAGATGAGGGGACGTTGTCACTCCCCTTGCTTTCTCAAGCCTGTACCTGACAACGGCCAGAGAGCAGCAGGAAGAACAACGAAACTACATGGATATTTCCTGCCCTACCCAGCAATTTTGAGAATCCTGGTGGTAAAGCTGAGTAAATG
Organism: Arenaria interpres; assembly: GCA_013399435.1. NCBI lineage: Eukaryota > Metazoa > Chordata > Aves > Charadriiformes > Scolopacidae > Arenaria > Arenaria interpres. The sequence continues at coordinate 22,520 of VXAK01012472.1, read as the reverse complement.
CGAGGGCAAATCCTTTGCCGGGACCACCAGGAGCCCACCTACCAAAGTCATTCAAACACAACCACAAAAAGAAAACTTCAGGCAGGTCTAAAACATCAGAACAGCCTGCCCGGGGAAGCGGTGGAGTCACCATTCCTGGAGGTTTTTAAAAGACTGGTAGACGTGGTGCTGAGGGACATGGTTTAGTGGTGGCTTTGGTAGTGTTAGGCCGATGGTCGGCCTCGATGATCTGAAAGGTCCCTTCCAACCTAGATGATTCTATGAAGTACTACTGCTTATTACTTGCCTGCAAAATGTAAACAAAAGCACCTATGTGAGCTTTCGTGACTGTTGCCTGTAACAGGGATTGTTTTGCACCATGACGTGCCTGGAACACATCTAATGTAAACGGGAAAGCCCAGAGATATCTTTAAGCAAGAAAACCTTAGAGAAAAGAAACAAAAATACCAGGTGGCAGCTCAGGTCAACTCTTAGTCGCCTCATTGCTAAACCAACACCATTTGTCTACCTTTTACCCTAATCACAAAAATAACAGCTTCTATATAAAGTCATATAAAATCTTCCTTTAGGCTAAAGCAATGGTCAGTAATGTTCTACTTCAGACAATTCTAAAAATTACACTTTCCTTCCACATTTGGTCAAATTAGGAAAAACAGCAATGACTACTCAAGTGCTGGAACATAAAGAGCAGCTATACAAAACAGGCAGAAAAAAAAAAAGACAGACGTTATGTATGCACAAGTCAAGGCTTTTTAATCCTACCTCATCGCTTTCATCTACTTCAATCCCACCATCTTTGTCATCATCCATTTGCTTATGGATCATGCGGAGAGCTTCTAGGCTGAATCGGTCCTCCTCAGTGAAGCACGGTGGGCTGAGGGAACTGCAGGGATCTAAAGTGGAGGGGAAAAAACAAAAATATTAGCTACTGTCACTCTAGAGGATAAAGCTCTCAGGCAAGAAAGGGCTTAAATTTCTGTATGTGTACATGTACTCCAATGACAGAACCACTAGGTCATACATGTCAAATTTGGCTGTAATATAATAATTCTTATCAAAAAAGTGAAGGGCGTTGGGGGAATCAACTGTCCTTTTTTTTTTTAAATCCAGGAAGGAAACACAAAAAGTTTGGAATCCAAATAGGCTGGAATAGTTTGACTCTTGACTCTGTTTTTCCACCCCTGTAACTGCCATCTCCACCTCATCTTCTATCTCTCACCCACCCCAAGTAATACCTCACTGTAATACCAAATAGAGTCAGTGCGTTTTCCAAGCTCCTTCCCGAAAGCCTGGGCTAAACACAGAGCGGTGGAGGAAGAGAAAAAGAATTGTCATGTCCTACAGTCATAGCTTCATAAACAGGTAACGAAGGGACGGCGACCACACCGCAGATCAAATTCAAAAGAGATCGTACCACTGAATGCAAAATATTCAACGAGGACCGCAAGAGAAAGAAGCAAAAAAGCAGAGCACAAAGAAAGTTCAGCTGGTAATAATATGTGGTATCTTGGACCTTTATGGCCTGATCAGAGTCACCGCGGAGCAGTCAAAAATAGTAGGTTTTGATTTGCATTCATTAGCAAAGGCTCAGGATTTGTGCGCATCTGATGGCTCCGCTTTCACCAGGTCAGATGGTTCCAGCTCTGTTCCTTCCCTTCTACAAGGTACATGCCAAATGCTCCAAAATCCTCCAATGCCTGATGATCAACCATCATTAAAGATTGGTCTTTCACAGACCTTGGCATTAACTAATTGCTAGCTATTTCATTAATTCTGATGTACCCAACACCATCAAAAAACAGAAGGTGGAGAAGGATAAAGGAGTCATTTTTTTTTGGTTAAATTTCAGCTTTAAGAAGATAGTGAATTCCCGGGGGAACAGCTATTATAAAAATGCACTGACTAGTCCCATAAGCTGGTACTCTGCGCTTTACTCCTATGCTGACTCGATTTGCATTTGCATTGATGTGACTAATTTTTGCTTCTTCTAGTCTATCAAAGGATTAAGCTTTCATGTTACTACAGAATTTATTACAAGCTAATTTGTACAAGTAACGTAAAAGAAGCACATACAGAAACCGATAGGATCAAGGCTTTGCAGAGAAAAATAAAATTTATCATGTTAGCATTTCCATTCCAATAGATTTAAAAATAATAAAAAATAATGGATGCTGATAAGACTCAGGTTGCGTAAGGCTACAAAGCAGAAGTACAAAGGTAGCAACCGTGGCATAGCTAGAACCTCAGATGCATATTAACAGGACTGATGTCTACAACTAGACAGGAGTAAATGCATTCTTACTTTATACACCAATTAAATTATACAGAAGGTAACAGATGATACTTGTGCCCGCGTATCAATTAAAACAACCCCCCCCAAAAAAGCAAACAAGCAGACAAAACAAAAAACCCACTAAAAAAATCACCGCAAAAAGCTGGAACACTGACACTGCTCCAGAACAGAGAGATGCTGGTTCTACAACTACTTCATATAAATCAGAAATACATATCACTACACATTAAACTAGACCAACCACAAAAATTTTTCAGCTTTGGGATGCAACTAATATTTCTTGAAAAAAAGTGAAACTTAGCAAATTTTCTATACTTAAAAAAAATATCTATTTTATAAGTCCATCTTTGTTTCATTAGAAAGGTTCTATTTGCACAATACACAGGCTTTAGATTTTTGCTTTGCACTGAAAAAATTTACTATCACTGGGGGGTTTGAAGACTTATCCCTGTAATACAGAGTGCTTGGTGTAGAAAGACTCCCCTTGCAATAGTAATGAATCTCCTCAAAGTTCTGCTAATAATTAAATTCCAATAGCCATGAACAAAGAATATGACGCTACTTAAATAGAGAATCGCATCAGAAGAACTATCTTTGTACTGCAAGATTAGATCTATGCTGTGTTTTAAGTTAGAAGAAAACATAGTTGTCAGAACAGGTCCCTCAAACACACTCAACATGTTTAATTTATAATTAGTTCTATTCTTACATAGCAGAAAACGTGAGATAAATACTGTTCACAGTTTGCAAGCACCCACTCAAATGTTTCTCTATTTTTTTAAGCTGAAAAACCAGCTTTTCAAATAAAGAAAAAAACAAAAAGGTTTTCTCAGAGTACATGTTCTCAAAACTGAGGGTGATCAGTTTCTTAATCAGAGCAGTTATTTATCTTAAATATGCCTTTTTTTGGTTATTTAAGCCTGAAGGCACTTTAAAGAGCTATGGTTCTTCTTGAGAGAAGTAAACAGGCTGCTTGTGCTTCAAAATGTCCTGTGCACTGGCTCCAGGAACACTTGATCTCTCTCAAAAGCCGATAGAGTTCCAATTGCTCCTTCTGGGACTGAGAAACACAGAGGAGGACCACATCTCAACGGTAATAAAAATTAACCCACTCTAAAGAGAATCCAGATTTACCTTTTTTACTGGGTTTACATATGGTAAAAATAAACATTCCCAGACTGACAACGTTTGTCACCTCCCTCTTCAGAGAACAATCTCAAAACAAAAACAAATGACAAAGCCCCAACCTAAAGAATAAGTGAACTTCATTCCACCTATGAAGCCCTCCCTATCAAATCCAAAAGACAGCTGATGGAAATTCAATCATCTGCAGCTGCGCAGAAGATTCTAAAAAGGCAGATTTTTGCTTCAGTTGCATGGCAGAAACAATTTAAATTAATACTAGATGAAGTATGGTTAGAAACTTCTCAAACACCCAGTTAATTAAGATAAAAGTCAAGAGGAAAAGTCTCGGGATAAAACAAGCATCATAAATACAGGCTTGGTGCCCCGCAACAAATTATAACACTAGCTGATAGTTTATTTTTCACTTTCAATCCATCCTATTGAAGGTGTTCTGGGATTCCAAACCTTCTGTTGTAGGACAAACTAAATTTTTTTATCTAGACCGATTTCTCTGTCCTCGTCTGTCGTGTTGTTCTAAGGACACTTAATCCAAAATCATCATCGAGGCAGGAAAGAGCGGAGAGAGAAGGGAGTTCACTCAGCAAGTGAACCCGGTAACTTAGGATTCGACCCTTCCTTTAACAAACAGCGCAGAAGAATTAGCAAACAAAAGAGAGAGTTTAGATGAGGTGGAGAAGAGGGACACGAGCACACCATATGTCACTCCAGGCAGGAGTTTATTTTACAGCCCAGTTTTTAATGCTGGTCAGAAGAGAGGAAGTTTCAGAACTTCGGGTCACGTTAAGGAGGGAATTTGTGAGTGAATACTTAAATGTCAAATTTATGGCTCAAACTTGGCAGAGGCTTTTGAAGCAAACCTTCCTCCTGCCTCGAGTAGCTCAGTGACTGCCTTCCAAGTTCCCAGTCGGGAGGAGAAACTGGTCTTCACGAGCCCAGGGAGCACAGAGCAGTCTCACAGAAGACAGTTTAGTCCTGAACCGAGCACAGGGTTATCCAGCTGGATACCCAGGAAACTTTGTATTTACAGATATGGGCAAAATAACACTTCGCACTTTTTTTCCCCCCCTTCCTTTTTCTTTTTTCTTTTCTCTTTTTTAATAAGGCTAAAATAAGGCGAGACTGCAAGAAAAACCTCAATTAGAAATTCCCCTAAACTTCAGAATCTAGGCTTTTTCATCCCAGTTCCTGAAAGCAACAGGAGCAAAGCTTACAAAGTGACACTGTCAACACAAGCCAGTAAGGAAAATTAATTACACCCATATCTTCAAGTGTTCGTGTCAGCAAAGCCCTTGAAATTTATTTTAGGAATACACCATTAGAAATGGTTCCAAAGCAAGAAGGGTGCGAGCACCTCGCAGTCTTTTATCTGCCCTGCATCTTCTTTTCCATCCTGCATTTTCTTTTCCCTAAAATGTTGTGAAACATTAAAAACTCTGTGACTGTGACAAAGGGACCTTCAACCCTTAGTCTTTTCGACAGCCCCCCCCCCCCGAACATTTTAAAAATGCAGGGATACACAAAACCTGTATGATTTTCAGAGTTACCAGGAAGCAGATACACACCGCTGAATTGAAAATTTAAATTACTTCCAAATTTCCCCATTAGTTCACTTGGAGCAACTCGGCGGTTGGGAGCTATTTGGAGAGACTGGCTACTACACAGCATTTTTGGCCTGTGAGGACGAGGTTCAGCTTTCACCGGGAAGGAAGAACACTTGTGGTTTGGTTTGGTTTTTTTCACGCTAGCATACGGCAGTCCTATGGATGCCCTCGGTGCTTCTGCAACTGCCTTTTCCTGATGAATCCGGGAGCGTACCGCGTCCTGCTGGTTTCACGATTCCTAAGCAGCCATCTGGGATAAAGGGAAGCCTCGCAGAAAAGGCAAGCACTACACACAACTACCACCTTCCCAAGTACATACTCTCGGCTTAAAATAACTATGTTTCAGCACACCGCGATGACAGAAGTAGGATTTCTTAGCATTTTCCAGAGCTGAAGCAGGTGGCCGCAATACCCCCCAGCCCCCTGCCAAACGCATCTCCATCCAACTAGGATTTCTGCTTCCTTACATTTCTTTTGTGCTTTAGTTTTACACTCTGCTTTAATATACGAGTTTCTCCATCAACTCAATACGACTCTTTTCAAGGCAAAAAACACCTGTAAGAAAACAATGATTTTTAAAGGCCCGAGTACAAATCTAAGTGTCAGGCAGAGCAGGGATTATTGAAATTACTGAAAAGCAAGTGTTTTCAAGAATTTCGCCAGATGTTCAAAACAGCTATTCGCAGTAAAGGCAACAAACGTGTTGCTTTTTATCTTTAATCCTTACATAAGGTGTCATTAAAAACTTCAAAAGCTTGAAGAGACAGCCTCAAAGTGAGCTTCATTTAATCTTTCAATTAAAAGCTCCCAAAGCAAATCACTCCTACTCTTAATAATTAAACTCCTCCATATGGCAAGTAGGCTGAGCAGGATATAACAGTTAACTTGACAATGTCATTTGTGACATTTATTTAAATGATTAGAGTGAAAAAATAAAGTTCATCATTGCAGCACATCTTTCCACTAAAAACATTTTAAAAAAAAAAAAAAACAAAAGACAAAATTTTGACAAAAAGGGCAGAATACGCTTATCTTCTAATCACAACACTGTTACTTAAATGAGATCCCTGAAGAGGAAAATGCAGGGAAAGGGGAAGAGGTGCAACGGGAAAGGAGATGCAGGATATTGTTGTCTCCAGAGAACTTCAAAATGTAAAGTTTCACAATAGGTTTTTCCCAATATTTCATATTAGAAAACCCAGGTAATTTCTGAAACTGTGTTTATAAGCTCCTGCAGTAACAGCAGATGAGACTCGGAGACTTTTGGGTGCAAAGTCTGGTATTTGAAGCACTTGTTCCTAAATATATGTGTAATTAGTGATTGGTAACAATTCAGTGACAAACAATTCTGCTTGCAGTTCAGCTCCATGAAAGCTGCCATAATTCTTTTAAAATCCACTAAAAATCCCTTAGTAACTATAAAAAAAGGATGACATTTCAAACAACCTTACCATAAACCACTACCACTTCGATATGTATACAAATGATCTGCTCATGAGAGATCCAAACCCGGTTTTATCACTACTGAGAAGTGTCCATTTATTCTGCTATTCCAGGATCTTTTAATATATGCAAATGGATTATATTTTTTTCCCCCGCATGGAAACTTGATGAGGTAAGCAAGGCTTTGATTTTTCCTTAAATCACCATTAGCTCATCTCTGCTTTCTCCACACCCACAAAAAAGCTGTCTAATTCTGAACTTAGATTTCATTTTTCTTTATATGGAGAAAAAAAAAGTGAAATCAGTTTGTTATTTAAAGCAGAAATTCAGTCAAATAATGCCGTTACAAAATCAAGCCTTAAGATGGGTTTTGATTAAAGCTTTTCTAGTCTTTCCTAGATAAAAAGCTTCAAAAGAAACTGCAGAAGAGCAGACACTGTTAACTGATCATCTGTTAAGACGTTCAAAACATCATACGCTATCTTAGAAAACTATTTAAGAACTTCATAGCAATAAAAATGTTTACTCAAAGGAAAAGATAACGACAGGAATTCTCTAGAGAATTCAATCTGATGTCAAATCTAATTTTGCTTTAATTTAACCGCATTAAAAGCGACTATCCCAAATCAGCAATGCTTATGTAAGAAGGAAGCTGCAAAAAGGAGGTTGAATACATTAATCATGTCGAGGATTACTCTGAGAAGACAAAATATCAGTACAAACACTTCATTTAGAGCGTTAGGAAATTAATTATTAAATTACAACTCTGCTCTGACTAAACAAAAATCAAGAAGATGGATTCATGGCTTTTCCATCTCCTTCCCACACCCTCCCCGAGCAACAACACAGTTTGGAGGGAAGAGGAAGTTGGACAATTATTGTATACAATGGTCAAAGCAGACTGATTTAGAAGAGGAACTCCTGCCAACCCTAACAAAGCAGGATGAGAGGAAACTGGGAGATCCATCTTACGCAAGCCATCAAAAATTCTCCGGTTTTTCCTACTTCCAACCTTTCTTATACTTCAACAACCCTTACTACACAAACCTACACACACATATGAACATTCAGTTAAAAAAAATAAGATGCCAGATGTCTGATATCTACTCTCAGCAATAGGAAAGAAAGTCTGTCTCACTCCACTTACATTTATTACCACCACAAAACCGAGAAGAGAAATATTTAACACAGTTTAAAGTTACATTTTCATCCATGTATCTAGATTTGGTAGTGCAGATTATTTAACGCACCTTTAAAAAAAAAATGTATGATGTACTCTTTGAATGTTATAGTAATTATTAACATCTAAAATTAGAATAGCTCCAAGAATAAAACAAAGTTACATAGGCTCAACGATGACCTAAATTCGTAACTTCACTGGAATAAAAACACACCCTTAACCCAGAGAAAATGAACAAGACTGTTGGGACTTTTGCCTTCTATTCAGAAATCACAACTATGGAAGTAACAGGACCGTGAATTTACTATTTGAGTTCATTTGTCAACAGAATGTTAATTAAGCTGATGAAATAAACTACAGGTGTGTATTCATATATCTTCAGTGATTAATAATGCGTAACACACATCTAAGCACATATAACAACACGCATGGAAGCTTTTGCTATATTTTAGGTCTGGCCAATTCTTCACTGCTGTTCTAACAACCTTCTCCCTTTTCTAACAGGAGGAAGCTGGAGAAGATGCAGTACATCCCTCATCACATACTTTAATCTGCCCAAGAATTTGTCAGCTCTTAAGGAGGAACAGCAACACAGCATCTAAGCCACTTTCTTAATTTGGTCAGGGTATCACAAAGGCAATTTGCAGGTGACCTTCAAATGCCTGATAATACGTTCGTGTGATTTCTGAAGCAGGCTTCCTAAATTTCATCTTCTTGCTTAGAATTCCATCCTTGTTCACACCTCTGCTGTGCATTAATCTGGAAGCCTGATCTTTAGTCTCCTGGTGAAAGCGTATAGTCAATATTCAGCGTACCAATTTCTTTACGGATACAGCTCAAGAGCTCAGCGGAACACAAGCCACTATTTTCCTTTCTGGAAGAGAGTGATCTGCAGAATACAACCACCGCGATAGTAGCGTTGATAACTTACAAATTTACAAACTTTTCTCATGCTGAAAAGGTAGTTCACAACTTCGTAGAATGAAAAAAAAAGAGGGGAGGTCACTTGAAAAGGATTTTTTCACCTTACCTCATTTTCAAAGAGTCCACTAAAAGGTACAAAAAGTTTTACAGATGCGTTTTTAAGATTAAAATAGTATCTTTCAAGACCTAAATCCTTATGTTTTCAGACAAAGTGAAACATGCTAAAATTAGAAGTTAGGGGGTTGTATTGAAGTCATACTAACTATTTTCATACAAATTATATATATCTTTAAATTTATACTTTTAATCACATCAGTTTTTCCTCTGATATATTTGTTTTCACATGTGATTCATAATCATATCTTATATCCATGAATCAGGCATGTAAGCATGACATTGCTGACATTACTGAATTACTTCAGTCTTCTACACCATCTGATCTAGTACGTATATTATTAACTGTTCTAACCAAGGAATCAAATTTAATCCTCTGTGAGCACCATCTGTAGCATCGTCAGTTCCCTCAGAGTTACTGTAACAACATGTTGTCAGGATGTATTTATACTTGAAGAGAGCGTATCAGAATTATACAACTGAAACCTAAATTAAAAAGATAGAATATTGTACTCGCAATAAAAGAAATTTAGCATCAGGGCACTCTGTGGGGTTTTTTTTTTTAATACACAATCTGTTAAGATTCTAGCATTTAAGTATTACATTTGTCAGCCTATTCAATATTTACGCTTTCAGAAATACAAAGGCTCTGAGTACATAGATTCATTTTATTTAATCAATAACACCATAACGTAACATTTCCTTTTAGCACCATTCAACAGATCAGTAATTTAAAGGATGTCTAAATAGGGTTCTTTAAATAGCCTATTAGCTTATGTGAAGAGTGAGTAGCACAGATTGCTGGCTAGTTAAGGACTATCCCACTTCCAGGAGCTCACAGGAACTGCTCTGCAGTCAGCGCTCACATCCAGCTCCAGACACCACAACTGGCAGTTTTGTTCCTCCTAATAGGCTGCTAAATATTTTCCTCATGATGAATTTCACCAAGTGATAAACTGGGCTGACAAACCTACCGATGGTGCGTCTCGGTTCACCTTGGCTGATTTGATGCAGATAAGATCTAAAAACCCCTTTTTTTTAAAAAAAAAAAAAGCTTTCAGAATATAGAAAAAATTATGTTGTAAATTATTATTATCAATTATTACAGATTTTATTATCAATTTTTATTACCAATTATAAGCAACACAGTGATATTTACAGTTATCAGAATGTTCGAACAAACCATAGTTGTACATATCTTAAATACGGATTGGTTAACACCATTTTAATAAATGTATTTCTGAGTCCATAAAGCAAATAGTGTCGTCTTATAACACATATTCCTTAGTTGAAGTGGTCAATAAAATAGAAGAAGGTTCTTATACAACGAGCACACATCCACCACTCACACTCAGGCACTGGAATCACGCCGAGTAAAGAAGGGGGAAACTCAGTCCAATCACACATTAACTCCAAAGCATAGACTCTAAGTCATATAATATTAGAGAGAATTAGCTCAGATTTAGCTTTTTTAATAGAATCAAACTCATACTACAAACACATGGCTGGTCCCATCAAAAAGAGTTAGATACAATCTGCATGCATACAAGTTTAAAGTAGTAATACTGCATCTCTAGACAAATCTTGAGAAGTCACATTTTGAAAAACCCAGTAAGGTTCCCAGATACTCTACATTTTCCTGAACCCCGCACATTGCCAAACACCACTTGTGCAGCTTCAAATCCCCTCAGTTGCTCCCCGACAGCATGAAGATGTTCAGGACGCAAGGGAGAGCCAGGGCAGTAATTTCACACATGCTCTAAAGCAGAATAAGCCAAAGACTAACACTAAAAGGATTCCCAACTGTTCATGCCCCCGCTGTTGGCTCCTGTCCCTGTCCCATCCCCTTCCTCCTACCAACATCAGCACGTTTGTGCCACCCCACTGCGGGAAGGAGCAGGAATCAGTTCTCTATATGAACTTTAGTGCCAGTGGTGCTGCTGTGCCCTACGTTACAACCAAATCGAGCCAGCACCACGGGAGGTGAGCAACAAACTGGAAAAAAAAATTAGAATTAATGCACTGGAACAACATCTACGTTACTTGAGTGGAAAACGCCAGCTCCGTTTTTTAGGTCCGTGCCTTCTCTACTAGGAGGCACAAGACAAGGCCATGTCCTAGATGACTTGTTGCAATTAACAACTATCAAGTGGAAAAATTATAAACATCATTACCTGCCAACAAGCGGGCTCATGGCTAGACTTTAAATACAACATTGAACTCTTGAATCTATTTGAATTTTTTCAAGTAAAATTTGTGGTCTACAAGACTTTTGTAACACTTCAGCAGGAGTTAAGAGTAATAGCAAACAGAAATAAAACACTCCACAAGATTTAACAAAACGGTTTCTAACAACACTGCCAGGATGTTCAGAATTTGTCCCTTTCTCCAAGGCTCTCCCCACAAATCCAGTGAAGTCACAAGCTTTGGTTGTGGTCAGTCCACATCATACCTGGTAGATCTTCAGAGGCACCTTATCTCTACACACCTACACCAGCAAGCTCAAGGTGTTGTCCCAAATATTGCTATAAATTATGCAGTCCCTTTATTTAAGCTCCAATTTTTTGACCAGTTTCCAAAACCTAGAAGCCGGAACACGCCATAAGAATCCAACATGTAAAAAATACAACACAACAGGATCCATCCCAAACCTGATATACTACGACACTTGACTACATAAAGCCAAGTGAGCTTGTGTTTGGGATTTTTCCGTTTTATTTGAGAGCTTTTGATTTTTTCTTTCTTTTTTTTTTTTTTAATTATTATTGGCAGCACAAGAAAGTTTTCTGAAGAGAAGAAACAGCCAGGAAAGAATAGGGAAAGAATAAGAAAGTGTAAACTCTGACAACCGAAGTTACAACCAACTACAAAAGAACATGTATGTTTCTCACATACCTTGGGAAAAATCAAGCTGAAATGAAGGGCAGTAAAATTTTCTCCAGAAGATGACTATTTTTACTTATGAAAGTTTTTACAGGTACTTTATGACCTATATACATATAGCTTATTTCAACATAGAATTTCAGTGCATTTTAGAGTCTTACATGAGACTTTAAAAACTCATATTGATTTGTATTTATCAGATTTGAAAAATAATATCCTAGGGGTTTTTTTTAAACTCTTCTGGAAATACCAACGTGCACAGGTAGACCATCATTTTCAATTATTAAAAAGGAAATAACTTCCAAAAGTTAAAAAAGTCACCTGCTCATCATTAAGCCTAAGCAAAAGTAAACCAGAGCCACGTAAGATTAATTCTACTTCAATACGTTCAATTAGATCACATTTCCAAAAACCCCAGGAACTGAATTTCACACAAGAAGTTCTGTTTCTAACAGAAATACTTGACAAATAAAACAAACAGAAAAAAAACCCACTTCCACTAAATTAAGATTGTTTTCAAGTATGTTGGGGTATCTGTCTTGTTTTGTTAGGTGACCTGTTGCTTGTCTGTGGATTTGTGGACTCCACAGACAATAAAACACATTTGAAGTTCTTTGTTCACATCTCAAAGAGAAGCATGTGTTGTAACGCTCTTCTACCTTGGAGTTTCACTTTGGTTTAATCAAATATAAGGAACGTACAGAAGAATGTTTACATCTTTCTCTGGAGAAGAGAAGACTGAGGGGGGATCTGATCAACACCTATAAATACTCAAAGGGTGGGTGTTAGGAGGATGGGGCCAGTCTATTTTCAGTGGTGCCCAGTGACAGGACAAGAGGGAATGGACACAAATTTGAACATAAGAAGTTCCATTTAATCATGAGGAGGAACTTCTTCACTTTGAGGGTGGCAAAGCCCTGGAACAGGCTGCCCAGAGAGGTGGTGGAGTCTCCTTCTCTGGAGACATTCCAAACCCGCCTGGACATGTTCCTGTGCAACCTGCTCTGGGTGGACCTGCTTTGGCAGGGGGTTGGACTAGATGATCTCCAGAGGCCCCTTCCAACCCCGTATCGTTCTGTGATACAGGATTTATCTCCCAGGTCCATTCCCATGCCCTAAACACAACACCTGACAAAGCCAACACCCAAAACCCAACCACTCCACACCAGTTGCATCCATCAACCAGCATAAATGATTTGATCTTTTGTATATTAACACAATGATCTGTAGGTTATAAATCTTTGCTTTGAAATTGTTTTTGTCTGTCACCATTTTAAAGCAATTTTTATACCAAGTCATCTGCTGGGGGTGAGGGGACAATGTTTGTCTGTCCTGCATTTCTGAAGAACTCTGAATGCAACCAACATACAGTACACACCAGAAAATGGGTAACGCAGCTATGCCTTACATTCGTAACACAGAGGTCCATTATCCCACTGATTCTAATAAAATGCCAAGGAAATGGTTTTCTGTTCATTAAGATTCATTTCTTAATATTTAATTTCGTATTTAAATTAGCAGATGTAAAGTCAACACAAGTTTCCAGTTAACACGAACAGAGTTAAACATAAAACCACACTTCTGACACGTTCGCTGAAGTTCTCTTCATGCAGGTCAAGTTTTACTACCAACGCCAAACCAAATGATTTTGCATTACTGTAAAATCATAAACCAAACAATTATTTTTAAACATTCAATTAACATTATACAAAAAGTAATCAAAAGTTTTCAAACTAGGAAGATACTCTCAGCAAAATTCCACCCCTACTCAGCAAGTCTCTCTGACAATGACACGAATCGAAAGTCTTCGACACATGCTTGAGACTGACCAAAGAATGGCAATATTTGTGTGTGTGACGAAGATGGGACTATTGTAAGAAGAGAACTGAACCCAAGTTTGAAAACCATGGATTTAATGTGTTTCTTTAAAGCGCCAGCATCACAAATCAAAAGCTCAGTGTGCTCCCTGTATTCTCAGCAGAGAGGTATCTTGCAGAATTACTTCCTCGCTTGCTTTACCTACGGTAACGTCACCAACTGCCTTCAGAGACTACACTACTGACCTACTACCCTGGCAATCATCAAGTTCTCAATTTTTCCTTCCTTTCCTTTAAAATTTAATTTTGTTACCTAGAGTTTTAGGATGTAAATGAGAAAGCGTCATGGCATTTAAAAAAAAAAAAAAAGTAGTCTTCTATCCAGGCCCATCAGAAATTCCATTTGAAAAATTTCTTTTAAACAATTCTATAAATTTAATTCTCTGGGATCTACTAATTCCCCACCTTATGCAAAATAATACTCACTCGAAAAGCAGTCTTGTTAGATGTTTTGCATGCTAAACCCTCCTTTTTCTCACTAGAGTAATAAGAAATCATTCTATTTTTTGCTCACGTACCTTCTAAAACTCAAGTTGAATGAAAGAACCTTTCTACCTGAGATTTTACCGGGTTTCTCTCCAAAGCCTACGTGTTATTACTCAGATGCAATGGTCTCACACGTGGATAAACTCCAGGCAGAAAAATTCTTCCAAAAATGCACATTTTAAAGTGCTTAGATGGAAGCAAAACATTAAATATCTTTTATACAGAAACAGACTGTAATTTTTGCAACAAGCCAACTGACAATCCATGATATCCAAGTAACTCTTTTGGTTGTTTATTTTTTAAATAAAAAAGGAAAATGTTGCATTGTTTGACAGTATGTACACACATGAACACACACCTACTTGTAACATGCAACATTTTTTTGTTCTGGAGGCTCATTTTGAATCCATTATTACTAAACATTCTTCAGACGTTTGCTTTCCAAGTCTTACACTTGATGAACTTGTTCGACTTCATTAGAATTAAAAGAAAACAAAGCTCCAATCCCATATAATTTCAAGGAGAACATTGACTTTCACAACCATAGAATGGTTCGGGATGGAAGGGACCTTAAAGATCATTGAGTTCCAACGCCCCTGTCCTGGGCAGGGACACCTCCCACCAGACCAGGTTGCCCGAAGCCCCATCCAGCCTGGCCTTGAACACCTCAGGGAAACGTTGAAGATAGCTGGGCTTGTTTAGTCTTGTGAAGAGAAAGCTACGGTGACCTAGTAGCCTGCAACTACTTGACAGTAGATGGCAAACGCTCCTCAGTAAGGACACCATATAACATGGGGCTACAGCCAAACCATGCACTGGGAGGGCCAGGTGAGACATCAGGAAGCCCTTTTTTGCCAGGAGGGCATGGCGGCACTACTGCAAACCACTTGGAGGATGTGGAGTCTCCACCCTTTGAGCGTTTCAGAAGTTGGCCAGAAACCGCTACAGATGACCCATTCTTGCAACAGTGATAATTTTTGCTTAGAGCACAATTTTGACCTCCAGTGGTCCCTTTCAAGCAGCATCTCCATCAATTCTTTTGAAAGGCAAGATTCTAGAATAACAAAACTGAGGGCTCCAATTCACAAATAAAAAGGTAATATCAGCAGTCATTCCTACTTATGAGATATTAATTGTATACTCACCATATGCTCCTAGGATGCTGTTGTGAAGAAGTTGCTGACCCAACGAAAAAAGTACAACCCAAAAGTATTAAGTAAATAGCTAATGATAACAAACAGAAGAAAGAAGCTGAAGTAACCCTTGGAAAATCCTGATCAAATCCCAAATGGGGTCTTACCGCACCGACATCTGTGTGCAGGTTTTATTGCCTTTTAATGTGCATACAGAATCACAGAACTGCCTAGGTTGGAAGGAACCTTTTGGGTTTTATCAGACTTAGGTTGATGGTTGGACTAGATGACCTGAAAGGTCCTTCCAACCCAGGCAATTCTATGATTCTGAAAAACAATTAAGAGAACAGGGTATTAATAATTGGTACACCCATGGAAGCCCAGAGCTTGACAAGAGGGTGATAAACCATTCAGAAGAAAGAATTTATCACAACTAGAATAAACACGTTCCTTCAAGAATGAGGTTTTTTTTAAAGCTTTGCATCTTATAGTTCCATAAGAAATACTTTTAAATTAGGAGACATTTTATATGCACAACCTTATGAAGGCAAAAAGGCTACAATTCTATTTTACGTAGCCACGTCTAGCCCCAAATAAATGACAACTTGTATTTTTAAGCGAGGTGTCTATTGCAAAAATCTACACCTTTGTGCCATGGCTACAGAAACATTCTGACTCTATTAGTTTTCTAAAGCTCCAGCAAGATTCAGCGTTGTTTCAGTAAGAAGCTTCACCCTTCCTTTCAGCAATACAAAAATTTCAGACATTTAATATTCTCTAGGGGCAAATACCTTAAAAAAAAAAGTTTAATGGCTTTATTGACATGTACACAAGTTTAAAGCTAAGGATTTTGAGAAGGGTTATCGATTTTCATATGCAGAAGGAAAAGGGAAGAAAAGACGGAGTTGTTTCAAAATCCTTTCACTGCTTTTATAAGTAGAAAAAGTAATCTGTGAAGAAGTGTTACATAAGTTACTGCACCACAACTGCAATCTTGATCAAAAATAAGATCCGAGATGCTGTTAGCTAAGTTGCAGTCAACAGCAGGGGGGAGGGAAGGAGAAGGGCGTCGAAATGGTAGAAAAGGAGATAAGATGGTAAAGAGTCGATTTTATTGATCTACTTAGAGGAGTCCAGCAAAAGCACCTTACCAAAAAAATATTCAATATATTCACAAAAAATAAGAATTTGTAACTTGAGACTTTACCGATATTTTGATTGGAAAGCTGTAGAAATTATTGCGTATATGAAACGCACAAAAACTGAGAAGTGAGCAAAATCAGCTAAAATGACGTAAAATTAAGGAGATCTGCAGGATTAACGCAACACCCTGAAAAAGGTACCCAAACCTATTCCAAGGGAGTTCAGTTCTTCCACTGAAAGAAGCTCTACCTCAGCAGGTAAAATTCTGAGCTCCCAACTCATTTGCGTGTAACTACCCGTGGCAGCACCTCACAGAAGGTCCAAACCCTGAAGCAAATTCTGGTTTTAAACAGACCGCTCTAACGAGAATTCATTCCGCCTTTTCTGAACAGCATCAGCTGCTCCACGTCACTGCACAAACCCAACCTGAGCATTAGTTATTGAAAGCTTGGCTTTAATGCAATTAACTGACTTGGCCAGGAATAGCTTACCCAGTAAGCAGAGTAAAGCTATTAACATTTTAAAGTATTCTTAAAAATTCTAAGTGATCTGTCTCAAGCAGCAAGCTAACATGTAAAAATCAACGTATCAAACATTATTTAAGTTTACTAAATTTACTGGTGTAAACAACTGGAAGTTTCATTGGACTTTTTGGTTTTTTATTTTACTCTACAAGTTTTGAGAATATAGAAGTCAGCAGGTAATGTCAATTACTGGCAGTGAAATTTAATCTCTGCACTGCATAAAAGATTCTTTGGTTTGTGTTTTTGTTTTTTTAGTGGTTTTTTTTTTTTCAAGGGTAATTATTTGAACCCAAGTTTGAATAAACAAACTTAAACACTGGAGTTCTTTACATTCCTTTGTTTCATATGAGATCACATGGACTATTGATTTACTGATCCCTCACAAAGGATTATCTGTTGTAGCAAAACCTGATTAATATAACAGAATTCTTTGAGCTTGGCAATTACAATAAATATTACACCACTATGTTAAAGCCATAGACAAGATTGCAAGACTTCTAGACTAAAGCAAAAATTAAGGATTCCAAGTACAGAACGCCAAAAACTTACAGAAACTGCCCAACAGAAAAAAACCACCCAACTCTTTGATAACAGGAAAGTTGAGATCCAAGTACAATCTTTCAAATGACGACACAATTCTGCAAAGAGCTGCAGACAAGATTAATAAAAAAAACAAACCTATGTTGTTAAAAATGCAATCCTATATTGCTACCAAAGCACTGCCTTGAAAAGAATCACTCCTTTCACCATCACGTCACTGTGCCTTTCCATGAGAGCTCAAATGAACAGAAGAAACCAGACCAAGAGGGGACAAACAAAATATCCAGCTCCAGAACACACATTTTCAGACTTTTACTCTAACAGCAAGTATCCCAATTATTCTAAAAAAAAAAAAAACCCTAACTATTAATTCCTGCCCACTCTCTGCAATATGCAACATGATACACGCACTTGTGAGGTTTTTCAACTCCTTAAATGAACACAAGCACACCCTTTTCTTACCTGAAAGGGTTTTCTACCCGCAGGCCAGTTTGAAATGACTCCAAAAAAGAGGCAGCAAGAAGGTGAGGGCTGTCATAAAAGGAGATAAATATTTTATATGCTTAAATACCCACTTGCACTTTCCAAATTAGATCAGCATTTGTCAAATTGTTTATTTCTATGTATGCACAAAACCCAGTATATTCATGAGGGCAACAGAGTGTGTACTAATTGCTAAATAAAAGCTACCCAAAGTAACAAAAAGCAAAGAACTAGATAAAATGAAAATGAAGACAAGCAGGATTTTAGCTGCAGTTTTTCACAGAGACATCTTGATACAAACGGCCTCTGAAGACTCAGCTTTTCTCACAATACTTTTCTTTTCATTCCCATGGGTATTGCTACACCATAAACTCCATTAGGATATGCCAAGTTCATATACCGATAACCGAGCACGGTCCTGTTGACCTACTTAAGAAAACCACCTGCAGTTGCCCAGTCAAACCCATAGGGAGGAAAGAATTTGAGAACGGTATTCAACCTTGGCCAAATTCATCCCAAGGCAATTTCAAAACAAACCTGGGCAACAGCTTTGTGTTACTCTTGCCTTCCAAAAAAAAAAAAAAATGCCAGAGTCCTGAATTTGTTCAACATCTTGGTCCAAACCTGACAGTACCACCCCAGCTCTGCCCGCGTGCTCTCCACCACTTTGATTAATCAGTTTCTGTAGTCTAGAGAATCATCCACCCACGTGAAGATGGGGCTGATAGAAGCCACACCTCAGAGAGGTTTCAAACAGCAACAAGGAAATCAGGCCAAACGTTCCGCCACCTCTGCCCCATCCGAGGCTGCAAACTGACTCCAAAGCCCATCTCTTCTCATTAGCATTTTCTACGAGCAAAGCTCCCCTGCCCAACCACCTCAAGGTCTCCCGTGCAACCACGAGAGAGAAAAACAAACCAGCACAAGCCCAGCAGAAGCTTCAGCCTCTGTGGCGTGTCATTAACTCATCAGGAAGACAACAGAAGACCGATTTCGTAAGTCAAGCCTTGAGATTTTCTGTACGGGTGCAGATATTTCGCGTCGGCTGGCACAGGACTGGCAAAGCGAACATAAATTGCTTTTAGCACATCACTGAGCACCCTACGGCCGGAACCACCAGCCTGTGGCTTCCCCTGCTCAATTCACTGCCAGGAAAACAGCACCATTTGAACAAGCTACAGCAATATTTAGCACTCCACACACTCCACTTGCTATCTAGCACAAAAACAACTTTACAGGATGCTACATAAACTGCCAGATAGCTATGGCTACGGAGAAGTATTATAATGTAAATCGAGGTGAGAGGAGAAGCACACAATGCTTATTCCTACTATACACAAGCTTAATGTTTAAAAATGAGTAGAAAACTCTAACGTGTTATACTTTCTGCTTTCAGTGCTGTCAGTTCCTACAATAAATCAGGCTGCTGCTCTTCCCATCTGTGTCGCTTCCCCCTCACCTCATCCCATGCACACAGCTATTCCCTGCTTTGCTCATATCGCTCTTCTTCCCTTTCCAGGTTTTCTCTCAATGTCTTCCACCTTTCATTTCCAGTCACAAGGTTTTCCTTCCAGCTTCTCATCAATCTCCTGATCCGCGAAAGGAGTGTTATCAAACTACTGTCAGATAGTTTTGACGTTCTGATATCAAATCCATCTTCTTACTGCATCTTCCTAACCTTAAATAAACCATAAATATAACTTATGGCATATGTAATTTGTGTCACAGTTCTCTTACTTGATTACAAAGACCATTACTTTCTTCTTCTCAAAATTCAGTTCTTCAATTTCTAAAAGTACTTTTTTTCTCCTTTGTAAAAGAAACATCAACAACTTATTTCTCTTCATCTTTATTTCTCTTCTTCTTCTCTTCCCACCCCCAGCAATGTTACAGCACTTCATTCTGGTTGGTTTCTCATTTTATCAGCAGCAGAATGGCAGATATGCATAACTAGACATTTTTCATCAGTTAGGGTTTGGGTTTTTTCCACTGAACCAGCCAAAGTAATTTTTGCACGCATACATCATGTTAAGAACTAATTTTTTTGTTTTGTTTTAAATTCTGAAAACTATCTCTTCAAATAGGACACTGCAGACAGGAGAATGAAAGAAATATCATCACAGGAACAAAGACGAGTTTCAAGATGGGCTACTCATTGTAAAGGAAGCTCATCTTGAATTGGCCTAAGGCTGGAGAAGAGAAGGCTCCAGGGAGACCTTAGAGCCCCTTCCAGTCCCTAAAGGGGCTACAGGAGAGATGGGGAGGGACTCTTGATCAGGAGTGGAGCCATAGGACGAGGGGTAATGGTTTAAACTGAAAGAGGGGAGATTTAGATGAGACATTAGGAAGAAATTCTTTGCTGTGAGGGTGGTGAGACACTGGAACAGGTTGCCCAGAGAAGCTGTGGCTGCCCCATCCCTGGAGGGGTTCAAGGCCAGGCTGGATGGGGCTTTGAGCAACCTGGTCTGCCGGGAGGTGTCCCTGCCCATGGCAGAGCGGTTGGAACTCGATGATCTTGAAGGTCCCTTCCAACCCAAACCGTTCTATGATTCTAAGCACACCAACTCCTGATATGGGAACATCCTTATGCCACCAGAGACTGATGAACACAAGGGCAGAAATGCCAGACTGATACTTAAAGCTGTCTTGCTTGGTGGTACATCTGTTTCAGTGCTGTACATGACTTAAAATCCCTGCCTTCCAAGCTCTTCCCAGCGTGGGCAGCCAGGACCGCCTGGTGCTATGCAGATTCCCAGATAAAGCTCACACCAGCTCAGAGATATCAGCAAAGGATTCCCTTGAGCCATAAAGCTTGGTCCATCATACACTTATTTTTCCCCCAAAAACAGCAGTTTGAGTTCCTTCATTCCAAGTTAATTATTTCTGGTGAAAGATGGTAGGGGTCTTCTTGTTAAAAAGGCAGACAAGTACATAGAAGTCTCACCACTTGTTTATCCCACCTAGAACCTTCCTCTGTTAAACCAGATTACAGTATAACAAACAACCAAACGAAAAAACCAACCAACCAAACAAAAAAACCCCACCATAGAATCATAGAATTATCTAGGTCGGAAGCGACCACCATCTGTAAGCATTTTGCTTTCTCTGGTGCTTTTTGGAAAAACAAGAACAATGGGATTTCATTTTTGCATGATGAAAACGTGTGTTTATACGTGGTTGGTTCTGGTTTGGTTCTTGGTTGGTTGGGTTTTTTTTAAAGATACTCTCCCTTCTGTTAGGGAACAGAAGAGAGACAAAAAAATGCAATGGTTCTAAAGGAAATAACATTCCCATAATTACATATAGAATTGGAGATACTGTAACTCACTAGAATCTAGGCAACATTATCAAGGAAGATCTGTGCATTAAGGAGCACAATATAGAAATTCACATAATATGTAAATATGATGCTGCTTCTTAATAGGAGTTACACCAAAAAACAGGGTAGTACTCATCATTTGGTAGGTAAAACATTTTAAGAGTAGAAATCAAAAAAATTTTGCCCTATTTATTTCATTTTGGAGCCACAGGAATGCTTGGTCACACAGAATCAATAGGTTCCTGATAGCATGTTCTCCATTTGTTTGCTGTTAAATATCAAATGTTTACCAAATAAGGAAAAAATACACTTCCCCTTAATGTCTTCTTTTTGATCAACCTAGCTGAGTACCTTGAGTTTTCTCTTCCCTTATCAATACAATAAATATTGCATAAATACGTTCTAGGAGAAACAGCAACATTGAGTTCTGTCTGGGAAATATAGACTTTGTTTCTTGAAGATAATCTAGTGTTTTACCCAAAGTCAAATCCAACTGCAAATAAATCATACAAAATCCTTTTCATAAAGTGTAGTGTTCAATAGAAGAGATGGTACAACATGGAAAAAAAAAAAATCAAACAAAAGACAACTTTTCAGAGATGGGACACAAATGCAGCAGAGAAATATCGAACACAATGTATGGAGCGACTCTTTTCTACTCAGAGGCTCTCTCAGTATATACCCAAAATCTGAGACTTTTCTTTATCGCCATCAACACTGAATAGCTACAAGTTCAATTGCAGAAATGATATCGAGCGTAACAATCTTCTTCCTTCCTACTGAATTTTGCTGTTGATAAAGTAAAGCGCATTAAAAGCAAACCCCATCTATGCCAGTGTGAAGAGAAATCCAAGCTCAAACTGTGGAGAGGGAGATGTGGAGGCGAAGGTGCAGAAACCCCCACCGTTACTGATCCACACATGAAGTCACCTGAAGTAATTACGCACATTGGAATGTTTTCACAGCAAATTTCTTACCATAAAGATCGCTAATTGGCATTAACTCCATTAAGTTATTTGCTTAATAAGCAGCTATTAAAAGTTACTAAATGGAGAAATCCAGAGGTAATTATACCTTCCTTGCTCGAGTGCTGCGTGTTGTGCTGCTCCTCTCCAAACAGCATGAGCGTAATTCCAAAGGAAGAAAGGGGATATTCTTCACATGCAAAAGACGTAGGATATAAAACAAAGTAGAAATAAACCAAATGGTGATTTTCATTTTTTTTTCCACAACTGACAGTATTTTGAAAAGCTACTGGCTTAAAAGAAATAAAACCACAAAAAATACAAAAACAAACCACCAAACTGCCTTTATGTTACGCCCATGAGTTCTATGGATCATCATGTCCACGACACTGAACTTTTGTTTTTCCAAGTGAGATCGACGTGATGGAACATAAAGCCATGTTTGTATTAGGTAGGATAAAAAAAA
>VXAK01012466.1:85019-102293 GCA_013399435.1 Arenaria interpres | reverse complement strand
TGTTTGTTGTTCATACTGCGTGCTATGAGATGTACTCTTGGATGAGAGTACTCCCATCCAAGCCATAAGCAGCCAGTTTTTCCAGGAGAAGTCTGGGAAACAGTGTTGAGGGCTTTACTAAAATCCAGATAAACAACATCCACAGCATTTCCTTCACCCACTAAGCTGGTCACTAGTAGTTTTGGGCTTCTCTAGGCTTCAGGCTTGTACTTTAGGTTCATTTTATACTTCCAGCTGGGGATCTTGGTACAGCAGGAAACCCAAACACTCCTCTCATGACAATTTACTTCCCACAGCACGTAGAAAAGTAAAGTAATTTTGCAGTAGAGAGGGCTGCCTAATCCAAGCACTTGAGGCTAGGATTCTGGGCCACAGCTGTGTTGGATTTCAATGCAACTGAAGGGTAAACCCAGCCCATTTTTACATATTTGAACTGCCTGTAACTGTGTCCTGAGGACCTCCCTACCCGGCAATCTTCTCTAGCACCCACCTACTCTCTCTGAAAGGGCTGGGAATTCCCCTTCACTCATTCTCTACCAGCCCTGGAGTTCCTGGGGAGCTTCACAGACGCCCCGAGGATGATGAGGACAGCCACTGAGGAGCAGTGAGGAAGGTGGCCTTGGGGCTCGGTGCAGGAAGAGGAAGGAAGCACCAGGTGGCAGCAGCATTTAGCAGATGCTCTGGTTTGAAAGCCATCTCGGGGAGCTGTGTTCATGCTGATC
The DNA here is from genome assembly GCA_013399435.1 of Arenaria interpres. NCBI lineage: Eukaryota > Metazoa > Chordata > Aves > Charadriiformes > Scolopacidae > Arenaria > Arenaria interpres. The sequence continues at coordinate 101,571 of VXAK01012466.1, read as the reverse complement.
TTCCGTAGGGGTCCCTTGGCTGTCGAAAGCTGTGCGCTCTCTGCCCACTCCATCTCTCTCGGCCTCTCCCTGCCCTAATGGCCTCACCTTTGTATTCCTGGGGAGGGCGGGTGGTTTCAGAGCGGGGGATTATAACCATTGGCTACAAAGGAAGTATATCCTGAAGTCAAAAAATCCTCAGCAAACACGTACACCTGGGTGGAGGGTGAAGGGCTGCTCTCTGCCAGGCTGAAAACCATACAGCAGCAGGGCAGGAGAACTGAAACTCTCCACTGCTTTGCCACCAAGCCACAGCACTTAAACCCTGCACCTAAAAATAGCGTGGCTTCCTCGCTCCGGTGCAATCCAATCCACATCTAAATAACCTCAGCCCTTGGTCCCAGCTGCAGATGGTTTGCACTGTGCCAAAACCCAAATTCAATCCTCCTTCTCAAGGGAACAGGGGACAGAGTGATGGCAGCACCTGCACCTCCAGGGACGTACACTCTGAGCAATGCCAAGCCCCTGCAATGTGCCTCCATGGTAAGCCTGGGTGGTAGTAAGCAGGATTTCTGGTTAAATAAGGTATCTCCTTACTTTATCGCTGGGAGTTGGCTTTAACTGAGCCTTCATGAATCGAAAGCCGACAACAGGCAACACACAGAGGGTGATGCTGAGGAAGATTGCTAGCCACACGTTTGGTTGGCCGAGGGTGTTTCGAGCCGTACCTGAAAAACAAAAGCGTGATTAAAACCCCTGTAACAGCAGCCCTCTCACCATCATTCACCTGAACCTTTCACCCTCTGTGATTCCAAAGCACTTGGCAAACAGGCAAAATTCACAGTAGCCACCATCTCCAACAATGAAATCAACTTGCTGTAGAGAAGACAGCGATATGAATATGACTGTCTGAGATGAGCAAAGAAAAACACAGTGTCCAGACTCAACTGCAGCAACAACTCAGGGAGACAAAGATGTCAGAGCGGATGACAATTTGACGCTTTACAAAGAGTCAAATCACTGCAAAGGATTGATATAAATGCTCAAGAAATCTTTTTCATCAGCAACCCAGCTCTCTCACCTCTTGCCAGGATTCTAGTGAAAAAGGAGGAACACTATTTTCTTACTTTCCAGCATCATTTCCTGAAGGATATGGAGTACTGACTCTGACCGGCCAGTAGACAATAAGATCACAGCCCTTTGTGAGAGGAGAAATACGTGGTCTGCGTGTCTGCATGGCCTAATTGGGTGCACTGGAAGAGAAACTGCCATGTGCTGGCATGACACTGCCACCTTCTTGGAAACCAAAGTGCTCACTTCTGGCTCCTCCAAAACTGAAGGAATGTTAAGATAGAACAAACCGTCTGCAAAACCCTCATTACAAGGCTTATTGATGCTGTTGTTGGCAGTAAAGTTGCTGAATGTTTTCTTTCCAGTTGGCCAAATTCTGCTGTAATACAACTCCACTGAAATTAAAGTAAACAAGATGTCTGAGTCCAGACTAGGAACACTTTGCTTAAGAACGGTTTCAGACTGAGACCTTATTAAGCAGCACTGAGATTTATGGCTAATTTGACCTACATTTTATCAAAAGAGCAGCAGATAGAGATATTCCTGGCAAGTGAGTTGCCACCTGTCTCTGGAAACTGAACAGACACTGTCTTCTCTCACTCAGCACTTTTGATACTAAAAGCCATCTTACAGTGGATGGGACCATATGCCTGGAAAATACATTGCAACAACTGACCTGCAGCTCAGATATTTCTAAAATGGCCAAGCACCTTGGTATTGCATTGAAGACGGGCAGAACAAGTCTTGGCTTAACAATTCATGCAGAAATAAAGGCATTGGTTAATACACCAACCTGACACTTGAAACAAAAAAGCACTGGGATTTTAAAAGTAGAGTCTCATAACAATGATCTATTAATATTGGCTGTGGATGCACAGAGCTATTAAAAACGTCTGAATTACTTCGCTAAGCTTTCATCTTCCTCCTGGTCAAAGTCTCAGGAGACAGACTCATGTTATCATTCCCCTTTTGCATGCATTCAGAAATCTGTCATGTAGAGTAACTCCAAAGACCTGGTCATCACTGGGTTTTGGGTTTTTTTGTTGGGAATTTGCCATTTAACCTGTCCGAAGGCAGCCAGCCATCACACCATAATCACATGGCGTGTTTCTCATGTCTAACTAGATGTTGTACTGGTATGCTTTCCTAGGCAAACATGTTAACTTACAAAAGAACACACATCCTTCTGCAAACAAAATGCTCCTAGATATCTATAAGCATTAGACACCTGGAAGCAGCATATAAGAGAGCAGCAGAAAGCATTCCAGCCAGCTCAGTAGGTTTATTTAAAGGATCATTCCTCTGGCTGCATGTGAATGTGCATTCTTATGCAAGGAAGTGAATGTGGCACACGTTCACCTGCATGGATGGGATTCAAAATAAGCATTCCCAGCAGCCCTTAGAAATACCATGGCATTTCTTGTAGAAAAGGCAATCAATATATTCTGTTATTGCCTCGAGAAAGGCAATAACATGTAATAGAAATACTCAACAGATTTAAGTCCCACAGTATACCCATTTTGAGTGCAATCCAGATTTGTCCCAGAGCTTACCAACGAATGGAAAGGAGGCTGTGAAGATCAGGTACATGCCATCACTGTACATGGTGAAGGTGATAGCAAAGTAAACAGAAAGGCTGCCCCAGATGAAGAACTGGTTCACAACTGTCCAGTAAGAGGTGTCCAAGCCAATCTGAAAGAATGGAGTAAGACAGCTATTGTCAGTGCCTTAATTATTTATCACATCTATGCTGAACACAAGTGGAGATATTGTTCTCTTCTTTGTATCCCTGCTCCCAAGGCTGTTATTCATTCAAGCCTCAAGAAATACCAAGACGTAGATCATAGGATGCTCAAAGACCATTCAAGGCAAGCATTCCTACATTTGCCCTGTTGTTGCACTCTTCTCAAGGCTTCACTGGTGGCCAGAGACAGTGTCTCTGAGACTAGAGACAGAATACTAAATTCCAATGATCCATGCTTATGTCCTCACCCCCAAGCTGTGTTCTAGCATTGAAAGTTAGGAGAAGGAGCCTACAAAATCTCAGAAAGCAGAAATCATTATCTGGGGAGCTAGGACTGATTAGCTTTTCTTGTAAGAAATTTCTCTTATCCTGCTAGTATATTCTGAATTTTGGACCACCCAAGTCTTAGCTATTTCTTCCAGTGAGTGCAGTTCTACCATCTGCATGATGCATGGGGCCAGGCTACAGAGACAGCCTCACGATGGAGACCCTATAAATAACAGCCTGATAGCAGACAGTCCTGTGCTACAGATCCATCCCATAAAACTGGAAAGAGTCCTTCTCTACTCCCAGTCTTAAACTTTTTTGTCTGTTAAACTTCCCAAGGCTCTGCTTTCCTGCCACTCTGATATTTCATAGCATACAAATCTGTAGTTCTGTTGAACTGAGGAGGGGAATCTGGTGTCAGGAGATGATCTTTTTTTTGCAAAAATGCAAGATGCTGCAGCAAATACAATGCTATCAAGATCCCAAGTGGCCCTCCAGATGCTGCCTTCGTAAAACAACAAGTAATTCCTAAAAACACTAACTGGGATGCCTTACCTGTACAGACACCACAATCAGTAAGCAGGTCTGGGCCATCAGCGCAAAGGACTGGTAGTCAGCAATGGCCTTCCCATCACTTCTCATTGTGTTGTACATGGCTCCATAGGGGATGAAGAAGAGAATGAGTGAGCTGTAGATCCCTTGCAGCATGCACTTGACAAACACGATTTTGTTGAAATAGAGGTTTTGCTGGCCAGGCACATATAGCTGAGGAAACAGCATGCTCCAACGATCATCCACATCCTGAAAGAAGACAGGAGATGGTCAGATTTGCTGGCACCTACCCGACTGACCACAGAAGACCACTTAGGGTTGCCATGTCCCTAAGGGCATGCATTTCCATGAGCAAAGGCTTAGTGCATGATTCACTCGGTTGTGCTGATGAGTGTGCCATATCCCAAGGCCACTTAAACACATTTTCCATGTTGAATTTCACCTTTCTTTTGCTGACAAAACCGGTAAGTACTGCTAAAAAAAAATGCAGGTACACTTCATCTTAAGCAGTCTGCATGGTCTGCTCTTCTGAGAGTTGCCTGGAAGCTAAGGAATAGAAAATACCTCCACTAGGTCCACACACAGGCAAGGCCGTCCGACTTGGATCCCTTAAGTGTTCAGAGCTGAACACTGTGAAGCATTGCGGAGTAGTAAGTCCCTACTTAACTAGCAAAAGGCATGCAGGAGCAGATTTATTGCTTCTATGTCTTGCTAAACAGTAATAGCATAGGAGGTAAAAGTGCGCACATGACATTACTGCAGGAAGACTTCCCCTAGAAAGGTTGAACCTGGACTACCTGGCTTCAGAGTTCAAGCTCATTCATTGTTCTGTGTGGTCATTAAAATGTCAGGCTTCAGCAACCCAGCTAGTAAGATGTGTCTGCTTCAGGGGAACGTTGCAATGGCAGCTTTTACTGTAGTCAACAGTCTAACTCAAGAGTCTCATCAAGCACTGAAACCCACAGGCCAAATAATACACCATCTTCTCCCTGGTTTATCCTTTTTTTGTGCTCTTAGTCTCACTGGCTGGAAACTGTGTTAGAAGCTACCACGACAGCTAGCCAAAAAGTTGGCTGCTGTTGCTTCATGGAACCAGCTCACAGCACCTGGAGAAAAATACCCATGTGAAAAAATCCAAGTGGTGATAGAAACAGTACCTGATCGAAGAGGCTCATTCCTAGCACCGGGAGGGAAGTATATACCAAATTGTAAAGAGTAATGAACCACTCATCATAGACAGTCTGAAAAAAAAAGGAAAAAGAAAAAAGAGCATGAAGGTAGGAAAAGGTTGCCTTTTCCATCTCTTAGAAAGCACACACAATTACATGCTGGAACATCTTGGTTCAAGACACTATTGAGACCAAAAGTATAAGGTGATCCTAAGCAGGATCTGCCCCCCGGCCTCTGGCCCCGTGACCGGCCACCGGTTGGGGGGAGATTTGCTTTATACTCATACAGCTGGAGAAGACAGATCTGTGTGCCACCCAGTGAGGTTGGGACAATGGCATACTTTATTTCCTTTTAAAATGTTTCCAGGCACTTTACTTGAAAATGCTGGATATGACCATGAGAAAACAGAAGCTGGACTTACCTGTGCTGAGAAGCCAGAAAAGAAGCCGTACCAGAAATGCACTAATGTGAAGGCAAAATTCTTGTAGAAGAAGTATTTGAGGAACTTGCACATGCGGATGTAGGACCACCGGCCGTGGACCAGGAGCAGGCGCTGCAGGTAACGGAACTGTGCGAAGGAGAAGTCACTGGACAAGACCGCCTGCATGCCCTCCTGGCCACTGATACCAACCCCAATGTGAGCAGCTGCAACGAGAAGGTTATCGATCGCATCATTACAGTGGGAGTTTTCATCACCCCATTTTTTTTAAGAGTTCCCTGCACTGGGACACTGTGTTAATTCCTTCCCAGCCTTCGTAAAAAGACACATGTGAAGTCATTTTTTTAAAAAATAAAAATATTTTGTGGCACTAATCCTTTCAGCCGCGTTATGGTTTTGGCTGAGGTGATACATTGCCAGTGTTTGTATTATATGGATGAAATTACACCCTCAGTGACAATGCATGTTTTCTTTCTGAATGTTTTCCAAAAGCATAAATGCTGTTGTTCATAACAGCTGCTGTTACAAAAAAAAAAAAAAAAAACCACTTTAATTTATATTTACATGTGAATTGTATTTACATGCATACATGTCCTTCCAGCTGCCTTAAAAGCAGACAAGCAAAATCTTCAACCCCCTTACAGATTTCTCAGACACAGTGCTACAAGGCTGACTGTAGCCTTTTTAGATTTCCTAGGCTTTATTAGTTCAATCAAATAATTAGATAGAAGAGTCATGTCTTTTTTAATAGTGACTTGGGTTTATTAAACATGGACATAAGTTTAATGTGACAGCTAATTATACAGCTTTAACTAATGAGAACAATCTTGATGGCTGGAGGTTGGTTAGATTCAGGGGTTTCCACGGAACAGTGAACTGATAAAATCCCAAAGTCCCAACCCTCTCATGGGGGGAGAGGGGGTCGTTTCTAATTATCATGTACACTTTAACTTGCTTTTCTTATCCTTTCTTTACTGACTGCCTGACTTATCTCCCTTGAAGCTCCCTACTTAGCCTTTTCTTTCTTAATTAAAAGGCTCCACTTAATCAATTCTTGCAAATTAACACAAGGAAGATTAGCAATAGGCCCTTCTGAATAATCTTAATTTAATTATACCTAGTTAAGGGATTTTTTTCATAAATTCACTGAGGTAATGCAGCATCAAATGATGCTCAAGGACAAAGGGGCCTAGAAGCCCATGATTTATAACTCAAGGGAGATAATTGGCCCTACCACATGGATGTGAAAAAAACCAAACCATCTAACATTACACAGACTATTTACAGGCAAGAAGATTTTCTTTCTGCATTGCGGACAGGCCCACTCTGAAACAAACTTGATTGTTCTTTGTATGGCCTTTGTGATGGTGGCCATGCAGACACATGGGTGGACATATCATAGCCCCGCTGGGCTTTTGCCTATTCTGAGGTAGAAAACAGAGAAATACGCAGTAAGTGCAGCCTTAGCTTCTTGCGATTCTGGAGGTGGGAGCAAAGAAAGAGTCCTCCTGTGTGTCGTGGAAGGCAGGAGACACAAGTAGCCTATAGTGGCAGGGCCGTGCAGAAACTGGCCAAACCTTGGGACACAGCCACTTGGTGCCACAAAGAGGCACTGACAGATATGTTCCTGCTGCTTGGCCACCTCAGATAGCAAATACGTCAGAGAATCAGCGTGCTAGAGCATGCCGGCTGTCGTCCATCACTCACTTTTGATCATGCTGACATCATTGGCTCCATCTCCGATTGCCAGGGTCACAGCCTTCTTGTACTTCTTCACCAGCTCCACCACCTGGGCCTTCTGCAGCGGAGTCACCCGGCAGCAGATCACTACTTTGCACATGCAGGCAGTTCTCACCAGCTCCAGCTCCAAATTCCCTTCCAGCGCATAAGCCTGGAAAGAAGGACCAAAGGGGGTGTTCAGGTCAGACCAGCAGCAGCTGCAGGCCTGACAAAGAGGATGCAGCAAGGAAGGAAATGAGAACTGAGCTCATTCTTCTATTTGGCTGAAGGAAGGTGTGAGATACCCCAGGTGAATCCATCAATTTGGTCACCAGGAGCATCCCTACCCCACAACATCATGCCACCCAGCGTACACCTACCAGCTTGCACCGTGTGTGCACCACAGCTGGATTTGCACAACAGCTGCCCTGTCCGATGTAACCTGACAGTGCATTGAAAGTGTCAAACAACAGGAGCACTAAATTAACAAAGCTGCTGCTGGGCCTGAGATAGCCTTGCATATCTCCATGCAAGAGAGTCTCTGCTCATCCCTCTTTGTTTATTTTTTAAGCTCTGAGAGATCTGTGGTTTAAATAGAAGATACTTCAATTTGGGAGCACTTAATTAAAAAAAAAAAAACCAAACAAAACAACATGGAAAAGGCTGAACTCAGGTGGGCATGACAAAGCAAAACACCCAGCCAGGGAGAAGACAACTTTGCTCTGAGTGCTGAACTTTAAAATCAGTCAGCCGTGTTATTTCTATTCAGGAAGCACAGAGAAAAATTGGATGTCTGGTCACCCCTCCAGCTCTGTGTACAGAGGAGGGAGCAGTGTTAGCTTTTCATTTTTCTTTCAGATCATGCTTTTCGGTTCCATTCTTTGGTGTCTCTTCTCAGTGGACATGCATGGAAGGAATCTACAGGGCTCTCTCCCCCTCAGAGCCATTAGAGCAGGCCTTTCTGCATAAGGCAGACAATCCTTAGGCCAGATAACCCTTTCTTCTGGAAAGGCAGAGCTGTGAGTCACCAGCTCCCCGGCTTCCCTCCCATCAGCGGCAGGCAGGCTTGATCAACAAGAGAGATCTTCTCATGGTTTAGCTTTAGTACTGGCCTGTCACAGCTATTAGAGATGGCTTTTCACACAACATCCTTGCTGCATAGCACTGGCAAAATGTTATCACGTAGTCTATTAATGGTACTGCACTCAAATCATCTAGTATGATGCTGCCATTACAGATGCTGATGTGCTTCTGCTCACTCGTTTTGTTTAAGCAAGACCACAAGTGTGTGTAGCCCCAGAGCTGCCATCCCACCCACCTGCACACAGGGGTACAGCACTGAACAGATGCTGCCTGTGAGTGGGACAGTATCAGCACTGTCACCATTGTTGAGGCTCTAGATTCATATAAAGAAATAACATATGGCTTTTTTCCCCACTGTCCTTGTGGTCCACACCCAGAAGAAAGCCACGGTCTTGTTGAGACCGGCTGTGTCCACTCTGTTGCAGCCTATGTGGGCTGGCTGCTCCCACATAGCCCAGATTTGAATTTATTTGTGTGGGACACATCTCCTTGCCAGGGTGTGGGTGAACATGTGGTTTTCCAGGAATGAAAAGAAAGCTTTGTCACTACTGCCAGTGGTGCTTTTATAGCGCAGAACCTAGGGTCTGTCCTACAGGCTGCATGGGTGGAGCAGGAACAGAGAGGGGCATCCCATCTTCTGTCTGGGATGTCAAGAGGATTCACCCATCCAGACACACCAAACTTGATAGACCTCTTGTCTGTTTTGCAGAGGGGATCTATAGGGGATTAAGGCCCTGGAGTTAAAGAAGGAGTGAGAGTAAAAGAGGGATGGATGTTGCCTGACAATATAGGCACTACCTGAAGGTGTCCCCTCTAGTCCAGGGTCTGTATACCTGGCACACAAGCCAAAAATGGAGCAACATGAGATTTTTTTAACAGTAGTTTGCAGTAGGGCTGATCTAGAGTTGGGAGTTAAATTTTCTGGACTGCTATCAAGTAGCAACCACAGGGAACAGAAGCATCTTGTCTGCAAAAGGCAGCGCCCCCCAGCTCTTTCCACATCTTTCCTATTTGCTTCCCTGGCAATCTGGGAAAGCAAAATACAATAGACAAATAAATCTGATGTAGTCTAAGCCTTCCTCCCAGACAGGCTGAAATTTAACTAAATTGTTTTTTTCTCTAATCTGTTCTAAAAAATTTCCAAGGATGGAGAATCTATTCCAGTGCTTCACTATTCTGACCAGGAAGAACATCTAATCCCAAACTCTCATGTCTCAGTTTAATTCCATTATTTTGTTTACCCATTATTATTTGAAGAGTGTTACCAATTCTGATCAGTATTCTCTAGGTTCAGAAATCCTAACTCTCTCAGTTTTCCCCTGTGCTCTCCAGATCACGCATGACCACTCTTAGAGTTTTATTTGTACTCTCTGTAGTTGGTCTGCATTTTCTCAAGGAGAATGGCCCAAATAAGTTGAATTATTTCATCTAAGACTTTACCATTGCAAATGAAGCAGGAAGCTTTCTTCACAAGTCTTACAGATCATTGTCTTACATACATATCTCTGATTTTGGATGTGTGTAGTCAATTATGTGAAAGTGGAGTAACAATGCATTTGTACTCACTGAATCGCATCTGAATTTTTCCAAAGTATTTCTCCAATTTGCTAAAATTGTTTTCAAATCTAATCTTAAACTCCATCATGCCTACAGTTTCTCCCAGCCTGGTGTTATCTGCTCTCTTCTCAAGCAGTTTATGAAAACAGTGAATATCAAATATATATAGGATAGCCCCCCGCAGGTGTCACTTCACTGTTGTTTAGATCAATAGTGAGCCCTTAGGAGCTATACTTTCCAAACAGTCTTGCCTCTGTTGCTTAACAGTTTAATCTGTACTGTATTACTTCAGTTTGCTTGGAAAGATGTAGTGGGAGAGAACATCAAACCATTTATTAGTTAAGTTATAAGTTATATATCCTATCTGTTAAATATATCTGTTATCAGATACATTTTTTTAGGATGTTCTTGACATGCTTGAAACCCAGGTCTGATGTTATTTTATCTTCTTGCTGCATCCATAATCCACGTGAGTATTTTTCTGGTATCTTTCTGGAAATTAAAATTGATCCAGCTACTCTGCCTCTCCTGTTCATCTAATATCAGGGTGAACTCTTTCCTGTTTAATCTTCTGAAACCTTGCCCATCACCTTTGATGTCTCACATAACCACTTAACCTGATCTTCAGTTAGGAAAAAAAAAAATCCAGTCCTTTAGAGCTACATCTTTTAAGCATTTTCAGAGTTCCAGTATGTCCCTATCACATTAAGTTCTTAAGAGAACTCAGCCCTAACATGACTCTGAACCTTCCTTACCAGGCTGTGGCCGGTGATAACCAAACCATACACCCCATTTGCTTGCTCATCAGGTATAATTTTTGGTTTTTTTGAAGACTTTTCAAACTGAATGTTGATTTCATCACTGTCCAGGAAGGAGTCAGGCTTCATCTTTTTCCTTGCATTCCTAAAAAAAATGCAGAATAATAACGGAAAGCTTGTGAATATATGTTTTATTAAATCAACTTCATGAAAATAAAAAAAATGATGCTTCCCTTTGATAGTTTAGCTCAATTTTCTCTGTACCCCTACAACAACATGCATGATTTAGCTACTGCTGTTTGTGCAGACCACCAACATGGTTCTGAAACTCTAAGTAAGCTTGCGCTAAACCTGTGCTGATTTAAAGTCAAACAAACCATCTGAATGCCATGAAGGACAGCACCCCAAAAGGCATCCCAATTTTCTGTGCCTATTGTTTGACAACCACCTACTTCAACAGAAACGGACTGAAAAACTTTCCCATTTTCCACCTCTATGTAAGGACTTGTGTCTACTGAGGAGGCTATGGAGTAGCACAGATTTCCAGATAATGTTAGAAAAGGACCATATCCAGACAAAGGACTGCAATGTGGAGGAATGGCAATAGCAGTAGACTAACAGCATAGCTCAAGCCTGGGGCCAAAGGCTGTGTGGCTCCAGATCGCTTGTTGAACATCAGCTGATATTGCCTGGCTGACTCTGCTTTCTTACGCATTTACATAGATTTGAGCTCTTGGATCACGAAGCTTCGGAGTTTATCCTCAGAGGAGATTTCTGTACTATGTTGCTGCTGAATCTTCCAGGGAGCCAGATAGTCATTACCTGAAGTCCCTGAATGAACTGCACCAAGTAAAGCCCACAGGAAAAAAAAAGGTGGAATAATACAAAATACAAACACTGTTCCATTCCAGTGTCATTGCACAGCAAGGAAGCTGTATATTCCAGCCATTTACCTCAGCTCATTAAGTACGTCATCAGATGTGTGGCCTTCAATAATGAAAACATCTTCCATGTCATCATTCAGCAAGTTGCAGGAGTATCCAATATTCATTGCTGTCTCTGTGAAAGATAAACCAGGAAGATGACCCATCTTAGCAACCCCAAACTCAGACAGCATCTCTGTGGCCTTTTTGCACACAAGACAAAAGGACAAAAGCTCTCTTTCTCACTGAAGAGAGCTCTGAGTCTTTCAGAGTCAAGAGCTTTAGAGAGCCAGGAGAGTCACCTTGGTGAACGAAGCAGCAAGTCTCCCTTAACTTGGCTTTACAAGGCCACAGAAAAAAATAATTCTACCAAAATGAAAAAGCTCAAAACACCCTTTGGCCAACATACTTGGAGTAACAAAAAAATTTTCGTGGTGATTGAAAATTTTTTTTCACAATATTTAGCTTTCCCTCTCCCTACCCCCCGAAAAGCCCCAGACCATAGTTCTGAAGAAGAATATAAAGACATTTTGTTCTGAAATGAAAAAGTATTTTGCTATTTCATAAGCAAAACTATTACATTGCAGAACATGTCAAAATGAAACATTTCATTTTTTTCAAAAATTCTCTGCTTATTTCTTAGATTAAATTATTTGCAAAGAGTTTTGGCCTCCCTGGAATGTCATTGTTTCAGTGAAGCTGCTATTTCTCCGAAAGAATTTATTGGAGTCTGTTCTCTTTTCTTTCCAATTTAATATTTTCTCCAAAAGCCTATATTTCTTCCATTTCTATTCTGGATCATTAATGCCAGGACCAAATTGAAACCAACCCACCATCCACTTTAACATTAAAGCTCCTGAAAAGCAGAACAAGATTTTTTCTACCTTCTTCACCATAAGGTGACTAATTTGACACCTTATCAGAGCATATGACAGTGACTATTCTCATTGTCACCTCTCCAGAGGCAAAGAATACTGCCTTCACACTGCTTCCAGACTCAGGACAGGAATTTAGAACAGGCACTAACTACAGTTATCTAGGCTAATTTCAGATAACCAACATTTTGCCTGGCTGTAAATGAAGCAAAGCCCAGTAAGTTTGTCCTCTGTGTAGTTTATCAAAGGAGAAAGAATGAGAACATGGGCCTTTGCAGAACTGTCCACTGGTGGGAGAGAAGAGAGACATCCAAAGCTGTAGCCCCTTTACCTTGTTTGTCTCCAGTAAGAACCCATATCTTAATGTTGGCTTTGCCAAGAGTCTCAATTGTCTGTGGGACTCCGTCTTGTAACTTGTCCTCAATTGCTGTGGCACCTAGCAGCTTAACAGAAAACAGCAGGAAACTGGTTAAGTCTTCCCATTGCTAGCAAAGGAGAAAGCGTTAAACCTCCAAGTAATTACTCATGCAAACAAATGAAATCCAGGAGTAAGGTTGTACTGATTTTCACTCATCCTCAGCAAATTTAGTGTACAGAGTAGAGCCCTGATCCTGCAAATGTTATAGTCTCTAGTCCCTCGGGCTCAGATGGATCATGAACATGCATGAAAGTATTGGCCAACAAGTTTGCAGACCAACAGGTCTGTGTTCTTCCACCTGTGCCCTTCACAGCAGATAGAGCTCTCACTGAGGGACAAAGGTGTCTGAGGATCCCCAAACCTCCATACACATCCTCTAGCGTGGACCTTGCTCCCAGCCATATTGCAATGCAGCAGTCGTATGGCCGCTAAGCATCTTCTCAAGCCCACAACAGACCTGTCCGCACTGCTGCTCTGCACTGTCACACAAATCTTCATTATTTTAAACTTACTGCTTTTGCTGCATTTTGGAGATATCTGATGTCTTTAACCTACTGTCAAAGGTACATGAAGGTTTCACTGCTAGCTCTGGTTTAGACAGCATCTGCTACCACCTACCTCCTGCTGTTGGGAGACTAAATTGAGGGGTTGGCTTTAAGCCCAAGATCCCTTTTGGCTTCCTGGAATGTTCATCATTCATCAGCTATGACTGTTATCAGCTCTGAGGGAACTTTTCCATAGGGTCCTCAGAACTGCACAATCCACATTTTACAGCAGTAGTCCCTGGTCCAGCTAGTGAGCCCTTAAATGCTTGTAGTATACAAAGTCCCCTCCTGGGAATACCTGCTCATCCTTGGCAGCCTAAGCCTGAGCTGGACGCCCAAAGATGGACACTGGGATCAAATGTGCACAGGAACAGAGAACAAGGGCATATGTTCCCCACAGCTGCAGAAAGGCACAATAGTACTGTTGCAGGCCTTTGCCTGTCTGCCCATCACCTGGTGTAACAGCAGCTGGAGGGACAGTCATGATGCCTTCCTGACCATGGATCTTAGATTTTAGGTAAAGCAATGATAAATAGTATTTTTACTAATCTTCACTCCAGTCCTATTCCCCCTTGTTGTCCTTATATACTTACTGTCCCTAAGGACTTTTATCAGGAGTCTGCCAAACAGAGGGACTTCTGTCCTTGCCCATCAACCTGACTGACTATGATACCTGACAGTCCTCTGCATCTCCACAAGACCTTTCTATTTCCTTGCTGACTCTGGCTCTCACACCCATTCTCTGGCACAAGCCAGGCTTTCCTACACCCATGCTCTGCCTGTCCCTCCAGCACCTTTGGGAAGTAAAGTCACTCTGTACAGAGTACAGAGAAGGGTCTGGTGTAGAATGTTTTCTTCTGAGCCACAATTCCTCCTGCTGTGAGCCTATGACCTCTTCTCTACTCAGGCCACAAGCTTCATAAACCTTCCTTGCAAAGCACCTGGCTCCTTTACGTCCTAAATCTCCATGTCTTTCCTGCTTTGGACATAGTCCACGCAGCACTTACATGATCCTTCAGTTCTCTGGACTGGAGGATTAGCATTTTTCCAGACCCAGAAGGGCAGTAAGCTCAGCTCCATTGGCTCTGCAACTTCAGAGGTGATCAGCTCCTCAACTCAGGCTTGCTTCTTCCCAGGCCCTGCTGGGACCCTGAGCGTGCGGCTAATGGAGGGAGCAACCATGCAGCTCCCAGGGTTTCTGAGATTTCAGAAATGCAGTGCTGTGAGTGAAAAAGCTGAGCTGCTTCGCCTCAGATCCCACACATCCTTTTCATTCATTATTCACAGCTATAAAACACAGGCAGACCCCCCAGGGCATTCAAAAAGCTGTAACAACACTCATGGAGAAAAGAATGACTTGAAGATCACAGTTCAGTCCTATTTCAAATTGACACAAACATGTTCATGGACATCATCTCCCCATCCTGCCCAGGGCTGCAAGAACAAAGAAGACACTCTCTGATATGCAGGGACACTGGGGATTATTCACTGCCTGCCGTTTCAAAGACAGGAAAATAAATAGATCAGCCATTTGCACATACAAAGGATAGCAATGAAATATTTGTGTCCACGTCATCTCCTTCAGGCTCTGGTATGTCACTTCATCATGAAAAAGCTACCCTGACACCCACATGAGTTAAAATAAAACCATTCCCCTGCACTGGTGGGTGACAGCCCAGTTACGGGCTCCTGACGGAGGTGCCAGTGAAAACCCAGGACTGCCATATTCCTAACTGCTCCCGTCACACAACCCACTGAGATGTTTGCAAAGCAATGTTTACCGAAGTCATACTGAGCTGTTTATTGACAAACCACCAGCCTAGCTGCCTCCCCCAGAGCTTGGCCCAGATTCCCTGAAAAACCAACCATTAGATCTTTTTCAATCTCTTCATATAACTCCGACAATTTTTCTTCCCGTCCTTCCAAGGCAGTGCTTGCTTCATGGTGACGCCTGATCCAGTCCTGAAAGTAGTCTTCATCCAGGTTTTTATAAGCCACCACGAGTGTCCTCAGGGCTTCACCAGCAAACTCCTGTGAGACAGGGGTGAGGCAGAATAGGTCAAAAAAAACCAGTCTGCTCACATGGGCTCACAAAGGACCCTTGGAAAGCAAACAGCTATTTGTAAAAGCTTCGTGCCTACAGGCTGCAGAGAAAAAGTGAAAAAATCGCACCATAGACCACAAACCTCAGGGTACTTTCTAAAAACTAATTCCAGACCATTTTATCGTTGCCATCCACAGTCCTCACAAAGAACATATTCAAAAGAGCTTTCCTACTTTCTGGGTCTAAAACTTGACATTGACCAGGTAGTTGTTTCCCAGGATTGTATTTCTCAACATAACGTTCAGAACAGTGAGATGTGAATAAACAACTGAACGCATCCTTGAATTTTGAATGTTGACCTGGGCTCAACATTTTTAGGGCACAAATGCTGGCTGAAATGCACAGCGTGAGCACAGTCGGTCATGACACTTCAGCAATACACAGATTCACAGATTCGACAGAGTTGGAAGGGACCTCTAGAGCTCATCTAGTCCAACTCCCCTGCTAAGCAGGATTGACTAGAGCACATCACTCAGGACTGCATCAAGGCACACCTTCTAAGTGTGCCTTCTGCAGATGCGTGATTGACAGTGTGGATCTCAGTGTCTGGTAGGATAACAGGGATCTCGTTGAGAAAAGTGAGGCCTTCTCTCAGGCTTGAAGTAAAGGTGCATCAGGAACAGGTTACATCCACTGCTCTGTTCTGCCCTCTCCTTCACCAGGAACTTTCTCTGCTTCCCCCAGTCAGTGAGCAAGATGTTTTGTGCTATTGCACAACCCCCCTGTCGAAACTTTCTGTTATCTATGCTGTTAACTCAGCACTGTACCAGCAGGATCTGGCATCACAAGGGAGAGCAAATATTGCCCAAAACATCCACTTGTGTGAGCAACAAGTGTTCAGTGCATACCAGCAATAACATAAAAGACCACAAGTTTGTGTGACGCGTTTTCCTTGCTGCCCAGTCAATATGTCCTGACATGATCTAGAAGGGGAGCTGAGCAGGTCCCAGCAGAGGGATCACAGTCACTGCAGATCTGAACTGAATTCAAGGAGGTGAACAGTTCTGTGGCCCTTTACTGATCAGCTGAGTTATTCTGATCCAAGGCATGCTTGAATGCATCAGGTGCCTGGGTTGTAGAGTAAGAGCAGACCTGGATGGAAATTTAGTTGCTAAAACACAGATTGTGTAGTGCCATTTCAGGTGATTCATCTCTTCTACCTGGCTTCCAGCTCCTGCTCCAGAGGAATACAAAGCTTCTGAATGTCCTGCATTGTATTTGCCATTGGTGCCCAGATGTCCCAGATATCCTAGAGCAGTTTAAATGACACGTGGTGCCCAAGCTTAGGCAACTGATTTGAGACCTGAGGTTATATTAATTTCTCCCTCCATTCCCCACCAAAAAAAAA
>VXAK01012466.1:29611-84124 GCA_013399435.1 Arenaria interpres | reverse complement strand
GATGCACCTGGGATTAACAGCATTTTCATCAAAATGAAAAAGGTTTTTAGAGGTGTCCAAACTCTGCCAAGTGTTGGCAACCTCCCAGGAATCAAGACGAGCTTTGCTTAGAACAGAAGAGAATACACCTACTCTCCACGTTAGTGGTAGAAGAACAGGGAACTGTACCCAGATTGCATTGGTCTGAGCAGATGCTCTGTTCAACTACTTGGTTCCTACAGGCAACACTTCAGGCTGCATTCAAAAGTCAAGAATGAGTTGTTCTTAGAGAACTGGTCCTGTTGCTCCTATTGCTCCTACCAGTAAAGGTACTACCACTCTCTTTCTACAGTCATGAAGTTCCACTTCCTGAAACGTCTAAGGATATTGGGGGGTTAATAAAGGCTACACAAGCTTTCTTGAATCATTTCTCCTTTTTCATTTCAGGAGGGTGGGCTTCTCTCCTCTTTCTTGTGTTCTCCTTTCCCATATTCTCAGATTTTGCTAGTAATTTTGAAGGTGACTAGAAGGCAGGCCTTTCCTGCCTTGCCATTAGGGAGGTAAGATAAGCAAAAGGCTTAGCGTCTTCAGAGGGCTGCTCTGTCATTGTGGTCCAGATTTTAAGATGTTCTCCCATCAGTCTAAGTTAAATATTTATCTAGCACTGTTGCTGTGTAATTGGAAAGTCAAGGCAGCCGAGCACTCAGAAGTAAATCTTATTCAGAAAGAATTGCAAAGGAGGTTTCCTAGGAAAAGGCATCACAGCAGAATAAGGGCCAACTTGAGAGCCTAAAAAGTGAAGAAGGAAAGAACGGAGCAAAGGGAACGTACCAATAACAGACATTCGCTTGCGAACATTGTTGAAATCAAGAATAGCCAGGAGTTCGTAGACTTTTGTTTCTCCCATTTCCACGACAGTGATGGTCTCTGGTGTGCGAGCCCGGAACACAAATCCAAAGTTTCTGGCAGCAGTGACGAGGGCTCCCTCATCAGGAGATTGTGCCTGATACACCAAGTTACCTGACATGCAAGGGAAAAAAAAGTAATGTGGCTTCTGCCTTGTTTCTGAGGCCAAACAAATGGAAAATTAAAGGCATTATATATCAGTTAACACCTTGCTTATCTGTCTGTCCCCAGAGATGTAGCACTAAAAAACACCTTATGTCCAGATGTCTCCATCCAGTCCCATTAAATCATCCTCCAAGCTGGTGCACTGAGGCCCCCTAGACTCTTTCTGGCTCTTTAGCATTCTCTTTGTAGATCAACAGATCTTACTGAGAGGACAATGTCCTTAGGTTTAACCCCTTCTGGTTACATCTGCATGTATTTTTCTCATAATCATTTTCACTTTATATGTGACAATTGATGATTCCAGCCTTTTCACCCTGTCTGGGATTTGAGGAGACTGACCCAGTACCTGCAGGAACACTGGGTGCGTGGAGCTAACGAGTCTCCAGTGGGTAGGTGTTCTATGCTCTTTGGTTTACAGTATGTGGTGCAGAATAGAGAAAGAGTGGGGTGAGCCATCTGCCACCTCAGGGAAGCTGTGGCACCTGCAATTTCCGCACTCCGGAAATGTAGTGTTTGCAGTAGTGTCAGCTTCACCACAGGAACATACGGGGAGCAGAGGCCCTGGTCCTTTCTCTCCCCATGTGGCATCTCGAAAGACAGTGATTTATGTGTAGCCATATACTATGAAAGATCACCAGAAAGCCAAAAGGACCAGTTATAGCTTCTGTGGAGAGAAGAGATACTGTGGTGCAGGGTGAACATAACCACAATTTGGTGCCTTCAGCACTCCTCACCTTCCTTCTTCTCTTCTGGCATCACTGTGTGACAAAGTGAGAGGAGCCGGAAGAACCTGTGTGTCGGGACATCATTCAGCTTCACAGCTTCCACCAGGCTATGATCATAGAAGGCAAACTTCGGGTCGGCTAACTGGTTGTATGAGAAATCAACCTTCTCTGTGTTCTGCAAAAATATGGTTTGGTGTTATTTGTGGAGCTCTTACATGATCCTATCAAAGCGCCCCCTCTCCTCTTTACAAAGGGCTCTTTCCTGCAGGGCTTTTCATAACAGAGACTGATGAGTCTAAGCAAGTGGGAGGTTGTGAGAGCTACTGAATCACAGAAAAGGACAGGCACTTGAGGTGCTGTTCAAAGCAGCACTCAGGCTGAGAACCTGATTAGCTAAAGATTCTTCT
Source organism: Arenaria interpres (assembly GCA_013399435.1). NCBI lineage: Eukaryota > Metazoa > Chordata > Aves > Charadriiformes > Scolopacidae > Arenaria > Arenaria interpres. Next base: position 81,942 of record VXAK01012466.1, on the reverse strand, counting down.
CTGTACCACAGCAAATGCTCCTGCAGGATCCCAGCCGAAGGATTTTGATAGCAGAGAAAGGCCTGCCTTCACCTGCTGGGTGGCATCATGCTCCTGATTTCAACAGCTGCCTGTGACAGGGGAATGTGGAAGCCCAATTTAAAACAATTCAAAAGGCTGTGTTCTCCACCTTATTCTCCCAAAGCAAGAAAAAATCCGGATATGGAAAAAGATGACAGACAAATGATGTAAATGTTCAACTCCACAGGCGCTGCCCATTTTGTCTAAAAACAAGGAGCCTCAAGCACAGGGGAACATAGTGGAGAAAGGGCCAGAAGATCACAGCATGATGTGTCATGGAGGAATGCACTGCTGAGCCTGACCAGCATAATTCCGACTCCCACCCTATCCCCAGTGAGCTCAGAGTTTCCAGGATGGGAGTCATCCTCTTGACCTCTGCAAGCTGACATTTAGCACTTACAACAAGAGCACAGGCCCACCCCAGACACGCACACACACACACACTCATCTGCTCAGTGAGGTCCAGGCACTTCTACACCATAGATGTAGAAGTGGGGGAAGCAGCCTTTTGACCCACAGGATCCTGCTCCAGCGAGTACCATGGGCAGGAGGAGCTGCCGGACAGCCAGTTGGCAGGAGACCAGCGTGTCTCCCCAGGAAAGTCAGCCCTTTGCATTCTGCTGCCTGAGCAAGGTCAGCCTGGAGGCACAGCACTCAGCACAAATAGCCAATTTCAGTGGGTAATTTAAGTTTTAAATGGCCTGGACATGAATCATTGGAACGAGGAGCAGGATTTTCATCATCATCTTGCTTGGATTACTGCAAGCAGTTTTCAGACATTTTAGGCAGTGAAATCCAAGAAATGGGTTTGTGCCAGCAAGCAGAGTCTAGAGAGATATGGAGAAGTCACTCATTTTCAGACTTTCCAATGTCCAGATATTAGGGGAATTTGTCAGTGACCTTGTTATCGATATGAACTGAACTCACTGATTCCCCACCAAAGCTTTGATTAATTGCCAAGGATAATAAAATTCACCAGTGTCCAGGTTTCCAACAAATATCAATGGCCAAGTACTCAAGAGGAGCTGTGCGTGCACTAGGATGTTATGTGAAGCTGAGAGGGAACAGTGGGCACTCAGGCTACCTCACCTTGAGGTTTAAACCAGGCTTCCTGGAAGGGAATGCAACTTTGTCAATCCTCTGACATCCACGAGAAGACACATCCCTGTTGTCAGGGTCAAGAGCATCATCTTTTGTGGCGTCAAGAGCATGAGCTATGTCTGGGTGGGTTGTGTCCACTGGTACCTATGCAGGCAGGTTCACAGAAAGCACGGATCCTGCTAGCACTTGAGCACTTACCTCGTTAATTTCTATCCTTTGCCCAGACATATCATACACATCACCTGCAAGCAAGAAAGACTGATGTTGTAGCCACAAACTCCAGATAACTGCAGTCTCTGAGCTTCTCTACCATAAAAAAAAAAAAGTTATTTTAAAGCTAGCATCCAATTAAAATGTTTCAATAAACAGAAATGTCTTGCCATGAGTACTGGAGACTGATGATTAATATCGATCAGTTTCTATGTTAATCCATGACAAAATCCAGACACTGACAGATGCTTGAAACACAACGGAGTTACCATAAAAAAGACTGTTGTTTGGGTAAAGAAGACTTGACTCAACATGAAACCAGAAAGGACATAGAGCTAGGTAGGAAACACAGGTGCTCTCATGGGATAGCTTCTCTTGTGCCTTCCGTTTGGAATCTGAGACAAAATCCAGCTGCTGGATCATATTGGGTTTGCAACAGTCCCTGGACAACCACAGAGAAGGAGTTGTTAAAGTCTATTCTTCCCACATCTAGGTAGCAAGGCTGCTGCATTTATTTTCCCTGAACTGATGATCTGGTCACAGAAATGGAAGACATATCATCTCCAGAAAACACTATTGAAACGTCTTCTGCCTGAAGATTTCACTTTGAAGATCTTAACTGTGTCCAGCCCAGACAGATTCAACGATTCACTGAACTAAGCTTGAAATACAGTGAACTACATGAATGATAGACCCATACATGCACCAGCAACCTCAACCATGACTGTCAACTCTAGGTATTGGTATTCCTTCACAAAAGCCCTGAGGGTGTAGAAAAAACTCAGAAGCCATGATTTCTGAAAACTGCAGAACAGTTGATCCCCTGGGAACTGTAACTGAGAGGCTTTTAGACACCTCCTTCCCAATGGAAAGCATAAGACTCCAGAGTACCGTCCCTGGCAGCACAACTAAATTATCCTTTCTGGCTTGGCTTTCCCAAATGCCCCACAGCAGCAAATCCAAAGAAGTATATCCTAGGGAAGAAGCTAAGCATTTAGAAAACTATAGGCAATACACCATCCACCTTCTTTCCGCATATTTCCCATTCATTTCTTGAATCCACATCCTATGTCTACGTTTAATGGTGACATCCACTTTGGAGAAGTCAACTGCAGGACACAAGAATGATCAGACTGAGTATTTTTCAAACTGCTTAGCAGCACTGATGTTGGCTAGCATAGTCGCACTGTTTGAGATATGGCGGTCTCCAATTATACACAAAATAAGATTTATAGGGAAGAAATAACTTATTTTATTAGGCCAGCGCAGGGAAAAAAGACAAGCTTTCTGGCACAGTAGTCCATCAGCAGGTCTGACACAGGCAAAAAAAGCATCAATCTCAAGTAAGCAGTGACTAATTTCTCTGGGGGAATATAATGATGCTAATCAATTAGTCAGTTTGTGAATTGTTAGCACCTCTCATAGTAGTATGAAAAACACTGCCCGGGGCCATACAACAACTGAGACTTTTAAGTCGATGACTGGCAGGATCTAACAGAATTAACAGCATTCAATTTTTTCCAACTCCCTACAAAGTTTTCTCTCTTCTGGTAGGTGCAGCTTACCAGGGCTGCAGACAAATGACCAAGCCATTGACAAAGTGCAGACTAAAGGTTAAGCTACCTGAACAGGATGTGGAAAACTGCTGCTCACGACATGAATTGCTGAATGTGAGAGATAGTGGTGTGAAAAGCTGACAAAATTTGCAGATAACACCCTGAGGGATGGATGATTTCACAAGTGGTTAAGAGATAGTTAGTTATGTGAGTTATGTGTAATGTTTTGCAGGGTTAGCAACACCCGGGTAACCATGTCAATAATACCTTAAAAGGCTGAGACTACCTAGGCAGTGATATCAGTAAAAAAAATAATAATTGAGTACAGATGTAGTAAAACTGGGATGACCAATGAGGAAAAAGTAGTAAGGTGCAGGTTGGGACAATACTGGGGCAGAAAAGGGCACGTAAAGGGGTGGCAAAAAGGGGAAACATGGGAAAGGAAAATGTTATTAAAATATGCAAGTGATGTAATCAGGGCTGTCCAGGCATCCATGATGAGCAGCCCTATGCTTGATTGCTGTAGTTTCTGACAAGATACTCTCTTCTGGATGTCACATTTATTTGCTGTGGACCAAGAGGCATATAATAGAACAAAACCCAGAGACTAAGACAAATAGATAACATACCATAGGATTTGCCATTGATGGAGCACTTGTTGAAACACATGATATTCTGAGTGAGAGTTCCTGTTTTGTCTGAGAAGATGTACTTGATCTGCCCCAGCTCTTCATTGAGTGTAGTGGTACGGGCCTGAGCTGGCGTGTCATTCAGCGGGTAATACATTTTACGGTCCCAGTCAATGTAGAAACTGTTACCCAAGCGTATAATCTCTACACTGGAGAGAGAGAAGGTGGTAGAATATTCATTACTTTAAGGGACAAGGTCTTTGTCTTCAGCGTGACCATTAGTGGTTGCAATTAGAAGACAACCTGAAGGTAATGACAGGGTGTACTCAACAGGTTGTCCTCAAATTGCCTGTAATAAGCAATGCTGAAGCAAGTCCCACTGGAATATGTTAGGTTTATAGCAAATGCCTTTCCTTTATTTATAAATCAACAACTTATAAATGTGTTTTAAAATTTTCAGAGGTTTTCAGACTGAAAAGCAAGGCAGGAGCAGTGGGTTTCACTTGGTGCAGCTTGAGGAGTGGTGCTCAGAGGGGCAAAGTTTCCAGCAGAGCTCCAGGCTAGGCTGAGCCCAGTGCCAGGGGATGAACAACCCACAGCTCCACAACAAGCGAGTCATTGTGCAACTCAGTACAACCAAGGAGTCGTATCAGCTGGCAGACAACATGAATTTCCAATTTTTTGCTGGTGTGGGATGCTGGGAGGGAATGGGATGAATTTCTCATAGTCACCAACGCAAAAGAGGGTCGCGGTAGCGAAGCTGCCTGAAGAGTTAGGTCCAATGATAAAACTGCACAGGCCTACTCAGTCTACACCCCATCCTCAAGGCTTTGAGGGCATCGCAGATGTGTTGCCTACCCTCTAACCCTGCTTACCTACTGCAATAGCCAACATAGCCTTATGTTCTGTGGGAAATGGTAGCATTCACTCTGCTCATATAGCACCAAGTATTATGGATCCTCAACCTGTGTACACCTAATTACCTGGGAATCCACTCCTCACATGAGCCCTACAGCCACCTCAAAGGATGTGCCATTCACTTTGTTTGATGGGCAGTGCAAGTGGGAGAGAGGAAGATGCTACCAGTAACAGGCTTCCAGTCTCAGTCCTACAGCATCCTACACCTACACCTCCCCTTTAACTATCATCCTTTCCTCTTCCAGGGCTCTCTGCTGTCCCCGCTCCAACCCTGACAAAGACCTCTGAAACCAGCAGAAAGAAGAAAAGCCTCACTGTGTGTGATTGTCCACACTGAGGTTGCATTTGTGTCTAGGGAAAATGCTGCTCCCCGCTAAGGCAAAAGCTATACCTCTCCTCAGATGAAGTATGAAAAGAGCTTCTGGCACATACCTGACGTAGAGTGAAATTGGCACCACTGTGTTCAGAATGATCACGTATGACCAGAACATGAGGAAGCCGGAGTAGGAGGCAGAGTTGACACCTTCTGCCCAGGGCAGATAGACTTGGAAGTAGTAGCCTTTATCATACTCCCAGATGCCATTGCCAATGGCCAGAATAAGACACATCAGTGCTAAAAATGCAAAGATCTGAAAAAAAAAAAAAAACAAACCCAAAGATGCTGCATTTTAGAAACAAGGATTTTATTATGTAGAGGTTAATCAGAAGACCCTAATGAAATTGGGTTGGACAGCCTGAATCACACAGAAAGTTTCCTAGGGGTGAAGGGGGAAAACCAGCAAAGTCATGACACTTTTACCTCAAGGACAAAGTTACACAGTGCAGAGTATGGCAATTTGGAATCACAAGACTTCAATCAGTTGGGGATTAAAGACCAGGCACTTAAACCAGGGTACTCATGGACTGCAGAACATCAAATCTTGTTAGGGGTGAGTTGAGCTCCAGGTCCTCAAACATCTGGTTGCACGCTTGGGAATACAAACTGGCTGGAGGACTTTAACTGGCTATTTGATGGATATATTATAGTTTTCCTCAACATTTCTGAAAAACTACTAAAGATAATTTTGTAACACAGGGAATCCAGCACTTTGCAGGTTGGATTTCAGCACTGGATATCATTCTGATGGTTAAAGGAGAGTTAATCACTGACTCAAAACTAATGGTTGCCTTGGTATCTGTTATCATTCTGATTACATTTCCTTTGAGCAAACATAAAGTAACACTAATCAGTGATGTGTATCCTTGGACTTTAGGGAAGCCTAAAGCAACCAGGGGAACAGCAACTGGGAAGAGAATTCCGAAGTGGGACACCTTTGTGAAAACTGGCATTTACTCAGGAACACCATTTAATAAACACAAAAATATTACATAGGGCATAAAGCATTTTTTTGATTAAAAGAAGGCAAGAACATAACAACAGAATTATTTGGAAAAGAAAGGGAAGAGGGGAAATTAGCAGAAATTAATATCAACTGCAAGGAATTATAGAACTGTGAAAATCTAATATTCATATAAAATATCAAGAAAAGAAAACAGTAAACTATTAAACAGGTGTGGAAAAAGCAGATATGTTCAACAGACAGTCCTCCATGAAAGAAGGAGGAAAGAAGCAGAAGGAAGTATCTATACCGTATGTTATAACAGATGGAAAAGACAGATTCGCTTCTGTGACAAGGAACACTATGTGGCTCTATCTGTAATAATCAACATTTTCACTCTAGTGGGCCCAGGTAATTTAAAGATGAAAGCTTAGAGAGACTAGCTGAGAAATTCTCCCAACCAGTAAGGTTAATTTTTAACAATGCTTTGAAAACTGGGAACCTCCACCATACTGAAAATCTGCTAACATAATTCTAATATTTTAAAAGTAGAAATGGAGATCAAGGGAAAGATAATCTGAAGTTACTCTGACATCCTTCCTGGAAAAATGATAATAAGCCCATTTCTGTTGATATATACTTCTCCAAATACATGACTCAAAACAACCAACATCGTAATAAAAATGTGAAGATATGGCATCAATAAGCTGCACAACAGAGCAATTAAAAATCATCTTTTGCAAGTATAATCATTAGGGAGGAAATATCAGTAAGTCGGGCCATTATGTATAAGACCATCCATTAACAATCACATTAAACCAGTAATCAACCTTTTTAAAAAACAGTAATTGAGGTACAAACGGAAACATTGCTAGTAAAGCTGATATTTGTACTGCTGAGGTAAGCTATGAGAGGAAGAAGGATACTTTTATGGGGTGATTTGAACCACCTGCTGAAAAGTTCACAGCCAACCAACTCGAATTTTAATACCAAGAAGCTGCTAAAAGGGGACTGCAGTAAGTAAAGGCGCTGGGCTGAGTTTCAGGGGACACATTTATTTCCTACATCGGTAGTAGCTTTTCTATTTAATTGTGAGAGGCCCAATAAATTACTCCACTTGTGAAATGGAGACAATATTGCTTGCTGGTAAGGAATGTGGTACAGTGTTTTTAAACCTCGGTGACCAGCAGTAAAAACAAACTTCAATTTGGGCTGTTGTAGTCATCAGGACTTAAGGGTATATGAGAGGCACAACCCGGGGACAGGTATTGTCCTTTATTAAACCAATAGACATGGATGAAGAAAACAGACAAGCCTGTCTATTTTTATAGATTTTTCTGGTGGTCAAATAAAAGATATTACTTCTCTCTGCAGACCTTGTCTGTTGTGAAAGAAATTAATTAGAAGAGCCATATGGCTCCTCTATCTTATCACTGTGCTCCTCTATTTTATCACTGTACCCTGAATGATTCCTCACTACCCACAGGTTAAAAATTGACAGTTTGTACACTATCACAATCCATGTACGAAATTCAACGTATGATTCAGCAACAGAAATACACAGGGCTTTGCCATATAGGTTTAGGGAAGCGATCGTCCCCCTGTACTCGGCTCTGGTGAGGCCCCACCTCGAATGATGTGTCCAGTTTTGGGCCCCTCGCTACGGGAAAGATGTTGAGGTGCTGGAGGGCACTTCAAGAGACGGGCAAGAAAAATCATGACGGGTCTGGAGCACAAGCCTTATGAGGAGTGGCTGAGGGAGCTGGGGTTGTTCAGCCTGGAGAAAAGGAGGCTGAGGGGAGACCTTATCACTCTCTACAACAACCTGCAAGGAGGGTGTGGCGATGTGGGGATCGGTCTCTTCTCCCAAGTAACAAGTGATAGGACAAGAGGAAACAGCCTCCAGTTGCTCCATGGGAGGTTTAAATTGGATATTAGGAAAAAATTCTTCACCAGGAGGATTGTCAAGCATTGGAACAGGCTGCCCTGGGAAGTTGGAAGTTGGAAGTTGGGTCACAATCCCTGGAGGTACTTAAAAGATGTGTAGATGTGGCGCAAAGGGACACGTGGAACAGGCTGCCCTGGGAAGTTGGAAGTTGGAAGTTGGGTCACAATCCCTGGAGGTACTTAAAAGATGTGTAGATGTGGCGCAAAGGGACACGATTTAGTGGTGGGCTTGGTAGTGTTAAGCTTATGTTTGGACTCGATGATCTTAAAGGTCTTTTCCAACATAAATTATTCTGTGTCACGGCAGCTCATGTCTACAACTGCAGCTGCTTTATGCACGTTTTGCTAAGTGCATTTTACATGTCAACATTCTCGTCCCTAACAGCTCCACTCGTGTGCAATGCTGGTGCTTACACAAAGTTCACTGACATGCTGTTCGCTTTGAGACAAATGCAAAGGACCAAACCATTAACAGCGGCCCCAGAGATTAATTTCAGTGTGAAGAAAGAACCGTGTGTGGGTTGTTGTAATCATAACCACAGCTCTGCAAGAGAAGGACGTGAAAAAAAATCCCAATTGTAGGGTTGTGCGCGCTCGTGGGGCTTCCCACCATGAACTTCCTCCTTCTCTGGGTCCTGCCAGTGCACTGCATGTGAGAGATCCTCTGCAGGGCTGGGTAGGACTTTTGTAAAGAGGAGGTGACTTTTGAAAAACATCTCCCGTTCGACTGTGAGTTCAAACTGTCTTGGTTTTATGTCTTGTGTATTGGCGCTTTGAGTTCTGCTCTAGGATTTGAAGCAATAAGTTGTTTAAAAGATGAAAGTAACAGCCCTATTTCTCTGAAAACATGCTTTCCCAAACCTGCTAAAAAGCAGGTTTTGGAGGAAAAAGCCTTCCTGGATCTGGTCAGTCCGTCCCCAGCAGCGGAACATTCACTTCTCTCTCAGATCCCTGAGAAACACTTCCAAATGCAAAAAAACAGCTATGGTTGCCATCTGGAAAGGTTCACTCCTGATTAACCCTTGTTGGGACAGACCAGGGCGACATTTAACCAGGATATTGGTGAGCCCTGTTTATACACTGCTTTGTGCCTGGAAGTTTTATGGACAATTAAACACAAAATAGCTTTGCCAGTGTTAACATGGAACAAGTTTCATTACACTTAAAATGAGCTATTTATAGCAAGCTGTGGCTGCTTTGCATTTCCAAACTCAAGAGTGCAATATACTGCCTCATTTTATGACCGTGCATTGTAACCTTCGGCCACCCAGTGAGCTGGAAGGACCTGATGCCACATCCCCTGTGTGGACAAAGAGCCTGCTGCTTAGGGTAGGACAGAGCTTCACTTAGACACCAAAATGTTAGGTGCCTTAAAAATGTGTGAAGGAGAAAAACACACCCTTGGCTCCATCAGCGCCCAAAAACCCAGGCAGAGGCTGATGCAATCAACTGCAACTTGCTCAGTTTTTTAAAACGGAGCCAGGAGGTAAATTCATCTTGTTCGAATTCATGAAGAGAGGCCAAACAGACTGAAAGCTCTGGGTGGGACCCTTGACTTGTGAAAGGAGATTTGGCAAACCTTAACCGAACGCTAAGTTGCAAATTCCCTATTCAGTTTTTTCTCTGCTCCATTTTTGTGCCCTGTGGATGCCCCCACAGCCCTACCCCACAGCCAAATCCTCCTTTCCAGCTACAACATAGCAGGACACCTAAGAAAATTTGAATTTTTTTCAAAGACTTGCAAAATTTTGAATGTAAGAGGCCCAAACTTTGCTTGATTTTGCTGTCCTCTTAAGCGCAAGGGAAGAAAACACCGAGGGAAACAAGCTGATGACGATAATCAAGATTTTCACTTGGCGGAGACTGGTGTAGTATTACTACAGCCAAGGGTGTGTTCTTACTGTACACGGAGCAAGGACTCAAGAGGGCTTGAAGATGGCTCTGGAGTGCCTCTCTGTGCTGTGGCCCTGCTTTACAGCAAATATGCACACACAGATATTCAGGACACTGTTTCACAGCTCTAGGAGTCGGGACAACCGCTGCTGCTTTGGTGCTATTTCAGTCTCATCGAGGCACAACCTGCCCTGTGGCAACTCATCCATGGGGCCACCTAAAGAGCTTTCAGGATCCTGAGAAGAAAGCAGGAGGACAGGGCCTGGAATGAAGTGGCAAGGTTGGGGAGTGGGGAAGTCTTGGAGATGTTTGTGCTGCCAGCCCCAGGTCTGAGGAGGCACGAAGTCAGGCAGGGCAGCGAGAGCTCAGGGCAGCCTTGCTGATATGGGACACCTTGAGCTCTATCTTCCCCAGGGCTTTCTCCAACACCTGGCAATGGATCCAGGCTGTCAGGTTGGGCTGGAGAGCAAGGGCAGGAGGAAATAAGAAGGAACAGTGGCCACCAGACCTTCCCAGTGTCACAAACTGAAGATGGTGCAGCATACACGAAAAAGCATAAAAAACTTGCACCCAAAGGAAAATAAAAGCCTAAAACTAAAGAGCTTTTCTTCAAGCAACATTGAGTAAAGTGATGTTAGAATGCATGTCTTTCTTCCCTGAGCAGCTTTGAACTCGAGTGGTAAAATCTTGGGAGAGTCTCCATAAAAGATTCATTACCTCTACTTGGAAGTGTTTGCCATTTGTTAAAACCACTGACAAGCTTAAACCTCAAATCAGATCTCTCTCCTAACTTGAGGAGAGTGTCTGCTATATAAGATTAGTGTTCTCAAATTTCCCAGCTGCTAAAAGCACCAGTTTCCGAGTATTAATGAGACCATGTCTAACATTTCACCCTAATGTGTTAAGTCAGAATCTGGCATCATGTAAATTAAAAAACTCAATTACCAAGTCCTATGCAGATATCACCAAAGATGCCAAGAAATTAGAAAGAAGAGGGAGAAGTGGTAATGTTTATTTAAATAGAAAATGACAAAATTACTAGGGAAAAAAGTCATTTGCAGGCTTCAAAGTGATTCTCACAAAAAAAATAAAGTATGCAGAGCAAGGGAGAGCAGAGCAAATTAAAAGCTCAGAAGAAAGGTCCTTAACAGTGTCAATGTAATGGCCTTGCTTTGCAAATGGGTTGGCAGAGGCGCTGTAGAGCTCAGGCTGCTAGTAAATAATTATATAATTTTTCTTTTTATCATTAGTCACTTCTGATATTCCCTCATTTGTGTGGACAAAGAGGTGGAGCATCTGGAAGTGATGAATGCATCTGAAGAAATGAAGCTACATTAATCAGACTTACCACCATCACAAGGACATTCATGAGCCGATCAATGCTTGTCCGTTTAAAAGTTGTTTTTCCACTGTTCTGCATTAATTTGGTGTCTGGCCCTGGAGATGAAACACACTCATGAATTTTAGTAATAAAGCTTAGCTGTTCTAAAGCTGATTCCCTCTGAGGCCCCACTGTGCTTTGCAGCATAAATACCCATCACAGCTTTCTTGAAGGCGGGTACATACAGTTTATGGTGCCAGTGGGAAATTTAGGCAGAAAAAGGTTAAGTCGTTTGCCTTAGGTTATGTGGAGGGAGTCACATAAAGTCATTAATTCTAGATTTTGATCCGGCTCTCTTCTTTGAACAGTCAATCCTCCCTTTCAGGTTTAATTACTTTTCACAGAATACCTGGTACTACTCTGTTATTAGCGGCAAGTTATACATCATCTCATGTGTCTACAGCAGTGTGGAAATAACACCAGGTCTATGGTCATAGAAAACATAGATCTAATGGTCTGCAATAACATTATAGATGATCCTGATATTCCAATATGGATTAAAATTACATGTGAATGATGTGGAATTTTTAATTGAATACACTAAAGAGTGAAGAATTTTGAACCAGCCTGGTGAAAGAAAGACTCCAATTGGGCTAGTGTGGGCCAGTAAAGGCAGATTTAATTCAGCTTTAATTCTTAAACAGATTTAATTCTTATATTCTTTCTTATTGATTGATCAAGACTACTGTCATGTACTTTGCTGCATGCATTTCTGAAATAAGGCTACTTCTGCTTACTAAAGCACTTAATCAAGATGGAATTGGATGTTGTAATGTAGCATTTGCAATCCAGTTCTCTCTTATGGACCACTATAAAAAAAATCTCATATTAAAATCTCTTGTAGTAAGCATAATTTCTAGTCTAGAGTTAAGACAAGTAATGTCATGGATTGGTTTGCTTTTGTACCCAGCAGAAATTTATTTTGCAAAGAGGAAAATTCTTGGTTCCTTTGTGCACAATGGGTGTGATGTGCTTCCACGCTAGTGCTGCTGCGATATGCAGTTCATGATATTTTTCCTACCTACCAGCATAAATAACGAGACCAAAGCACCACTCTGTGTTCCTAATCGTACAGCCCCTCAGCAACATCTTCTCGTTGTCCAGGGCATACTTCTCTCCTCGAAGAGTAAGAGTTCCCGTGAATTTGTCCAGCTTGTTATTTGGTGCCTCACATTTGACTTCACCTGTAAAAGGAAAGCAAAAACACAAAGATGGTAGAAATCTTCTTGGCCCAGAAATATGTGTCAATACTGCATTCTCAGCTGTTCCCCAAATAGGGAATATGTAGCGCTGTAGCTGCAGGCCGCTCCTGACCCTGTATTCCCATCCTGTATCCTCTATTTACTGATGTTTTGGGCCATCGCTCCTTCCCCATATTCATGTCATAATGCAATGGACCACAATAAACTTGCATTTATCCTGTTCTTTGAACATGTCAGTTTTGTACAGGTAGAGTCCAAAACAAAGTTTCCACAGCTTTTATGCAGGTGAGAAGAAATGTTGAATCAGCAACATACTTTCAGTCCTTTCACAGCAAGTTCATAGGGGTAGGATGTTACTGGATAAATTTAGAAAAAAGCGCTGACCTCACATAATTCCTATTCCATTTTCCTTAAAACTGCAGGATACCAAGCGAGAAAAATCATACCCTGAAGCCTGCGAGAGAGTAATTAAGTGAGGTGTATTTGTTCACTGTTTTTTTAATTTAATCTGTTTTATACCTTAACTCCCAGAGGCACATAAAAAAAAAGGCACTGCTACCTTTGGCCATACAGCTGACAGTGTAAATGANTTGAAAGGGATTCCAAGGGTTCAGTCTGTTCAGTTAATCAGCAGGAACATTAAAGTTATTATGGTCGTAAACTGCAAGTATCTATTCAAGAACCAGCATTTGCAGGGAATGCAGCGCTTCCAGTTGTTCTCAGACAAAACACACCAAGCTCAAGGGACTGGAAGCAAAATCCAGTGCAGTTCAGAAAAAAAAGAAGTACAACTTTGAGTATTGTGGTAGTCTCCACCAATGCAAATTTTGAAATCAAGAATGGGTGAATGAGTGTTCTTCTCGTAGAAAATCAGCTCTACTGTAAGGCAGGCAAATCACCAGACTTGAATGATGAAGCAATGAGGAAATTCTGTGGCACATGCAAATTCAGACCTCACACTAGTAACTATGCTGATTTTTTATTTTATCATCTGTTTAATCCAAGAGCAATCAGACCTGTACTCTGTCATTTCTAAATGCCTATAGTAACCAGACCTCTCTCGCTACAGCCCTTTGCAGGCCCTTGGAAAGCACAAAGACACCAGAGGCTTTGAAGTGCAGCCTGAAACACAGCACCATGAGACCTTAGCAAAGGAGAGCTGGGGCATGGTACCCCCCCAGGAAGACTGTGTGTCTCCTCATGCCAGCTGTGGGACATCGTTCGAGTGAGTACCTTGCATATCCACATCCACATCTGCTTTCCAGTAAGCAGATGGGTCTGGGTTACTGATACGCTGATTTTGAGGTCAGAAGAGATTTATCCAAATTGGACCGATCACGAAAAAGATGAGACGCTCTGGAGATACACCCAATATATCTGCATTGACCCCAGTAACCCTGCAGTTGAAGATATCTCAGCAAGGCACCGTGCCTCCTGTCTCCTCCTCCCATTAATAGCAAGAAGGTATCTGGAATGCTTTTCACCCGAAAGAGTTAAATACTGCCAAGTCTACATGTGATAAGTAACTGAAAAATATTGTTTCCTTTCTCATCTCCCAGTTCCCCAAATCAAATAAAGAAGTTCAGCGTTTTGCAAGCCATCTTCCTTATCTGAACCACTGTGATGTCAACAAACATCATAACTCACATTGAGCATTCCACTGAGTGCCTGTATTAGCTGCTCAACCCTTTCCTTTCTTCCTGTCTTAAGGAGTAATTAGATAAAGAATTACATAAATATTTAAATACTTCTACAGAGGTTTGCTAAGGGAAATGCAAGGTTGAGTCTGATTCCAGGCACTCTTCCCAGTGCTCTGCCAAATATAAATCATCCTGGGAAACATTTTATTCACTTTAAGTATTGCAAAGAGGCCACTTTTGTTTACAATATAACTAAAATAGAGATTTAAAGGACAAATAAATATTTGATAAAAAAGCTTGAATTTTCCAAAATATTTTGAAACATTTTTTTAGTTATGCACTTTCAGGAATGCAGTATCCTTCGTACAGAAAATGCTTGAAAAATTATTCGAGATTAAGACTTCCGTTAGAAAATTATATACAGTGCAGCCTCTTCAGGAAAATAATTAAGGCATGCCACTCTGACTACTAACATAAAGCAAACTGCACCTGTAAAAACATATTTCTCAAGATCTAAAACACTCAGAACCCCAGCTAGCAGTTCAGATAAATCCTCCTGTACTGATCTGACACTCAGCTGAGACCACACACATTATCGCATAAAACCTCAATATAGAAGGCAAAGGAAAAGCCCATTCCTTTGGATTGCTCTACCAGGGACCATACCAGCTATGCCAACTCTCTGCCACGTCCCCGGCATTTGTCCTGGAATCATCTAGTTATTTCAAAGAGGTTGTTTTTTTTTTTTTAATATTATTTTTTCCTCTTTATCTAAAAATATTCCTTGAGATGTTCCAAGGACAGCAGCACTCACTCCACCCATTTCCACACTTATTTTTCCCGTAATCCTGCTCTCATACTTAAGCCAGCAGGACACTGCGGAGCGTGACTAACACTGCTAGGTCTGTTCCCCCATCCTCTCTCTGCAGACAGATGATATGTGAGCATGGAGTACTCTGGTTTTGACAGGTCTGCCTCCTTTCTGTGGATGTGCTTCTATATATTCCCTAGTATCCAGTGACAGGATGCATGGGAATGGTTCAAAGCTGCACTAGGGGAGGTTTAGTCTGCTCATCAGGAAGCATTTCTTTACCGGGAGGGTGGTCACACACTGGAGTGAGCTTCCTAGAGAGGTGGTCGATGCCCCAAGCATCATCAGAACTAAGCATGCAGTTTGGAGAAAGCAATTTCCACTGTGCAATTTGTGCAATGACACAAAGTCTTGTATCGAGGTTCGAGGTGGGTAGTCTCGGGGTGCACAGACTGATGATAAAGAAAATTGGGCAGCCAGGAGGAGAAGTCCCACCAAGGCAGTTTCAGGCTGTAGCCAGGCACAGCACCAAGAGACCTGCAAGCAAAGGGGGACCTCTTTCTCTACATACGCTGTTGATACCCATTGCATGGGCTGCAATGCCCCATTCTGTTTTCCTGCCACTGCATCCAGAGGAGTCACAGAATATTCATGGTCCCAGCAGGGAGCAGCGGACAGCCTGGAAGGAAGACTCACAGGCACTTTCCGGACTCTGTTCATTGGGTAAAACCTCTGGAAAGCGAACTTTCCATGTAGACTCACCATTGAACTCTGTCAGTTTCTGAAGATCTTCACCGAGCTCTGCAGTGACTGTCAGTGCCTGCTTCACCTTCAGGTTTGTTTCACTGCAACAAATAACACCAGAGAAAAACATGAACTGAAAGTCATAGCTGAACTGAAAGCTCTCCCTGAAAGTCACTTCTGTTCTTGAGGACAGTGTTCTTCCTTAGACATCTGATAGACCATGCCATCATGTGCCTTTTTTCACCTGGCCAAAGGGTGCAGTTGTCTCTTTCAGCTGCAAAGATAGGCAGTCCAGAGGAATGTGGGACATGGTAACATGGTACCAAAGAGGGTGAGGTGGCTCTGTCTTCTTATTTTCCCCACAAAGTGCAAGACCAGGCATCTCAGCTCCCTGAGCATCTCACTGTCTACCCTGCCGCTCACACCACACTGAGTCCTGAGGTGTGTGAGCATATAGGAGAGCTCTGGATCATCTCCCACAGTACTCTGGTCCCGAAGCTTACTCCAGTCCTAGGGTTAGCTAGCTGGGGAGTTTGAAAGGCAATGCCAAAGAAACACTGCATTTGTTCAGGGCCTTCTGAAAGAGTTCCTTGGTACCTATGTGTACAAGAATAACCTAATTTTCAGCAGAAATCAGATGGGGAAAGTCCAGCGGGCTGTCTGTAGAGTCTTGGGAGAGACACAATTTGTTGATCTCTCTGGTCTTGCTTAGTCCTTCAAGCTGATGCTAACCCCAGGCAATGCAGAAAAGGTGATGCACATTGAGACATAAAAATGAGGTCAGCTCCAGTTTATTCCAATTAATACAAATTAGTTGCAGCCCTCTGACTTGTGGCCAGTTGTGCCCTGGAGTGAGCAACGTTACGTTAGGAAGGCTTTGCAGAGTGCATGCATTAATATTATGGTATAGCAGTCCAAAGGAGATTACTGGAGCTATTCATTGTGAATATCTCACCCATTAATCTGGCTAAGAGGAAAGACTATGGGAGACACAAAAACCAGAAAGCTTCTGCCAGTGGCCTGTGATATGGCAGGAACACATTTCTAAATAACTCTCAATGCTAGAAGAACTGTCACTAAAAATAAAAGGTAAAGTCCCCTCCTCATGTGACATTTGCACCGAAAGAGGCAAAAATATCCGCCAGAAGATGTTTTTTCAAGAGACCTACCCAAAGTTTATTCTGCAAATTAGGGAACTCTAGCTACCAAAGCTACGGCAGGTAAGCTTGCAGGACCCAGGGTCACCAGAGAAGACTTGGCCGTAGTGAGTGCACCCAAGGGCCAGGCTCACTTACCCATCCAGTTCAGCCGTCTCGATGTACGTCAGGCTGTGCGGCTCGCTGCTCGACAGCAACAGTAGATCGGCCTGAACACAGACAGACAGACTTGGCGTGAGTTCACGCAGTCAGAGGGCAGGGCACTGCCGTGCCACTTGTGGCTTCTGCACACTGCAGGTCTCTGAGGCAGTTATCATCACTACTGACTGATTTGCATGTTACCTATAAGAGTAATTACAGGGACAAACTGTGGGCAGGACGAGGAGAAGCTATACTCACCGTCACAAAGTTGTTGTTTTCTAGTTTTATTATATCCCCAACTTGGACATTCATCCATTTTTCATCCTTTAACCTGCAAGAAAATTCCTGGAAATTAGGCACATAGAGCAAACAGCACTTGGGAAAGCAGGATATTCTGCTCTGTTCCTGAAGCCAGGCTGTAGCTGCCATCAGGACTTAGGCTGTTGATAAGATGGACCAAGTGCCACGATGAGGCCTCATCCATACTGAGCTAAGGTATCACCACGATCCGAAAAAAGCAGTAACAGTGGTTGGGGTGCCACGTGCAGGGTTGAGACCAAGCCCCACAATGGCAACACAGTCCCTATGCACTGTCCTGTCTGGACTGACTACTCCCTTCCTTCTCCTAAAGGGCCACGTTGTCTTTGAAAAAAACTCCCTACTTTGTATAACTGACTTCCCAAACATCTGGGAAAATTGCCAGTTGTGTCAGTTTTCCTAAGTGGTATTACAGGCCAGAGCAACAGATCTGGTTCTGTGTGGGCCTGGCTGTCAGGAAGGTCCATGCAGGTGCTTTGGGTGTGCATGTGCCTAGCTAAGCCTCTGTCCACAGTGGCCTTCACAGCACTAAGCAAGAAGTCCATGCAAACAGCCAGCAGAACCACAAGCCCCAGCGTTACCAAGTCACAATAGCTGTATATGCAAAATCTTGGGGCAAGGAATACCAGGAGCTACATCAGAACAGGACTGGGTGTTCAGGCTTGAGCTCAGCTCAGCCTTGCTTGTTCAGTGTTGGTGGGAGTTGGGCAGGACTCATGGTTCCTGGTTGCTGAGCAAAGGCAAAGTATTAGAAAATTTTTATTACAGTGCATGATTCCTAGACACAGTAACTAATACAAAGTAAACTAAGAAACTGGTTTGCTTAGCAGAAAGCACAAAAAGTATGTTCCTTTTCTTCAGTTTCCAGTTATGTTTTTAACTGATCATCTGTTGGCGTTTACACAACATACTGCTATCTATAGTACGGAAAAGAAAGCCACAAGAGACTTCACAGCTGTCTACAGCTGTGTCCTACACACAGTTGGACTCCCTGGAGCTGCAACTAAACAGCACATCTGTCTGCCAAAAAAAACCAAAGCCTCTGCTATTTTTTCTGCAGGAAAGAACAGTGCTAGCAGTACCATATCCAAAGCATCCAGCTGAAACGCTTTGAGTATATCTAAGTCAGAAATGCTACATGCATTCAAAGTATTACATTGTGTATGGGGAAGCAATTCCTGCTTCTTAATTTAAAATAGCTCATTGATAATGCCTGGTTTTGCTTAATGCAGAAATAAATGCTGTGAGCATAAATGGACCTTGTTTGTCATTTCCAGGGTAAGGAGTAAAATAATAAAATACGCTCAAAGTATCACTTCTTTGACCATATATATATATTTGTATGTCTCCAGAAACACAAAGAGTTTCCTTTTTGTCAGTACAGGATAACAGCCATAATGGCTGCTCTGATTGTGGTACTGTATCTTGGGTTCATTAATCAGACACACAGAAATGCACAGTTAACTAATGGTGTGAAAAAGAATTCCATTTTAAATTGTTTAGCAATCTTTTGGAATCACACAGTAAAAAAAAAAAAAAAAAGATTACGAGCGAAAGAAAAAGGACTTACATGCCATTGATCAGGACCTGGACTGGGCGGTTGTTGACATGTTTGTCGCTTCTGTGTCGATTCTGAAAATTTGATCATTACATTAAAAGGCATTTCCAGGAAACCAAGCACACAAGAGCTGTAGGCAGTTCATTAACGTTTTAGGTTTTCACCCAACTGGCTGAATGGGTCAGGCAGATTAGAGCCACAACTAAGTTGTATTTGAGCCCATGTTTATACTAGTAACATAGGGCATAACTGGACTACAAAGAGCAGCAGGCAACATGGAGCTTGCTTTTGGAGGAAAGAAGGAGGGTAGAGCCTTATATGTCACTTAGCACAGTCCTGACTCCACTGGCGTTGGTCTTGCCTGTCACAGGTTCGTCAACACCAGAGAAATCCATTCCTCTCCTCTGATATGGAAATTGGCCACAGATCATGAAAGAATCAAATCATATAATGGTTTTGGTTGAAAGGGACCTTAAAGATCATCTAGTTCCAACCCCCTGCCATGGGCAGGGACACCTCCCACTAGAGTAGGTGGTCATTGCTCCCTGGGAGAGCACCTCATCACCTCTCACTTGCCCACTTGCAAAGCTGCACCCAGCAGCTAGATAGAGCATCAACATTATATTAACAATGAGAGAAAATGAGACTCTAAACTCAGCTCTAAAGTCACCCCACGAGTCAATGGAATATAGACCATTAGCTCTTATGGGAGCAGACTTCAGCCAAAGTTGGGCAAGTTTGAAAAATAACACACAGATTGTATGCTTACTTCCTTTTTTCCACCTATATTGCAGCTAGATGCCAGAAGATGAGTTCACCAAAGTGGAAGCCTACAAATAGTCTTCTGTACATGCATTCAGCTTAATTTATCAGTGACTGTATTTTCAGACAAGCTGAGCAGTTCCAGAGAAAGTCAATGGAGTTGCTGGGCCGCTCAGCAATTTGGAAATTCTAGCTCCTTTTTAGGTAATGAACTATGGATTTGGTGATCTAATCTCAAACTCCATCTTGGCCATGGACCAGTTCTCCAACTACCTGCCACTGGCTGTGTTTATTTTAAGCAGTTTGCTTCAGTCTTTCCGCTGAAGAATCATGAACAAACTCCAAGGTACAGGTCAGAAATACAAATCTTACAAAATCATCAATGGCGTCCTTGACTCCCGACACAGCCAGCACCAGCACTAGGGGCACCACTGTTGTAAACCAGGCCAGTGAGGAAATCTGAGGAATCAACTGTAGGAAGAAAATATCAGAGTTAAGAAATTTCTTGCCAGTTCAACAGAGGGATGGAAACAAAACACTCCTTTCTGCAGAAGCTATAGATAACAATTTTCCATGATACCTGAATACAGAATAAAGACAGAAATGCAACTTTATCACTTATGCGGGACTGCACAAAGGTGGGAGAGCCAGGGAACCCATGCTTTGCTTACAAACCAAGCTGTAAGTCAGATTATAAACATGGAGATGTCAGGAAGTGCAGTGGTTTGCTCTTTCTTGCTGTTGGTAACATTAGTATTGCTAAGTCCCCAGTGGATTTCTCTGGAGGCGCTGACATGGCCAAGGCTGCTCTGAGAGATCCAGAGCTATCTGAGCAAGGCCTGCTGTGCAGAGCCTTCAAATGCTTCTACTTTTTGTTTCAGTAATGCTTCACGTTTTGCTAAGTAGACTTCATATGAATAAACAGCACACTGCCCTTCTCAGGGCAGACCTTGCTCTTCCAAGATCAACAGAGACATTTTTGTTTCTCACATCTTTAATAGTGAGAAGATCCAAGAGTTAAAGGTGACCCTGCCATGTCTTCAGTGTTCCAGAGATGGATGTCCTACGCCAGCATACTTCCTCCCTTCCTCTAGAGGAAGAGCACTAATGATGGAAGCAATGTGATATCAGCTTCACTGTGTCCATCAGATTGGATCTGGGCAGCGTTAACTCCATCAGCATTGTGAAGTTCATAGAATCATAGCATGGGTTGGGTTTGCAGGGACCTTAAAGATCATCAGGTTCCAAATCTCCTGCCATGGGCAGGGGCATCTTCCACTAGACCAGGTTTCTCAAAGCCCTATCCAGCCTGGCTTTGAACAATTCCAAGGATGGGGTATCCACAACTTTCATAGGCAACCTGTTCCAGTGTCTCACGACCCTCACAGTAAAGAATTTCTTCCTCCGATCTAGTCTAAAGAATTTCTTCCTAAGATCTAATCTAAATCTCCCCTCTTTCGGTTAAAAACCATTACCCCTCATCCTGTCTCCATAGTAGAGGTGCTGCAGGCCCGGTTGAGATTGATGCTATTAAAGCAGCTGCTAAAGGGTGGAAACTGCTCTTTGCTATTGCACCTTCTGCGTGGCACCGTGACAAGCCAGATCCTACTGGCACCACGAAATCCAGCCAGGAGGAATGACATTTAGGGGCAAGCACAGCCCCGCTCAGCTGCAGAGGCTGCGGAGACATGTAACTGCTACCTTCCCACCTAACTGGGAATAGGCACATCCTACTGGGCTGTGCCCAAGGATTGGGGAGGCAGAGTCCCCACCACCTACACATCACATCCACTCCTGATGCAGGAAGAGATGCTCCCAGTGCTACAGGGATGGAGTGAGTGGGCGGAAGAGGGGAAAAAGTAAATGGGGGGATATGTAAATGTAAAAGCCTAGAAGCTGCCCTCTTTAGCCTACCTTGATGCCGGTATCAGAAAAAGCTCTATGCTCCTAGATGGTTCAGTAAAAAACCACGGTGGAATAATTTAAGGCAAATAGTTTGAAATAGTATGAATTTGATAGAAAAACAGCTAGAGTGCAGTACAAGAACACAGGAGAGTGCTGTCAGCTTAGCTGAAAAGGCACTTTCGCTAGCTTCTTGAAAAACATACGTGGGCTGAAATTTCCCAAATTTGTTCCCTGTAAATAAGCAAGGAAGATTGTATATAGTTTGCTACAGGCTTAAAAGAATTTTGCCTATGTTTTTCGGAGTTGAAATTGAAAAAGAGCATTTGAAAATGTAATTTTGCAAACGTGTATGCACTGAAATGGTCAAATTTAAAATAGCATGCTTGAAACACAGTCAAAATTATACCTTTTTTTCTTTTTTTTTTTTGATAACATGTATTCCAGTATGACTCAGCAACAACAGAGTACACTGAATTTGTCCATATCCTAGCAAAGTGCAAAGGGGCAGAACTCCTGATATCAATTCCTCTGGTGGGTTCAGCTTTCAGACAGAGTAGTATGGCTAACAGCAAGGAGCAAAGTGTTACCAGCCATTACAAGCCACAGGGTTCAATAGTGTTGCCGGTGTCTGACAAGCTCCTTATCAGCCACCCTCCTCACCCTGCTGAGCAGGGAGCGCCAATATTCAGCTTTAGGCAAACTAGCTCCAGCCTTGAGCCTTCCTGATGTTAACTCCTTCTTTCCCAGGGAAACAGTACAGGTTACAAATTTGTTCTTCATCTTTCTGTCTGATTTGGGACTGCCAGTGGAATTTGCCATTAAATCCATGGATAAGAGACAGCTTCCTTTTATACTACAAGAGGAATAAGTGATGCAAATCCAAGGACAGCCAGGAGCACTCAGATGTAGGCACAAAGGGGTAGTAGGACGGGGAACGAAAAATGTACACAATTTGTTGAAAACTTTAATTGCATTTTTCTCTTGATTTAGTTCAAACCCTCAAATCCAAAGGTAGGAGACGAAATTGCTTTTTTTCCTGCCCTGCTTTCTGTCTACTTTAAGGTTTTACTAAGATGCTAACTCATAACAGGGATATAGCTTGCACTTTATTACAAATATCACTACGTAGACCAGCTCTGATAACAGGTAACACAATCTGCTAGAAACAGCACAGTGCATTCATACCTGCAAAATCAGCAGGAAAAGAAAGTAAGCGTTGGCTATTCGCTGAAACTGCTCAAACAGGTTGAGAGGCAGGAAAGTGAAGAAGTTGTATTTTGATGTTTTAATTGAATTGTTCTGTAGGGAAAAAAAAAAACAAACAGAGAAAATAAATAGGATTGATACAACAGGAAACAAAATTACAGCGCTACTCATTTCAACCGTGTTTTTACTTGCTTATATTTAGCAATAGTATTGTTTCCAACAGCAGCTCAAAAAACATTTCCTTTTCCCCCACATAGTCATGCCCAGTCTAGATAAACAGACAGAATTCCTCTTGGAATTGGTGAAAACATGATGCCCATGTTATGCCAGTGCAACTGCAGGTAGATACAGGTACATGTAGTCACTCACAAAGAGAGACACATCTTCCCTTTGTTAGTCTCTCTACTTACACAATGCACAAATAGAATTTAAAACTGACCAAGATGCAACTAAGACATTTTGCTGGTAGCGTCTACAAAGGAGTGCTAGAAAATGCTTCCTTGGTCAATGATCAATAACTTGTCTGAGACGTGGAAGCACCGTTCGGCTGGACAACCGCACAGGAGTGATGGGTCCTCCCAGGAGCAGAACACAACATTATTATTTTCGCCTGACTCAGCAGGCTCTCCCGGAGCAGTGGCTTATTTCTATTCCACAAAGATCACTTGAACGTGGTCTTGTGCAAACAGCCACTAATATGAGAACTGGCCATTTCAGTAAGAGAGTTGCAGCTTTGTTCCCTATTTCCAGTTTCCTTTTCTAATTGCAGACAGCCCCTCCAGCCACAAGCAACATCTGCTCCCCGGTCTGTCTTCAAACCAAAGAAAGACCCAAGCTTGAGATTACAGAACTGGGTATTTTCTTCCATGAATAGCAGAGCTCTCTGGTCCAATTCTTGCCACCTGATAGACAGGCTCAATCCATCACACTGACCCCACCAGCTAGGGCTGCCCCTTCATTATTTATGTGTGATGGACTTTCTTCTTAAGTTTATTAAGCACTCATCCAGGTTTAGTCCTGGAAGCATGTATGTCATCTATTGCCAGCACATCTAAAATTTCTCCCACAGACGTTCTCCAGAAGATGCCTATTAACCTCCTCCCAGGGAACTTAAGGTATGACAGCACAAGGAGGAAGCTATTACATGGTGCACCTTCATTTACTAATAGATGTACTGGTTCAATGGAAGAGAAAATAGCGATGGTAGCATTGTAATAGCCTTTAGATATTGCTAAGCTAGTAGAAGCACAGGAGCTACTAATTATGAATCACAGGCAACTTCCAATCCATGCATTAAGCCAGGATCCCAACTTCTAAACTGACACACATCTTCACATTTCCGCTATTAAATCAATTATTTAAGATCACCACCATAAGGTGTGTGTGGTGGAAGCTATTCCATTGCAGGCAGTTACTGGATTTCTGGCTATATCCGGACACAAAGTACAGCAACATTCTTCAGCACTAACTTCATGATATAACCCAATGAATAAGTCTTTAAAAGAGCAGAGATGGAAATGCCAAATCCTCCCATTGATTGCACTCCAGCAAGAAAAGATGTTTATCAGTGATCGTCACATAATCAATATTGCTTGTCTCCTGGCATCCTGTAGCCATCCCTGGGTGTGGCTAATTCTGCCTGTGATCTAAACGTCATGACACATTGTTAAATTTATCTTATTTCAAAATTCCTCACCGCGGGATATGTGCTGCACACAGGCTTCACAGACAGTGCTAAAACAGAAGCAATGGAATAGCAGCATTCTCAGCAAACCCAACACCAGGAATTAAATTACTTGCTTGACAAGCCTGTGTCCACCAGACACAGAGTCTGACAGACTTTTTAATAAAACCTGGATCTAAAGATACTCCCTGCTCACTAATCTAAAGAAAAATATCATGGCCACTTACTTAAAAAGAAAAAAAAAAGAGGAAAGACAGTGACTGCAAGAAAAAGTAAGGGGATTGACCTCTGTGCATCAACATACTTCAGAGGGTTACATACAACGTGGGAAAACCTACTCAGTAAACACTCATATAAAGTTTATAGAATGTGGCCTGCAAAAATCTCAGAGGCAGATAAGAAAAGAATGGGAGTGGTTTATTTCAATTCCTGCCTTCTATTTCTGTCCATTATTTACGTCAGGAAAACCACTGAATGAACCAGAGCTATTCATTTTGTTTCCTATTGCCATTAGGCATGGTAAAAACGCCAGCATCCAAATGTTTAACTGCAGGAATCTGGACATCCAATATCTTCTCCAGAGTATTTCAGGATCATGATATTATTTGACACACACCATGTTTTTGGACATTGGGACACTACAGACCTGAGGGTAAGGACAGGGTGTATCACAGTGTATCTTCTCATTATTCTAAAATCTGTAATTGAAACTAAGCACCAGAAAAAAAGAATTCCTCGTAATCACTGTGAAGATTTCTCATTCAACAAGTAACTTGTTCATGGCCCTGAGCGGCCAAGGAAATTTCAATATTAAATAATAAAAGAAACTAGGGAAAACTTCAGCCTTTCCAATTCAGAGCTCTGCGTTCCCACATCAAGGATACAGCTGAAGCTCTGTGTAAGATATCATTTATGTTTCCATGTAATACTCCAGGGCTGCGTGCTTTGACAGCTTGGTCTCGTGACTGACTACAGAGGAATCTCAGTTGGCCTCTGCTCTTCATCTGATCCTGTTCTGTGCTGCTTAACACCATCATGCCCTGTTGGTCCTTTAGAGCTGTACCAGAACCTGACTCTGGGATGGGAGGGGTACTACGGGAACCTGCAGCACCGCAGTGTGTTAAACAGTCCATACAGAGCCATCATTCTACAAAGCAAAGCCTCTAACGCATCATCCTCCTTACCTCCCCCATGCTCTGCCTTCAGTCAGGGAGAATCCCATATGGGAAAAGGGATGGAGAGGAAATATCTTTGAAGCGGCAATTAAGAGGCCTTACAAGAGCTTCTGGTTCTCCTATAGATTTATAAAAATCAAACATCTAAGAAAAGCAGCTTTTTTGGCAGAGCACAAAGATGGAAATCGGGAGCTTTACACTTATTCCCAGGTCTGCCCCAGATTTCTGGTTGACCATGGGTAGCCCCTGCATGTGCCGGTGTCCTAAATGAACAGGCTGGAGCATGGATACCCACCATCAGCCTCAAGCTCTCCAGATGCAAAGCTTGACACGAGAGCAACGTTTTCTGTGGGTGAGGGATTATTCTCATCTGCTCTTTTCAGGGGCTAGATTCACACCTCCTGGAGGTGTGACTCCACCGAAATGCTGTCCCTAAGAATAGTGCTCATCGCGCCACAGTTACACAAGTCCAGATCTGGCGGATGAGCTGTTGCTTTGGGGGTGTTTTCAGAAGCCCGCCTGTGACGTCTGACCACAGGCAAATGCTCAGCAGATGGCTCCTACCTTTGTTCACTGAGCAAATAAATTGTCTCCTCGCCATAAAAGACACTGCTGCTTTTGTGGCCAGATTACAAGGGGTAAAGGGTGGCATGTGGAAAAGGCATGGTGTGGCAGGGTATTGACCATTTGAGTTTATTCCACTGGCCCAGTGACATGCTAGTTTCTAGCAGGTGGACAACCTGGCTCAAAGCAAGTCCTAGCGAAACCTTGGCCGTCCCACTGGGAGGTGCTGTGCCATGACACCTGGCAATTTCACTGGTACCTGGACAGTCCAAGGTACAGACCAGTGAAGCAGCTGAGAAGCAGAAGCTGAGAAGCACCTTTCCCAGGTGCTTTGATAAATCCTTGCACGGAGGTGGCAGGAGAACAATTCAGTGGCACTTCATGTAACTGCAGCAAGCAATCTGAAAACACCCAGCTGCCATGTGCACATGGCTGTGAATGTGCTCAAGAGCATGTTTAATAAACTCGTGTAACAGGGCAAGCAGTGCCACAAAGGCTTTGTTTTCATAGGTAATACAGAAAAGCCAGGCTAGATCAGTTTTAAGCCTACCAAGTTCACTGTCTTATGCCTGACGGTGGGCAGCAGCCCCAACTCAACAGAAGATCGAGAAAGGCCAACAAGATACTGATGGGGTTCATCTGGTCCTTGTAAAGATCTCATCCTGACTCCCAGAAGTAAAAGACTGGCCAAACACCAGAAATAAAAGGATCTACATCCAACCCACAGTCCTCTTTTTTTTTTTTTTTTCCTTCTTTCTTCTTTTTTTCTTTTTAACAGTTTTGGGAATTTCTTACATATGTAACTCCTTGACCTCCTCCTGGCAGCAATAATAAAGTGAGTTCCAGGATCCCAACACATGTTGGGTTTTCCAGGAAAATCTCTAGGAAAATGTGGTCACTGGCTGTGTTTTCCTGTGCTGTTCTTTGTGCCTGGACTCATCCCACTACAGAGCTGCTAATCCATGTAACATTACTGTGGTGAGTATCTTCATCATGGTGGTACAGTGGAGGACATGGAGGCAGATGGAAGTGGTGAGGCTTGATGACCTCATGCCATCGCTCACAGACAGGCCAATGAACAGGATTCTAAAGGTGTTGTCTCTTCTTTGACGACATTGCTCTCTCCTCCAGCTCAGCTCAGTACCTGAAGCTGCTGCCCGACGAGGAGGAGAAGGAAGAGGAGGGCAGAAGACTGCCGAGTGGTGCAGAGGAGGCAAACTCTAAGCCACTATACCGTGCTCTTTAAGGTCTGACACAACCAGACTCCCAACCAGTATGGCAGGAGTTTTGTCTCCATGAGGTTTATATTAAGATGAAGAGGAGGACTCGGTCCAAAGATGGTCTATAGACTTCACTGCAGCTCATATCTGGCACAACTCAGCTTTTCTGTGCCTGTCAGGGTCCTAATATGCTGTAATGGGCTTGATCTTACTTGGAGCTTCCAACCACAACCCCTGTCCAGAGCTCAGGAGCTCCACCTAAGCCCAGACCTGGGCCTTCAGTCCTTGCCTGAGCTACATTTTAGGAGTATCACTCTACAGCCTAACGTTCACCCTAGTCTCCCAGATGGGCCTATCCACCCCTTCCTCCTGGATGGACCTTGGACCTATGGAGCAAGTTTTGTCTTCAGTCCCATCTCCTGCTGCTCCTGACTGGGTTCCCAAGATGGACTCTAGACCCAGTTCATCATCTCACCTTGTCTCAGATGGGCCCCATTACTAACCCAGCTCTGGATGCTACCTGACTGTGCCTCAACTGGTATGCTGATGAATGCAGCTAACACCTTCCTAAATGCAGAACAGGCAGTGCAGATTGCTGCTGTAGCCATTCCTTCAGGGGTTACTCAGATCACTTTTCACATGATCAGACAATGCTCCTTTCAGCCTGGTGAACACTGGGAAACATCTGCAGGTTGAGATGGGAGGAGAGGGCAGCTGTTGCCACCATCCTGACCACACTGACAAGGTCCTTGAAGATAGCCCACCAGGCATACTTTTCAGATCAAAGCATGCAAGTGGAGGAGGTGGGGCAGAGTCTGAGCCTAGTACCAGAGTTCCTTGCTCTCTGATTAAATTTCAAAGAGATAAGAACCCAGCTGCAATCCAGCCCAGGGCAATGTGTATTCACCCTATACATCCCTCCTGTTTCACTAGAGAATTCGTCAGGTGACTAGGGAGAAGAAAAGCACAGTCCAAGCAACCCCCTCGTTTGTGGTCCTGCAGAAAAGATGCTGGTTTGACCCCAGATCCTGATCCAAGATTAAATTTGTCATTGACTCATGGGCCCTGCATTTCCTCTCCTATTGTCTGAAAGCCAATTTCAAAGTTGTTTTCACAGCCCTTTGTAACCTCCCAGGGCAGCTGTGCTAAATTCCAACGTGAAAGCAAAGAAATAAAAGGGAATTGGGATCTGAGCACACATTAAAAGTCTTCAGAAGAGATTTTCTTCTCCAGGGTGTTGATAGACAAAGCGCCCATTGTGGTGGACCCACACCGGGCAGTCTCCTCTGCAGCTGTGGTGGGGACAGTGCAGACAGACTGGGGACAATGCAGACAGATTGAATCGCCTCAGATAAGAACCTTGATTAAAGCCCTTCAATCTTGCTGGTCCACATCTGGTACCTGGATTTTCACTTTATTTCAGTCTTTACACAGGCTAATCTCTTACTGAAGTCAGGAAGAATCTTCCTGTCTGCAGTGTGAATAAACTCAGGATTAGGACTTGGACTTTTCATTTTTATAGACCTATATTGAGTCCATTTTTGTGCTGCATTAAGTGCCTTTGCATGCCACTCATTCACGCTTGGTTTCTGAGTCATTCCTAACTAATTTTGTGAGCTGGTGGGTAGCACATACCTTCACACTCAGCCCTTCCAGTTAACTGCACAGCACTTTGTTTTAAAGTTTGTTTTATTTTTCTAAGCTACTGTGTTCTTGCTGTGCAGAATAAGGCCAAGGATGTCTGGGGCTGCACCAGTCTGAGCACTCTCATTTCAGCTTCAGCCTTCACACTAAGTCCAGATGAACCCTGACCTACCCAAGCACTGCCACAGCCACTGCTTGGAGCTGCTACCCTTAACTGCAGGCACCTCCGGTTATTTAATCACACCAAAAATCATAGAATCATAGAATCATAGAATTGTCTAGGTTGGAAGAGACCCTTGGGATCATCGAGTCCAACCAACTACCCTACTCTACAAAGTCATCCCCTACACCATGTCCCTTAACACTGCATCAGAGGACACATAAGGGGCTTCTTCAGATAAGAGACACTTCCCTTGTCCCCCTCTCAGTCTCTACTGCCTCTGTCCACGCAGATGAAGGAGACCACTCCAATCTTCCATGATGTATTTCATGTGCTCATGGGGTGCATTCAGTTCTTCTTCTGACACTGTCCCTTTGCCTTACCATGAACCCTCTGCGTTAAGGGGACTGCTACCACATGCAGCTCTTCTCCCCTTCTCCTCATCCTAGCCCATCAGCCCAGCCTCCCGCACTGTCCAACCCTCCTGCCCAGTGGTGCTCGGCTAAAGAGGCTGCATGGCTGGAGCAGTGTGGCAGGGACACAATCCAGCTTGGCCTCTCTGGGAGGCAATTTGCCCTCCAAAGTCTCCTGCAACTCCAAGCGTGATGGATCTGGACGTGCCCTTGCACGTGTTGGCAGACTCTGCTTTCCAAGGTGCAGCACCAGGTTCCTGCAGAGCTGGTTTGAGTGTATTCGTGAGCCTTGCTTCATACCAGGAGGGCCAGCTGCCAGAGCTGATGTCAGACTCCACACACAATGGAGTTTTCAAGTTTTTCTCAACAACTCTCTCCTCCCTCCACAGATATCCTGTAGACTTTGCACCGGGAAGGGACGATAACCACCAACTATTCAAGGACAACACACCTACCTCCGACTGTTGGTTCTCACTTCCCTGTTCTCACTGAGACTAAACAAGGACAAAGCATCTCTGTACCTTTGATCTATGCCTACATAATGGAAACTCTCTTTTTAGTGAAAGGGTCAAACCTTCACACCAGCTGCGACATACAGCCTGGCTGCAGCAATAAGGCAATACACAACGCCTCTGCTGGCATTTCCCTTTCTTTCCCTTCCCGGCCTTTCTCACTGCCTCACCCTAAAGAAACATTTACTGCCTCACCTAGCTTTGTTACAAGAACCTGTTCTATAGGTTTTATGGCTAACGTGGTCTTAAGTTAACAAGAAAAGTAAATCTCACTTCTGCGCTTTCACTGTCTGAAATACTTTCTAAGCCCTGTTATATTGCTGGGTTTCCTTCCAGTTTCTACCCAGTGTCCCTTTTATCTGGCTGGAATAGCTGTTGGTGCAACCTTCTTTGTGCCTTGAGAGGAGACAGGAGTCCTGTGCAGGAGGACAAGGACTAATGGTTCCCATTGTGGGACAGGGAGCTGGAGGATGTCTCTTCTCCTCCTGGCTCTGTAAAGAAGAATCAAATCACCATGTGGCTGCCCATGTATGATGATTCTCATGCCCCAAAGAGCTGAGCACCACAATGAAGTCCAACGCTTCTGTCATTTGCTGGTACACAGGTCAAATTAAATACATGAGGGTGGGAAGTCATCTTGAGGGAGGACTGTGGCTGAGGGAGACAGAAGTAACTCTGTCTAGAATATTTCAACACACTGAGAGACGACTGCTGTCCCTGAGCATCCCAGGCCAGGCTCTGGTGTTTGGACAGTCTTCGTTCCCCTGGACCCCATCCTGATGCTTAGCAGGCAGACAAATCTGAACATGAGGAAGGGGCCCAGATTTGACTCTTGTGGTGGACTACAGGACTGGAAAAGATAACTTTCAGGAAACCAGGCACATGTTGATGGGAGGGTACTAGGAGACTATCTCCCTTTTTGGGTGTCTCCAGATGTACTGAGCAATCTATAGCATGGGATCTGAAGTAACCTATAGGCAAGGTTAGTCCATTTCATAGACCATGGTAACGTGGGTTTAATAAATTGGACTTTTTCCAGGACTTACTGAAAATAAGCAGCCCTGGATTGATGTGCAACCCTGTACAGTTAAGGCAGTGCTTGCATCACCACTTAGAGTCATTTAATACCTCACCACTCACTCACCAACTCAAGGCTTGGCTCTTTCTGAAGAGTTTTTTAGATTTCCTAAGCCTCAGTCTACTGCAGAAATCGTGAGCCACAGCTGACTGAAATGAGGGGTAGGATTACTGAAGTTTACTGCCAAGTTTTAGCAGATTATATTGAGCTGGCTTTTTGGCTGCCTCCACTTTCATACCTGATCAATAGACTCTTACTGAAACCCTCCAGAGGTCTCACAGTCCTCTCCTTAATTTTGGTTGCTTGCAAAGCCTTGGGCATATAAGCAATCAGCTGGGAAGCAGTGACATGCGAAGTCAATCTTATGAATGGCTTTTCACAGAAAGAGCCTCAGAATCCAAACTGTTACTTGCTCTCCCTACCCTGACATCATTGTACATCTCCCTCCTGCTTTCCTGCCCTACTGCTGCACATAGTCTATATTGCCATCGTTCAATGGAAGATCACAAATCCATACA
The DNA here is from genome assembly GCA_013399435.1 of Arenaria interpres. Taxonomy (NCBI): domain Eukaryota; kingdom Metazoa; phylum Chordata; class Aves; order Charadriiformes; family Scolopacidae; genus Arenaria; species Arenaria interpres. The sequence continues at coordinate 50,516 of VXAK01012466.1, read as the reverse complement.
TAGTGGCAATACCCCCCCCAGTACTCTACTGGCAGGTTCTATGCAAATTAAATGCACTTTTCCAGTCTCAAATCACCAGGCTTGATAAGGCATTCATGCTGCATAGTTCTTTACTTGCATTAACTGCAGTGCATTTCATGTTCAGGACCTGTGCAGCAGCTCTGTGCCTAGGAAGTCTCTAATCTCTGTTGTTTAGCTCATGGGTGAAAGGTGACCACTCAGAAGCATCCACTTCATGTTGCCAATGGATCGGCTACATTAAGATCTTTAGCAAAGGTGTTGGCAGGCAAGTCAGACTTTTTATCTGACAAGAAATTAAAGTGTTCCAAATGTTGAGTTTTTCCAGTTCTTACTGAGAAAATACTTGTAATATTGCTAAACCAAAATATGATTCAAAGGAGCTCCTGAGTAAAACTGAAGGATGAAAATTTCACCGCTGGAATTCAGACATGCAGAGGCCAAAACCTGACAAAATTCATTTCATATCAGTTGGCAGCTGCAAATGCTGTGAAAGACTGGAGTTTCAGGATTGCCTGAAGGAGAAGATGACCCTGCAGCCAGGCAGTACAGACCTAGCAACTGAGTCGGCCCTCCTCTGCACACAGCGTCAGCAAATGGTCCACAGGCTTTGGAAATCAAGTTGCCCAAGGAGCTGCCTGGAAATGTAGCCTGGCAGACCTGGGTCACAGCCAGCTCGTGTCATGGTGCTCCTCAGAGTCACAGATTTCATGGCACAACATGAACTAAATAGGCTGTTAAGGAGCTGGAAATAAAGCTGGCAGGAAGCCACAAAGGCCAGATTGAAAACTCTCCTGCCAGAGAGGATTTCACTGCAAGAGCTGAGGAACTGACACATTTCCTTTCATGTTTTACTTTAAATGGGGACACGTTTCCAACAGAAAAGTCCCCCCCCCACAGGTTCCGTTACTGAAAGGCCTTGGAGCCTGGTCCTGCAAATGCTTTTGACTCACAAATAATTTTCTGGAAGTGTGTACAGTCACTGCATTGCACTCTTCCAGCACTAGCTCTCCTTCCACTGCCCATTCGCAGGGTTGACTCCAAAGGCAGAGGTCCTTTTGGCTGACTCAGCGATGAACCGCCTCTGGTGGTTCATCTGGCCCGTGCTTGCCGTGTTTTCAGACTCATAGCTAGCGTGTAGTAGTCATGTCATCCCCTTGAAACAACACTCAGGACATGAAGCAGATGCAGCTACATCTGCGACTGCATCTGCATGAAACAACATACTCTGGTTACTTACAGCATATTCGAACTGCAGATTAAAATCCCGGTTGTTTGCTTGAAGTTGTCTCTCTTCCTCTGCAAAGAAGGGGAAACACATCAGACACGCTTGAAGGTAAACATAGTCAATACAGTCATGAGTGAAGCATCAGAAAAAGCAAGCAGTGCTGCCAAAAGGCACTGTCACCAGGAATCTGTGCTCTGTTTAACCGCCCCTAAACAGGGAATCGAAGAGGCTGGTGACACCGATAGAGTAGCGCTGTGGACTGGTACCGTAGGACTCTCAGCCCATACGCCAAGGCTCCTCAGTCCACATCCTCCTGCAATGCCAGCACTGGTTTTACAGGTTGTTCACCTTCTCCTGGATAAGAATTATCACTCAACTAGTGGTTCTCCCTACTCCTGCCCTGCTCCATCTCTTCCCCCTGAAGTCTTTGGGGCTGTTGCTATCAGTCTACTATTAGTGACCTTCCTCCAGGACAAGAACATCCCCTAGCATGATCCCACAGATGGGACATCACACCATAGCTATCATGAAATCAAACTATTGGAAGGGATTTCAAAAGTCATCATATCGATCCTCTATGTCAAGATAGGGTCACACTCCCAATAAACATCCTAGAAAGCTCCAGTGATGGCTGTTCTTCAAACTGCCCATTCCAGGACTGCAGGATCCTTCACCTGGAGGAGTTTTTTCCCCACTATCTGACATTAAACTCATAACTTCAATTTAAACAAATTGTATCTTCTCCTGGAATGGTCAACAGTGCTCTTCTGTTCCCCCAGTTCCTTGTTCTACTTGCCAAGGACTTAGGGCACAGACAAGTTCATTATGTATTAAACGCTGTTATGCCTTATTGTAATCTTCTCTTCCCAAGGGTAAGCAACTCCAGTTTCTTCAGTCACTTCTTATGCGTCAGTCTGGCAGAAGTAGCATCACTCTTGCTGCTCTCAAGTGGGCTTCCAGCTAGTTCACCTCGTTCTGGATGTGCAGAGCCAAAATGGGCCATAGCTTGCAACTAAGACCTTACAAAAGCTGACTAGAGCACAGGGGAACACTCCACCTATCTTGTAGACAATGCATATTTGACATCGGAATTCACCTACAAGTAACTGAAAGTAATATCCTTATGCACTACCACCACACAGATGATGGTGTTCCAGAATGTGATCCATTTTGGCAGATCCTTTCTGGCAGAGCTGATGCCTCATCTGGCAATGCAAATCTTTCATTTGTCCTTGCTGAAATGCATCCATTTTTTTTTAGTGCATTTCTTCAACTAATCAACTCTAATCCTATCTTTGAGCATGTTTGTAGCTCCTGCCAGCATGGCACCATTCTTAGATATAATAAATGTGTTCTTTATTCTGCCAGCCAAGATGTAGAAGAAAATATTGGATACCAGACTCAGGATACATCCCTCATGAATCCCAAATTTCATAATCAGTCATTGATAACTATTGTCAGGGGTTGGGTTTTTTTTTCTGAAAAGTCTGGCACCCACTGTATGATGATTTTATCTTGAGCATGTAACTCCAATTTACTTGTAAAAATGCCACCAGTGTCAGTCAAGATACATGACAGCTATCCAAGGCTTTTTCACTAGCCCTCTGACTACCACTAACACAGAATTAATTTTGGTTTGATGCAGTTTTTCAGGACTGCTGGCTGTTAATCATCTCTTCCCCACACAGACACTTCCCCCATCACAGACCACTTTGATGTGGTTCGTTGGATTGTTTCAACCTTTACCCAAGTAGTGAAGCCAATATATCTATAGTCTCCCAGATTTTCTTTTCCCCTATGTCAAGACACATGCTATGCTTGCTCTTTTCCCAGTCTTCTGAACTTTTCCTGTCTGTGCACTAGAAACTCTCAAAGGCAGCATTGCTCCAGGCCATGCTCTACCTTACCTAGTCAACCCATTCCCTCTCTGTTCCAACCCAAAACCTCCTTCCTTCTCCTCTGTTTCTGGCAACTATTATGTTAGACATCTAAAGAAAAAGCAAACAAACAAACAAAACAACAAACCCAGATTTCTTAGCATTATTTGCTAAGGTTCTTTTTCACTGAGTAGCAGACATAAACCATCTTTGGTCTCCCTCTTACAAGAAAGGTTACAGAATCCCAGAGATCCTACCTCTTACAGAACATCTTTTATTGCCCTTTAGGTCCTCAATAGCTTTTTCTCACTTTCAGCCTTTGCCACACAGTCTGTGCTGGATAAAACAACCTGTTTTGCACCTTCCAGAGGCATCCTTCCTCTGCCTGAAGTGAATGAGAAAATTATTTTGCCATTTCACTCACTCTTTTGTGCTTTTTCCTGAAAGATGATAACTTACATCTGTGCCCTTAATATAAATTATTCAAAGAAACAACAGCCCTGCTTAATTCTCCCTCCACCACAGATTTCCTTCCCATGAGATCTCACTTACTAGTTCTTCATATTTACTGAAGATTTCCTTCTTGAAGTTCCTTTTAAAGACTTTGCTATTGTCACCTTTTCCTAAGTGTCATACCATCATTTCCTAATCATTCCTGTTTACAATCCCTCCTGCTTTCACAGGACCAGCCAGCTCCTCCCTGTTGGAGGGAATCAGTCTGGAACAGCCTCCTCTCTAGCTCCAAAAAATTACCCACCTCTGCACCAAAACACTGTGCCAGATGAACAGGTTGTGTTCCCTTATGGTCCTCTCCAACTCTGCCCCTGCATAGTTAGAATGCCTCTTTTACCACCATGCCCTGACAGTCAGAAAACTTTTTCTTTCTATTTTTTTTTTTCCCAAAGGCAGCCCTTCTTGGTTTGCTGTTCCTGTGTTCTTTGCCCTTGTAGCATTACTCAGAGATCCGCGGTTTGTTCATCTCTTTCTTCACACTGGATCTCAAAGCACATGAACATAGAAGGAAAACATCTCTTCCCTTGCCACCTCTGTTATCCTTCCAGAATAAGGATATTATTCTTTTCTATTAATATTCCGGCCTCGTGAGTTATCCCAGCACGTGTCTATTATACCTATTAAATAATGTGTTAAGACATCTAGTTCTTCCTGTTTATCCACTCTTGCGTTAGTGTCTAAGCTATTCAGTGCTTTTAACTGTTATCCTTCCTCTCTTCTCTCCAATAACTCTGGAAATAACACAGCATCCCTATTTTTTAAGCCCTTTTTCAGATCACCCTTTTTTTGGTCTCTGTGGACTGTTTTCATCAAGAACTCTAATTACTGATGCAACTGTGTTAGCAGGTAAATGTGCTTTTCCCTTTCATATCTAGCTGTGTCAGACATTTCCAAATGAGCTCCCATCTGCCCCGACTGGGTGATTCAGAACAACGACAGAGGCTGCATTCAAGACCCTCAAAGTGCTTAATCCTTCGCTGCTTTCCTCAGACACATTTTTCTCATCTTTCACAATGGGGAGAACAATGTACAGAGAGATCAGAGTAACTAGTCTGCTGTCCCATAGGAAAACAGAAGCAGAGCACAAGAGGTCCAGGCTTGCAAAGATTCAACTATTGTGTTATGTGCCCCATCAGGAATTTTCCTGAGAGCAACCAGTGTTATCAAAGCAGACAAGAGATAAAGCTGTTTGTTAAAAGCAGAACTTCCCAACACTCGCACATTTCCTCCCATACAGTAAGTGCTGCTCCGGTCCCCTCCCCTGGGGCTCCAAGTCTGGTCCTGGAATAAATGCCACAGAAAAGATAAATGGCTTTAATGTAAATAGGAATAGATGACAAAGCCTGAAACCCTACCAGGCTACACAAGTGTGCTTGCAGATCCCGTGCTGGTCCTGGGAAGAGGAACCGGCAGGCTGGCTGCACGCACCACGGGCTTACGTAGAGCAGCACAAGCCAAAGACCTGCAGCAACCCTGAAATGAATGTTTGGGCTCTCACAGGGGACAACTTTGTCTGTCCTGCTCACAGCAGAGAACAAGATTGGCCATGCTGCTCACCGCCAGCGGGCCTGCCCGGCTGCCTCGCCACAAGGAGTGATGGAAATGCAGGATGGACAGAGAGACACGTAGGCATCCAGAACTGCTAATCTGGGCTGGAGCCCTCTGGGTATCCCCTCCCTTGCCAGGACACGAGACACAGGGTACACGGCAGAACCTCAGGGGGACACAGCAGCTTCCAAGAGGCTCTATATAGCTCAATGACTTTCTGGTTTTTGTAGGCAGGGCAGCCCTTGAGGGGACAGAAACAGAGAGCTGAGTGCTGCTGCTGGTAGCAGCTGGAGGTGCTGTGAGCTCCTTTGCTCTTCCCAGGAGTGGCTGGAGGACTAAGGAGCAGTCGCCCTTTCTCAACCTGACCCCAGCGTCTGTGCAGCCAGGGAGGAGGCACTTGATACGTGCATTTGAATTCTAGGATCTCAAATGCTCCTAAATGCTCCAAAAAGGAAAGGAGCCTGGCTTCTCATCACAGTGAGAGATGCAGTTTCCAAGAGGAATGGCTTTTATATGAGACACAGAAATAGCTGAAAACAGTTTAGGGATGGCACAGGAACATGCAGTGGGATGTAAAACAGCAAATGAAGCTCACTCAAGGCATTGCTGTCCTGTCCCTGACCATATGGTGCCTAAGGACAAGCGTTCTAGGACAACTGATTCCCGAAGGCCAGCTAAGAACCTGGTTCAAAACTGACTGGAAGGTCTCTGGCCTGCCATAGCCATCCGTCCCTCTCAGAGCTAGTATCTCCGAAGGCCAAAATATGAGGCTAATTTCTAGAGGCAAGATTTTCATTTTCCTTCCTGGTTAACAGCCAATACCTTTGGCTAAAGCAAGAACAACCACAACTAATTGCAAAGGGTGCCTCATCCAACAACACCAGCAAGCAGAACTTTCTCTCCCCTGGCTACAGCAAAGGAGAACCACCACCGACCACATGCACAGGGCAATGGTGCCTCAGTGGTTTTATTTTTACTAACAGAGGAGAGTGAGGTCCAACTGCTGTGTCTCCTAAACCAGCGGTTCTCAACTATGACAGGCCAGACAACTCTTACTTGTTTCTGGAACTGTTTGGACAGAAATGAAGCCTCTTGGATGACCACAATAAACAAAAAGTTAGGTCAAGTCAAGCATTACCCCAGCTATGCCTGGAAACCACAGCTCAGGGTATTTTGGCTGTAGATCCAAGCACGCATGTCTTATCATGCCCTGTTGATTCTAAAAACATTGAGGAAAAAGGGAGGGGAAACCTGAAGGAAGGGCTATCAGATGAGAAGCTTTTTATTTCTTGAAACTTTTTTATATCTCTCAGAAACTCAAACTTTCTGCTTCTGCAAACCGCCGTCAAAAACCACTGGAAAGAAGGAATGGGATTTGTGCTCCAAGTTATCATTTCACTGCCACTGAAAACTATTTTAAATTATTCATCAGTGGAAACTCAGCGTACATAAATATGGCTGAGTGCCCAGTCCTTGGTCTAACCACTGAGACCAAGTCACTGGGAAAGTGGCTGTTTTCTCAGGCAGACAGATTTAGGAGCTAAACCACAGAATAACATCTGTATGTAATAAAATTAAAACCATGCCAAAAATCAGCTATAAATGTAGCTGGCCAGCCTACCAGCCTTCTCCATTTAGGACTGTTGCACAGAAAAGTCCTGCAAAAGGTTAGATTCAAGATCTGGTAAGACAGCCTGGAAATTTGCTTCTGGTTTATGCTAAGGAGCACATGTCAAGAGCAATGCTTTCAACAGGCTGTTGGAAAAGTTTTGTAGGTATTAGGTCTTGTGGCTCCAAGAAACAGGAGGTTAAGATCTGCCTGGCTTTGCCAAGTCATACACAAACTAGGGCCTGATAACCTCATGCATGAAACAAACACAGCCCAATTTGGGGAGTGTCGGTGTAACTAAGCCTGACAACAGAGCAGAGGCAACATAAACTCTGTAAAAATAGTGATCTCTACTCCACCCTTTAGACAAGCGACTTCAAGAGCATGAACGCTGCCCTGGACCAGCTACAAAGAGTGGCCTCCAGGAGCTGAGCTCCTCTCCTCAGCTTCACTTGCAGCGTCGCTCTTAGCAAAGCTATTAACTTTACCAAGTTGTGAAAGCTGTAACATGGTTATTCTGCTCCCAAGGGCACATATCTGACCTCCCTGAGACTGTAGTTCAGGTCTGCCCTGCAAAAGGCTGCAAGCAGTCTCAGGAGATCTCCAACAGTCACAGGACATTTTTTGTTTCAGCTCTCACCATGTGCCTCCCTCTGCTGTCTCCCACCTCCCTCCTACCTTTACTGACTCTGCTTTTGGGCACCTCATCATCATTGTGGGACCTGGCTTGGGTATCACCTCTCAGCGACAGCACAAGTGCTACCCAGCATCCAGCACCTGGGTGATCACCCATCCCTTCACAGCCAGAGGAATCCTAGCCCTTATTTCTGGTCTTCGCTGGACTCTTACTCTGTCTGCATAAGTAACTGAAGTCTGTCATGATGCGCTGGTACCTCTGTCCTCCCCCAAAAAAACAGATTTACAGTGTCCACTGAAAGGCAACTTCATGGGAGTTGGCAAGTCATTGTATACTGTATTAGGCAACTAAAATCACTGCTTCTAGGAAGGTTATTATACAAGCTATTAGCCAAAAATCTCCTTTCACCTTAACGCAACAGATGCTTCTTTCTGCAATCATGAGAGATGAACGAAGCACACAACAAGTTTCTCAATTTGCAGGCACCATACCAGGGCAGAGTCATCAGCGTTGGGTCAAAGAGGACAGGATTATCTATATTTTATAGCAGCGACCTCATAGGATTTCACATTCATAATACAGCAGTGCCTTGCAGAGTTCAGAGCTGCACCGAGCCAACTCTACCCAAAACCAAAGCCAGGGATCCCTACCCAAGGAGCTCAGCATTCAATATGGATCAGAGGGCAGGAGGGTGGAGGGAAGAGCCATACGGCAGGTCTGAGGCTCACACTGGTTAAATATCCACATTTCACTCACGGGACACAGACAAAAGCCGAACCCTCGTCACCTGAGTGTCAGCCTAGCGCTGTAACCTGCCCGCAGCCAGCGTGCCAGCTGCTCTGCGGCACGAAACCCAAGCCCATCCCTGCCCTGAACCCCAGCCAGAAACCGGCAGGGTGCAGCGAGCGTGGCTGGGGCAGGAGGAGCGGTGAGAACCTGGTGGGATGGGAACAGGGAAGGGGAAGGTCACAGCCAAGCCCTGCTCGGAGCAGGAACATGCCCAGCTCTCCTGGCAAACAAATGTGCTTTTTTATTATTGCCTCAAAGGAGGGGCTCTCCAGGGCTCCGTGTTACGAAGCTGCACGTTTTGGACGCGTAGATGCCTCTTCCTCTGCGGAGCCTCTCTGGCTGCTGTGGCTGGAGAGGATTTATGCTGGCAATCACAGGCATTTTCATCTCTGAAACGGACTATCTTGTACTAAGCGAGAGAGATTTAATTTAAAAAAAAAAAAGAAACTGCGGCAAGACCATTCGGATACACCACCATAAATGGGTCTAGCCTTATTCCCTCTTGCCTGTTCCTCCATTTTTAAATAAAAATCTCCTTTATTGCCTCAAAAGACCAAGAGTCCTCCTTTCTACTGAGGAAATCAAATGCAAGAAATGTTGAGAGAGATAGGGTTTTTATCTTAAAGAATTAAGTTTTAATTGGAATAAATTATGTAGGGTTATAATGTTATGCTGTTTGCCAAGCTTCACTTATCATGAGTCGCTAGATTTGCTGAAGCCTTTAAGCTGCAATAGATTTAATTTTCTTAGTAATTTTCCTAGTGTTGTGTTTAGTCTTTTAGTATGAAGAAAATGTCAATAACAGACTGGTGTCTTGGTGGTGTTTTTCCCAAGTCTGGGACTTTTCAGTTCCCCAGCGCAAGTGCACACAAAACACAAACCAGGAGATCAGGAGGCGACAACCCTCAGCAGAGACTGCACATCAGCAAGGTAAGAGCAGTCAGCAGCCTGGGCATGGCAAAAGACTCCAATAAGGTGTTGGAAGACCCCAGACCAAAAATCATGGGAGTCACCTGCTGTGAAGGGTCCCTGGTGTGAGCAGCGGCAGACTGGGGTGGTGTGTCTGCGACTCCTTGGATGGCGTGGGAATGCTCGGGCAGCTGCTTCTCCTTTAACAAGAAATAGACTTTTGTGCTCATGGATTGTGTCTGCTGTGCCTGGTGCTGAGCTCAGCCTCCTGCTAGTGCTAAACAAACACTGCAGGGCAACTGGAATTTGCCAACACAGGTAAAACATTTCATACCTCCCCAGACCAGGTATTAACACAAAATGAATTTTGTCTCATTCTAACAGAGTGCCTATGTAGGGGATGCACTGACAGATCTCCGTTTTCACACATCAAATGTAAGGTCTGAAATAAAAAATCTTGAGGGTGAGCTGGAATTATTTCTGCCACAGGTACAGTAAATTTTTAATATGAGGACAAAGTCCATTACTGGATCCTGCCCTTTTGTAATGGCAGTATTTGATACTATCACCACAAGGAGAGAGAGACAAAATATAAGGTCTCCAAAAGGATGCCTCCGCTTTGCCCAGCATGTACTACAGCCTTGGTCAAACATCAGTCTTGGGACACAGGCCTAGAAGAAATGCTAGATAACCTTAAAACAGAAAATATTTCCTTTTAAGTTATTCTGGGAAGGAACAGAGGCTGCCTCGTCTCTCCCTTTCTCCATCTCCTGCAATAAGTTCTGGTTTTCCTTCGCTTCCTCCTCCTGGCGATGTCTCACTCACCTGCCTTGGCTCTGGGCAAGGGGTGGGGACTCACCATGTCTCAGAAATGCCTTGCAACAGATGATTTCTCAAGAAGCATCTACCTCTTTTCACGTTTGTTTTCAGTCTGTGTTAGAATGAAAGTAGGCATTTTCCAAATATATGTTAGCATATGTGGAAATACTATCTCCTCTTCATTTTGGAGAACTTTAATTTTGAAAATTTTTATTTTTTTCCAAATTTGGTTGAGAATTTTGTATCACTTTCTATGCTGTTTTTTGTAGCAGTAGTTCACAGTATTTCGACCTATATCAGAAAGCCAAATAAAGCAGCTGAAATAGCAATTTGTTTTTGTTTTCAAACCTAGTCTGACAGTGACTGGCTGGCACATACAATTTCCTTTACTAGAAAACAGTGTCTCCTAGATGTGCTGGTAATGCTGCAGCTTGACACGATTGCACGTTGTTAATAACAGCGATACGCAGTGATAGGAAGTGATGTAAAAATCATAAAAATAAATACAGCTCTGAAACAAACTTTGAAAAGTTTCTCAATTCACAGTTATTTCCCTCATGGGAAATTATGTAAAAATAAATATATTTTTCATAGTCAATGTCTGTTGTGGTGAGACATTTCCTATCAGATCTGAATGGGAGTCCCTGAAGGCAGCCAAGCTCTGTGTCTGTAAGGCCAGTCTTGGGCTGCCTTCTCCATAGGGAGCTGCTACCCCTGCCAAGCTCTGCCCAGAGCTTGGCTGCTCAAAAAACAGCTGCCCTGGAGGGCAGGCTGTCCCTAGCAGCAAAAAGGAAAACCCAATGGAGCTTTCCAAAAGCCCTGGCTCAATTTATATCCTTCCTCTTCCTCTTGCAGTGCCCTTAGGCTGCAAGATGAAGCTGCAGCAACAACTGTTCTTGCCATTGACTCGAAGCCCACACCCTGGGGTAAGGTTATTGTGTAGATGAGTCCTCCCTGTTCCATATTACCGTTCATTTCATAGGTGGTACTTGACTATCCCCATCCTCAAGGTATGAGGATCCAGTGCTGAGTTAAGCTGCCATGGGATGACACCAGTGGCCAGAGATGTTCCACATTTGCCATTGCCAAGGCACGACCCTTATTTCTTCCCACACACTCCATAAGCCTCCTCATTCCTCTTTGTTTAATTGGTGTCCATTGTAGGTTAAAGCTCAGTGTAAAAGGTCTCAGGCATCTTTTCCACAGAAACATTACTGCTACTTAGATAAGAGATGTCCTTCCCCGCTTTGGCTTGAAGGTTCAGTTGTTTAGGAACTAGTTTCCTGCAACAGTTTTTGTATGTCTGACATGACACCACATATTACTGCTCAGAGGAGCTGAGTTTTAGGTAGATTCCTGGTTCCTTGTACATAAACTTGGACATAAAACTGCAAAAACCTGATTCTTATCTCCAAGAACTATGTAACTTGTCTAGTTAAATTATACCTATCCTGAAAAAACTCTCCTCATTTGCCTGCATCTCAGTTCCTGTGAAAAAGCCATGTCTTGCTAGGGAGAAACTGCAGAATATTACTGTTTCTCATGGGAGCAATCCTGATCCCCGTTTCAGCAGCTGGTGCCTGAGGTAATCCTTTCCCTCCCATGAAAGTCATATCACAGGCATGGCTCTTCAGCGAGGTTAGCTGTCATCCAGTTTTGTTTCTGGAATGGAAATTTGGTCTTTCCACGAGCAGTACTGTCCCTTGGAGATAAGTACATGGGATGTTCCCCGCAGAAGGGCTGTGCCTGCTGTCAGGCAGCACAGTCCCAAGGACTTCTACAAATACAAAAGGCTTATAAAACAGTTGGATCAAAATAGCACTTCAACCCTGGCATTTACCCCAGCGAAATGTTTGCAAGGAGCAATCATAGCCCTTCCAGCTTTTGGGCTGCAATGCAAAAGAATTAAAAATAAAAGGGGAGGGAAAAAATGCTCTTTTAGCTTCCTGTTATGAAAGCTCCTCATTCCCTGATCACCCCAGCTTCCCTTATCCTTCTCTGAACTTCCTCCAGTTTGAATTCATTGGTTTTGAACTGGTGATCCAAAGCGCATAAAACCTGATAATAAATTATCTTTCCCTATAAAGTATGGGTTTTATATCTAGGAAGATCTGAGTTTCTTAGACACTTGGTTGAAGGGGGAGATGAACACTTCTCTGCTAAAACCCAGACACAAGGCCAGGCAAACCACAAATTTTTCCTATTATAGTAACATAATCTTTTTGACAATCAGAACAGCTACCTCTTTACAAGTGGGGATGCCCTGGGCGGATGGTGGTTCACAGATAAGCCTATGCTCCCTCCTCTCCAAAACCAAGACTGAGAAAGAGATCTCGGGCTGGCAGAGACCCTTCCCTGGCAGCAATCACAACTCCCTCTCCTGGGACTATCAGAGCAGCAAACGGATGCCCCTGTCTTAACACCAGGGCTCACGGTCTGCCCTGCACCAGGAAGGGGAAACAGCAGCACAATTGCAAAAATAAACCCTTGGGAAAAAAGCTATGCAGTCTTCTGAGCTCAGGGAGGTTGGGAAAAAAAACAATTTCATGTCAAAATATAAGTAGGGCACTAATCTCTGCATTCCTCAAATACAGGGAGGAACACCCTGGAAAGGAAAGGCTAGAGACTTGCTCTCTTCACGGTGCCTCCGGACATGGATTCCTGACCAGACATCACACACTGGGTATGGAGGTGAAGTGATGAAGCAGGAGACTCAGGTCAGTGGCTCCTGCTCCAAAGCCCTGGTACTGATGAAGGTGCACCCTAAGTGGCTGCAGGAAGCTGACCCACTTTAAGGGTACGCTAGTAGCCCTCCAGCTGGACTTCTTCTCTGCAGGGGTTCCTGCTGCAAAGTCCAGTGAGGATTTTTCCGCAGAGGATGGCTGCTCTCTACCTCTGCATCCATTTATTTGGGAGTCACGTGGAGCTCACAGGGAGGGAATTATGCAGGCTCCGGTTTCTCCTCCAGCATTAATGTTCTCCTCAGCAGCTTCTGGGATGCTCTCAGGGTCTTTTCTTCCTACCTTGCTTGAAGGGAATATCCACAATTGCCACTAACATGTTTCATCATCAAAAGTCTGCATCAGACCTTCACGCTGTCTTGCTTCTGGTATATTTTATAAACTGCTTGAGAGAGGGCACTGTGCATTGCTCCTTCGCCCACCCCACCAAGAGATCCCTTTAGAAAGGACGCCAAAACCCAACTTCCCCAAGCCAGTGGTGTGCCATGCCAGAGCACAAACTTTACCGCCTGTTCTCTGTCAGACGTCCCCCTGTTCACTGGCACACAGGCAGCCACAGCACTCCCCAAAAGTAGCACAAAATGCAGCAAAAGTACAGACCGTGTGCTGCCCCTCCGCCTGCCCTGCGGATGGAGGACGTGCCCCAAGCGTGCTCTCAACAGCTCACACGTGTGCTGTAGCTACATTCCTCAGGTTGTCACCCGTGACAATGGCATCACCAGACCGCACTCACCTTTCAATTTCTTCTTGCCAAATTTTAATCCGAATAGAGACATCCCCAAGCTTTATTTTAGTCCAACTCCATGGAACTTCTGCAAGAGAAAAGAGAAAGCAATTCATGATGGGGGTTTCTGGTTCCGCAGCACGACGTGATGCAGCACATACATGTAATTCTGGGTCCATAAAATGGGAGAACCAAACTCCTAAGCACTGTCACCAACAGCTACAGTTTATCATGTAGCGTGTTTTAAAATGCAAAACCATCTCAGGTTTGCAAGTTGCACTGCATCTGTGGGAGCTACCTTACCTGGGACGTTTTGATCTGTTCATCTCCTGACATGGCACAAGGAAGAGGCCAGGGGAGGAGAGACAGAAAAGGACATTCCTACTATCTTGGCCCTATATGAAAAGGAAAAACACACTTACAGGGCTTGTACTTAAGGCACAGAGGAACTGTGTGACTACCCAGAGCACAACCAGCCTCCCCGAAGAAGGGGAAGCCGCGGGAAACACTGGTTTCCTGTACATCTGCCTGTGCTCAACATGTGCTGGCTCACCCTGTCATCCATCTGCTGGTCACCCTCCATGTTTGGGGTGGACTAGCCTGTACGGCTCCGAGTAAAATTTCCCCGCCACTGGCCGCAAACTTCCCAGCCCAGAAGCCTAAAGCCGGGCACCAGGAATGCATTTAAGGCACTGAATGTATCCTGATACGCAGAGGAATTGAGCTTTAAACAAAGTCACATCAAAACCTGTCTCTTATGAAACTTGCAGTGTTCCAAGCATCAGACAGTTTATTTGAAGTACTTAATGGTGATGTTGGTGCTGACAGCCTGTGAAGATCTGTGAGCACGGGAAAAGCCAGCACTGCCTGGCATGCCTGGCTGACAGGGAGCCTGAATCAACAGGAAGGCTGTACCAGTTGCTTAACTGACCAGTGGAGCCACGCTGAGACATTTGAGGGAATCATAATCTACCTAGAACAAGTTTCCTAGGTTACAAAAGGGAGCTTTTGCCCTTTAGTCTATGCTATCTGTGCAGAGCAAGGGTGTCTAAGGAGACAAGTGTAGCAAATATATGGTATTTTGGAAAACATGCAAATGAGAATACAGCCTATGCCAGTGCCCAAACGCAAGCTTGATGCAACATCACTGAACCATGCCCACTGCAAGCCTGGGCCTCAAGTCTTTTCAGAAAATGAAGGAAAAGCCTACAAACATTGCATAGGTCAAGCACTTCTGCGCAGATCTCTATTCCAGATGCTAAAGCAAAGCTATATTTAGCAGCTGCAATTCAATGAGCCTGAGATAAGACAAACAGCAGCAGGTAAGCTCCAGCCAGCCAGCCAAGTGCTGCATACCCTGAGCACAGAGCAGCCTGGGCACGGCGCTCCCTGCCCTCACCACTGCCTCTGGGGACCCCTCTGTGCCCACTCTGCTTGACAGAGATCCTTTTTCTGTTCACTCAAACAGATCCAATTGGTTCGACTCACCAAGAAAAATGCTTTGGTAACACCTCTCCCCAAAATTTCCTTTGTCCGTGGAGCTAAACCACTTCAAGTTGCAATATTCAATCTCACAACCTAAAGGTTTCTCAACCCTGCTGACCAGCCCTACTTTCCATCCCTACCTGACCTCAGCCTATCATTTTCAACATACTTCTTCCATGTTTTAGAATTGTTATTATGTCTTACAATACCCTCCTAACTAGGACTGGGAGCTCTCCGTAAGATGGTGGGAGGACCAAGACATGCTGCCCACAGAGCCGGAGGTGAAGACCTCAGATTTCCTAGAGCACCAGGAGCCACAGATTTGAGAATCACTGTCCTCCAGCAGCACAAGGATGCAACAAGCTGGCTGGTTGTAATCATCATATGGCTATGCTGCTGAACTCTGGATTTTGCTGTATTTGCCAAACATTTTAGAAAAACTACCCGCAGCTACCAAACCTCTCCCAGCTGTGTACTCAGTTGACAAGGCGTGTAATTTCAGCAGAGGGGAAAAAAAGGATGTTTATATTTGTGGGGGAGCAGAGAAGAGAGGGTGGTTATAAGCCTTCTTTCAGCAGTAATGACACGAAACAAACAATGGAGTTAAGATCCGCGTCTCACAAACAAAAACCTGAAACTTCCTTCAGCTCTGACACATGGCTTTTGTTAATTACTGTGATTCTTTAATCACTGGTTTCTGGCGTGACTGCGGTATGACAACAAGACTGCAACAATACACTATTTTGGCACGGAGGACATCTTTAATTCCTTCAGATTGCATTCATTGAACATCCTCACTCAGCAAGTGAAGCTGAAATTTAAGCTACAATCACCACCAGCACAAATACCCCGACAGGCTCACCATTCCCATAAAACCTTGTCCCTTAGGGCAGACAGGGGTCATAACTTCACCATGCCCATCTGTACCAATTACCTCTCTGGTACGTCATTCCCATCACACAGACTTGGCAGAGGTGCTTACGTGGTTAAAGCCCAGGAGTTCCAAATCCTTCCCAAGCTGACCTGACCCTTCATGCAAAACTCAGTTCCTGGGTTGCCCAAACCACAGTGTCTATTTGAGAGTGTGTCAGTATTCAATGGGCACACACACGATGGCATTAAGGGCTTGACACACCCCTATTGCACTGAGGTGTACCCTTTATTTTCATAATATTGCAAATATATCCCTTTGCTGCTTTGTTACTGACTCACACATATAATCCCCACACTCCTTTGCCTAGCAAGCCACTCTCACGCTGGCTACAGCTTCTGTGGGTGCCTGTCTGCTCACACCCCAACCTGTGCCAGTACCTTCATACTTCCAGGAGTCTGTTTTCAGTCTGATCGTTCACTGGCTGCAAGTGTGAAAACAAGCCTAAGCAAATCATGGTGGAGTTGTCCCTTTTGGTGGTGCTCCAAGTCCTGCTCCTGTTTGTATTAGTTATCACAACTTCTACAGACAGATGCAGTCTCTTGGCTGAACCTTAGCTCTGCCTGCCTTCCAGTCCCATGTCTTTTTCTTGTGGTATTTTAGGTTTTCTATCCTACCTGCAGGGTACAACATCTTTGCACCTGTGTCTATCAACAATCTCCCTCAAGATATTTTTTTCCCCCAGATTCCACTGGTAATCAAAATGCATGCCTCTGTTTTCCTGTTCAGTTTTCTTGACTCTGTTATGGTGTTTGTTTTTTTTTTTGCTTTACTTGATTTCTCTGTTTTTATATCAGAGATTCAGTTTCTCTTCCAAAATTGCAATGATGGGTCTTCAGCCTCAGATCACTCATATCACTTACAGACACTGCTATGGTTTTAATTTCCCTTTGTGCTTTCTGGAAAAAATGAAGTCTCTTATGTTTCATTTTCATGTGGCATGAAGTACTTTTCAGATTTTGGTAAGACACTTTCACAGCCTCCTATTCCTGAATTAATTGAAAACCCATAAAACACATGAAAACTTTCTATAGTCAGAAGAAAAAAGGCAATTTCCTGCTTGCCTTCATTTTCCCTGGCACAAGCTATTTTCAGAGGCAAAGTGAAACACGGCTTCAATCTCCTCAAGTTGCCTTCCACAGTCTGTGTCAGCCCTTCTGGGCTTTTCCTTTTTTTGTTGTTCCATTTTCCACTTGATTATTTTGTGGGTTTTTTTCATTTCTGTTTACTCCAGGTACCCTGTACTGTTCAGTAATCAACAGGGGCTCACGTATTTGAGTAACCACATACGTCCAACTCCTCAGCTTAACAGAACACGTGTTACTTCCCCACGTTTGAAAGCCTATAGCAAAAAAAAAATATTTAAAGCTCAAATTCCCAGTTTCTTCATTTCTGGGGATTTTGGGATATAAGCTATGAATAAATTATCCTGCTTTACTATAGAAGGCCTTTCATAGCACCCCCTTTTGTACCTACAGTGCTCTACAAACTGTCTTGCTAGGGCTTACACTTCTGCAAAGACAATCCACCGGCTTTTTGGCTACTGACAGTTTAATCATGGGCTCTGAGCACTTTATTATCCACAGTGAGAATCTACTTTGCTGGGTCTTGAATAGGGAAGGCATGCTTTCCCGCAAACCAAGCTCAGCTTTATTTTAGAGAGACAAGAGCCAGGTTTGGCTTGAGAACACAACTGCCAAGCTCCTCCTGCACGAGAGGCAGGTTGCGATGAGCTTCAGCTCCTGGAATTCGCAAGGGCTGCAGCCGAATCCAAAACCATGGCTCGCCAAGGGCTGCACTGCAAACTGGAGGTGGAGGGAGGCACTTCCCACCACCGCAGTGACGAGCAGCAAAATGAGAAGAGACATGGCACAACTCAGATGAATGGGGAGCAGATGTTGGAGACAGAAAACGTGGCTAGTTTCTTGGCCCTGTTTCTCTGGACGTCGCTAGACGATGCATCAGATTCAATGATAAATATGAATTAGAAAATACTTGATGCTTCAGCTCCCGTCACCTTTTCCAGACTCAGTGAAATGATCCGTGTTAAACACAATCATTTTTGGAAGGGTTATTTTAATCCAGATCATGGGTTTCAGTACAGACTGAAATTCCTGCCCAAGTAGTGGTTTTAGCAGACCTGAGGGGGCAGCAAGTTGTGCCAAAATACTAGAAGCAAGCACCCAGCATCCAGGAGAATTAGGCAGGAGAACAAGATTTCTCCAGTCAGTTTTGCCACCAAACATAGCGTGGTACATGTACACCCTAAAAAGCTTAAATAGTCCTGTCCAGGGAAAAACTCAGAAAACATACCATGCCTCCAGTCACCAACTTTCCGTGTCAGGTCAGTTTTTGCACATGAGCAAGACTTTTAAGTTACTTTTTTTTTACATCTATGTTCAGCTGATGTAACAACCACAAATACCCACAGGTCTTAGAACTTTTATTTCTTTCTTTTTCTTTTTTCTTTTTCTTTTTTTTTTTTCCAGGTTAAAGCATTAAATATCCAACCAATACTTCGGTATATGAAAAAGTAGATCCCAAGCACTGGGCATCATGACAGCCAATGTTCAAGACTGCCTGTGCTGCCTAGTGCTCTTGGTGGAGCAATGCTGTTAAATACAACAAGATGAACCAAATCTAAGCCCCTAAATTCTGAACACATATCACTTCAAACTGGATTTGGAGACACAACGGCGAAAATGCTAAGGTTTTAACATTACGTCCTTAAACTCACTGTTTTCTCCATGCCTTAGTTGCATGCCTAAGGGGGTGCACATGTATCATGATTTCAGTTGGGATAGAGGTAGTTTTTTTACTAGTGGCTGGTATAGTGCTGTGGTTTGGATTTGGGATGAGAAGCGTTTTTGATAGCACACTGGTGGTTTTGGTTATTGCTCAGCTCTCAAGGCTTTTTCTGCTCCTCACACCACCCCACCAAAGAGCAGTCAGGGCAGGGGGGGCACAAGAAGTTGGGAGGGGACACAGCCAGGACAGCTGACCCCAACTGACCAAAGGGATATTCCATGCCATGTGATGTCATGCTTGGTATAAAAAGCTGGGGGAAGAAGAAGGAAGGGGAGCGGGGATGTTTGGACTGATGGCGTCTGTCTTCCTAAGGAACCATTACAGGTGATGGAGCCCTGCTTTCCTGGGGACGGCTGAGCACCTGCCTGCCCATGGGAAGTGGTGAATTAATTCCTTGTTTTGCTTTTGTGCCGTTTTTGCACATGCAGCTTTTGCTTTACCTATTAAACTGTTTTTAACTCAACCCACGAGTTTATTCTTACTTTTACTCTTCTGATTCTTTTCCCCAACCTGGGGGGTGAGCGAGTGGCTGTGTGGTTCTACCTGCTGGCTGGGGTTAAACCGTGACAACATGCTCAGGAGCTAAAGCAGGAGAGTTACGATCACTCCCAGGTACCAGAGAAGGGCATAGATCACAGTTGGTGCAATGTTTGCTAATGCTCAGGCAAGAACAATGTAAAGGCCTGGCACACCTGGCATGGGCTGACCACACAAAGGTAATGTGCCACACAAAGGCATGTTTGCGATGGACCCCCTTTAAACTGCTGGTATATTAACTACTTCAGTCAAATTGCTCAATTTTGGGTTCCGAAGAGTACGATTCATTTGCGTTCCCCTATTAAAAGCAAACACAGAAATTTCAGCCATTAGAAATAATTAGTAGTAATCATCTTTCAACAATGAAATACATTAGCATTTGCGTTTCTCCGCCCCTGCTTACATCCTCTTGTGTTTGAACACAAGAGCAAAACAGGGAGTAGCATGGGCTGTACTAGTTCCAGATTTGCAAGTGGGAAACAGAAAGCAAGCTGCGGGACGAACAACCAAAAATGTGTGTTTTAATCCCAGAAAAGCTCTCTTTTTGGGGCTGAAATTGGATTTACCTGAATTCAACTTGGAATAAGTTTAAGAAACTATAAATGGTGACTCTTGGCATCAGGTTTTACAAAAGGAGTGATGACTCTGGTTTAAACCTGCTAGCTCAGTGCAAAGAGTTTGAAAGTATCCCTAAAACTTCCCCAGCTTTTTAAATACCTGGATGAGGTGAGCCAGCCCTCCAGCTATTTTTTGATGCTGTTCCGAGCTGTACATACAGAAACCCATGAAACTGCGTGCTCCTACCCCCTCAAACGTGCCAGTGCAATTAGCTATAATTGCTGGGAAACAGCCCCGGTCTGTTATCTGCCGCGTTTTAAAGTAATGATCCAGTGCCCCCCATCTGTCTTCATTAAGGCACCCTTTAAAACTGACACCAGAATGGCCGTCAAAAAATTTGCATTTGGCTCCTTTGGGCGAAGCCAGCGGCAACGCTCAGGTTACGGATGAAGCCGGCGAGTTCCCGTGGGGGGACACGGGCTCCGTCCCCGCTCCCTCCCCAACAACCCCGAACAATAGCAGCTTCCCCGGGCGGCCACCGCCGCCACCGCTGCCGCTTGAAACCATGCACAGCTCGGCTCACACTCCACCCAGAAGTCTATCAGCTCGCTGGCCGGAAAAAAAAAAAAAAACCACCAAAAAACTCAACCCCCCGAACACTTTGATTAAGCTTCGCAAAGCTCTCAGGTCTGGGGGGGGCGGGGGAAAGAAAAACAAAAACCAAAAAACCAAAAAACCAAAACCACAACAAACCCAAAACAAGCCAACAAACCAAACAACAAACGCAGGTTTTCTGCCCCTCAAAGCTAAGAGACAAAACAAACAAGCGGAAGGAAAGCAGTAAATCTTACCCTTGAAGGCTTGTAAAAGTCACAGCAACTAAGTTGCTGCCCTCCATAGCACTCCGGTACGCTCCTGTCTTCTCATTTACACGCAGCTTTATCCCCTCCCAAGAACCAACAGCTTCACTCGGAGTCGCAGCGCCCGGACATTCATCTAAGAAAGCAAAGCTTCTTTGCCCTGTGAAATGGGCATCCCGTGCTTGTCCCTGAGCCCCTTAAAATCCACGGTGGACCCGCTCTGCCATACAATGTCCTGGTAACTAAACTTACTACAAGTTCCCGACTTCTTACTTCAGTCACTGGGCCTGGCTCCTTGCCAAGTTTTTCCCTTT